>OU015501.1:66978807-67216307 GCA_907164885.2 Dolomedes plantarius
ATTTCGAATTAAGAATAGCTCGTGAGGCTTTGCCTTTGATAGAGATAAAGTTTGCGTAACAACACCGTTGTCACTGTTTTTCTTGCACCAGCGCGCATGCTGGGTGGCTCTGCAGGTTAAAAACCAGTTGTTCCATAGCAATAGTCAAGCCGTATATATTAAATGCGGAGCCGACGGGAGCACATTGTCACCTGCAGAGATAAAAGTTTGTTCAGCGACTTTTACATGAATGCCAACTACACTATCCACTGAATCAGTCCATCGGGCTTTTTCTGTGGATCTTACGTCATCCACAGAAAAGCCCGGATTATCAGCGGTAGATTTCTTGTTAATGGTGCAAATAAACTTTACAGTGATGGCAGAGAAAAACCTATATATTAGCAGAGTGGCGGCTCATTTTTGACGCATCTTGACCAACTGAAGGCTTCTGTAATCGGTGGAACACCCATGTTTGAGTGGAGCAATGCTACATCGCTACCAAAATAGGCTTGTAATTAACGTATCATAGGTGATTGTTTGACCAGGGTTTATCTCCTGTAAGAACCAGGGTTTATCTCCTGTAGGAAGTGTTAACAGAACCTTTTCGGAAGACACTCTTCCATAGCAGTTAGAAAAGGTATTACTTATAGTGCGGCCACTAATGTGGCTGCAACCCGATGACGAACTCTACTCCTGACAGACTGGAAGTTCTATATCGGAAAAGGGTGCCCGGTTGAATGGCATGCCTACTCCCCTGACCTAATATATTCCAATGAAGACACAGCAAAAGAGTCTTTTCCGGGGAACACTTAATCTGCTCTTTCATTCGGAATTACATCTTAATGATGTGAAATTTCATAATATTTATTTCCATGCATATTAAAAATTAATATCACTAGATCCTTGACCTCATTCAAAACAAAAATAAAAGACATACTTAATTATTCTCAAGGTACCTCTGTGTAATTAGAGGAAGCCCCTAAAAATAAACACTCGTTGAAATATAATAAAGAATCCCTGTTATTTCAGATATAGAAAAATATATCTACCTATGTATAGTTCTTAATTTCCAAATATATTTAGGAGAAATGATAAAATAGCGTGTGTAAAAGTCCAAGTTACACGAATGGATGTATATTTATGCGTTTTTACGTGTTTGTGGGTGGAACATTGAATGTTTGCACTGAGCTCGTTTCCTCTCCTTTCAATTACTCCAGAACACTTTTCTTTACAAAGCTATACGGCCCTAAAAGCTTAGCATGAAGGAACCATAGCTTAGCGTTACATTCATCACTTTTTGACACTGTTACAGATGGAATCAATAACATGAAGATTTCTGAGAAACAGGATAATAATTCAACTATATAGAGAATAGTTTTCTCCTACGCAAAGCGTATTCAAATATCTTTTTCCTAAATTTCCCGTTAGTCAATGCTATAAATATAGCTAAAAAAGTACATTAAATGATAAAAAAGAGGAAAACATTCCCTAGCGTTTTTTCTTTTTATTTCTGTCTGGTTTCAAACAATAAAGGAGTAATAATCTTAAAGTGGACTATCTGGAAATGTTTCTATTTCTGCTTTAAATCCCATACATGAGAACATTAAAGATACTTCTTTAAATTTAATTTACTTCTCTTCGAAATAGCCTCTGATCGATATGACAAATAAGGAAAACTGATATTTACTGCCAGTATTTCTACCAATTTAACATTCTGGGGATACGTTTAGAGGGATACGTCAAAATCTAAAACACAAAGAGTTTTCTTTCCGTCTTAACGTTGCGTACTCCTGCCACAACAAAATGCAATCTTTGATAAAATAAAGTTTATGTTTACTTACACTTACACACACACACACACTCACTCATATATATATATATATATATATATATATATATATATATATATATATATATATATATATATATATATATATATATATGTGTGTGTGTGTGTGTGTGTGTGTGTGTGTGTGTGTGTGTGTGTGTGTGTGTGTGTGTGTGTGTGTGTATGTGTGATAATATTACTAACTACCTATAATCGCTCATTCTGTACTTCACCTCTGTCCTGGTAACCCCTCCTTCTTGTCTTGGCGTAAACTCTTCACCTTCCCACATACTAACTTCCTCCGCCAATTCTGGCAACCTCTCTGACCTAATTCTATTTTGGCGCTCTTTGCGGTAGACGCTGGACTGGCTCGAAGGGAGTAAGATGTGTTGCTTTTCCGGCCACGATGTAAGCTACTATTTCATGAGATGTCCATCCGGACATTTCATATATACAGTTGGCTCTCCGTTTAACGACTTTCAAGGGACCGTGAAAAATCGTTCTTAAGTAGAGATTGCCCTTAAACAGAATTTGTGAAAAAATAACATTTCTCTTCACACTTTACAGGCTTAGGACTATCTATATTTCTTAATATATTGGCGTGTTTAAAAATTTATTATCATCATTATTTTATTCACAAAAAGTTATTTTAAATTACATTGAAAAAAAAGTACAAACAATACAATAAATTAGGTTTTTAAAAAGTCAAAAAGTGTTGATTGCTTTATTTTTTGCTTTGTTTTCGTTATTCCCTTTTCCAGATTTTCTAAAAGGTTAAATGTGTCGACTTCCATATTCGATGTAATATAGCGTCGGAGAACATCTAGTGCAGAAGTTGCATCTGTGTAAGACGGTGGCAGTTTCTCGTTTTCCGTGTTTTCAACTTCATCATCTTCGTCTGACACTGTGTTTTCGTTTACTATATGTTCATAAATTTGTTCTACATTTCTGTAATATGTTGTTAAAACAGATTCATCACAATTGAAGAAATATTGAATTGAAATTTCCTCATCTTCAACAAGACTTCTCCATTCTGAAGGGGTAATGTCATTGATTCGGACTCTTCGTTGATTTCTACATCCGTACTTTGCAGTTCTACTACAAGTTCTTTGTGAATTCCAGCAACGGGAAAGCAGTTTTTTAATGTGTATGAAGAAATTTCTTTCCATGCTGATGTTATCATGTGCATTGCTTCCAAGATCGTAAATTTTCAAATTTTCATACTGTCAGCCGAATTGTTTATTAATTTCCTAATTAAAGACTTTCTGTAGTATTCTTTCACACTGCGAATGATATCCAGGTCTAATGGCTGCAACTTGCTAGTGCAATTAGCTGGTAAGAAATGAATAGTCAAATGAGCAATAGGGTGGAGTGAAAAAGGCAAATTTTTTTTTTAATTTTAATATTTCCTGACTCAACAAATGGTGCTGTTTGGCAAAAAAGACTGCAAAAAAATCCCAGCGCAATCACTCATCGTGTTTAGGTTCCACACAGGGGGTCAAAGAAAGGAATATTAATGTCAAAAGTAAAAAAATCAATTTTTTAATTTAATTTTAATGTTTACAATAGCTTTATTTTCTGACTCAAAACCAGTTCTAATTATAAAAAAGAAACAGGAAAACATTATCGTTTCAAAAAATATCACTAACCTGCAATTTACTTTAATCAGTCTTCAATTCTGGATTTCACATGAGGACCAAAATAATTATCTTTGGTGTCAAACTTTGGAAGTTCCTTTCTGGACTTGATTCCACTGCGAATGTATCCATCATTCTGCGCCACATGTTACCAATGATGCTTGTGTTACCAGTCGCACATGCCTCTCTACTGCTTGAGAATAGCAAAGGAGCTTCTCTATTTCGAATTGTGAACCGTTTCTGGTCATACTTTCTATGTCTTCGTCCCGAGGTTCATGGTAGCTGGTGGTTCCAAAGGATTGTCCCAGTTAATCATTTCAAAATATTCCTCTGCTTCGAAATTTAAATTTGGAAGATCAAATTGGCTTATTTTCCCCTTCCAGTCAATTTTTCTTGTTTTCGGTATTCTTCTGAGGCCAAGTTCTCGAATATGTGATCGTTAATCTAACAGCATTGCCAACAGAATGTTTTCAGAGTGAGCAAAATAAGAGTTCCTCTGAATAACTTTGTGAACAATTGACTTAAAAAATCTTCTGGCAAGAATGAGCTTTTTTTATCATTCCGTGCAGGTGACGTGCTCCATGGGTAGCTCTTGGGATTTTCTTTATTTCAAACCAGGATGACACGTAAACTTTCATGACATATTGTACTAGGAGCTTAAAGTGTTCTGTTGGTTCGGCAGTCGACACATATAGGCGCAGAATTCTGTTGGCTGTAATGAGCCATCTTGAATGAGACATCGTTCCGGGACTTCTGTTTGCTAAATCTGGAAGGCACTCCCCCGAGGATATTGCCCTAGAAATATCGAAAAGGTATTTTTGGTTTGCCCTGAGGTCTTTTTTATCAATTTCAGGCAGAACAACTGGAATAGAAACAAAACTTGTCACAGCAAGAGTTTCGCACGTTTGCAGAGATTTTCCTATTGTTCCGGAAAACTGGTGTGGCCCAGATGCCTTTCCGTCAATCTTCTGAAAAAGGTGGCGAAGAGGTAGTTCGTTAGTATGCAATATGCATACAATCCAGTGCAATTTATGGCCAACAATGATTTCAAGTCGTCTAACTGCACCATTTTTATTCTCAACATTGACGTTCGTTCCATCACACCCAACGGCAACCAGTTCCGGAAGTGCTTCCTGTGTAATCGCTTCCTGTGTAACGAAGTTGATGATGCTTCGTATAATATCCGCACTAGACCCAGAATCCGGAGTCGCATGTCCTATACAAACAGAATCAGGTTCTGACAACAAAACAATATGCTCTTCCACAGCTATAGTGCTATATAAAGAACTTCCCTTCTTTTCTTGCACTATAGTTTTGTCCTTTCTTCCATCGAAGTAGATTGCGTACAAAAGCTGTGTTTCTTGTGTAGAATTAAGCTGTCACCGTACCTTTTGACGTTCTCTCCTTAGCTTACTCCTGTCAATAACTTTGGATGGAGTATCTTTGGATACAATCCCTATATCACGAAGAACAGAGGATGCCATGATAGCAGCTGACCTATCCAATACTCCCGTTCTATCACAAGCAACGGTTAGATTTGGCAGTGATATTTTCATTTGGCCTGTCTTGTAGGTTGAGGGAGATTCATCGTCAGTTGTTTTCCGACATTTGGCTTCATGACTAACGTAATCGTCATCATCTTCAGAGATATCTTCCAATTCTGAATCAGACGGCGTTTGCTTCTAAATTTGTAATATTTTTAGATGTAGGAGCATTATCTTTCAATTCCTTTCCTTTAGCTTCCTGATTTTCCCTTATGCATTGCCTTTCTCTTATACGCTTCAGTTTTTGAGTTGCAGAAATGTCAATAGATCGTATTGCCATTTTTCTCTCATGCCGTTGGTCTGCTAAAAAGTTTCGTTCCATACTTGGAACTTTCACGGAACACTTGCATTGTTCGTAATTTAAACATTTGCATACAGAAATATCAAACAAAGTACTGTTTGCTTGGTCAAAACAATCTTTCCTAATTTTGTCAGCTCCTTTTCGAGATTTGAACATTCTTTTTATATTTTTGTACTTTTCATTGTCATTTCTAATAAGACGAATAACCTCTTGATTACTTACCACAGGCAATGAGTCTTTCTTCCAAATTCTTTCAATGCTGATAATGCTGAAAACAATTTCGCTGATATCTTTTACAGAATGATCTTTCTTGTTCCCCTTCCTCCACAATATATCATAGTAAATGCTTCATTAAATCAGTATACGAGGGGACCACTGTCTCTTTCAGATGTACTGGAGTTCCAAAAACACTACAAAAAGTTTCACTTCTAGTTGAGGTCATGTTTATGTTTATGTTTTAATTAAAAGTCCGTATTAATATAAATCATGATTGATACAACGTATTGCTTCAAACTACAAATTAGAAACAAGTTGTTCAAACAAAGACAAGCATCAAAGAAGGACAACAGTCGCAAAAACGAATCTTTCCACACAGTAAAAGTCACGTGCCTGCTTAGGTCATGATTGAATTGAATTGAATTGAATTGAAAATTTGTGAGACTTATGCTACAGCCAGGTTAGGTCATGATAAAATAGCTATCAGAATAGAATACGTGCTGCTATTTAGTAGATTTTTGGAGTACAAAATTGCGATTTATGTACGAAATGCCATTTCTAGCACTGACATTTGACAATAAATATTAATATTAATATTAACTATTAAATAAATATTACTATTAAATATTAATTAATATTAATTTACAAATTAATTAATTATTCAGTTAATTAATTATTATTTGGGGGTGCTAGAACCGACCCAAAACTGCACAATAAATATCGAGTAAAGTTGTGTTCCTTGAGTCAGCACAAATATCCAGATTTAGAGTTCGACTTTTTAGATCAGGATGTGATTTGTGGTAATGTACCACGTGTATCGAAAGGTCCAATATTAAAAGAGTTAAAGCCTGACAAAATTTGGTTGTCTAATGTAGGATCAGATTGTCCTAAAATCGAGATGCTCATTGGTAGTGATATTTATGGAAAGATTCTCACGGGACTTGTGAAGCAATTAAATGGAGGATAGACCGCGGTTTGTACAAAATTAGGTTGGGTCGTTTGTGGTGCATATGATGATTTTTCTACATCTAAGGAACAAAGTGCATCATTGTTGTGTAGTTTAGCAGTCCGGGACTTTAAAATTTCCGATCTATGGAATTTAGAGACGATTGGAATATTAGATGCTCAGCAGAATTTAATGAAAACTGCCGAGAAAGAAATTGCCTGTGAACAATTTTTGAATTTCCTCACAAGAAACGAAGAGGGTCGCTATTGTGTCGGTTTACCTTGCTTAGGGTATAATGTAGAGTTTCCATCAAATCGCCATGTGACCGAAAAAAGATTGTTCAGTGTCACACGAAGACTTAATCTCTGAACAAGTATGAGAATTACGATAAAGTTTTTAAAGAATGGATGGATTAGGGTGTAATTAATGTAGTGCCAGAGGCTGAACTTAATTCTAAGGGGCACTACTTTCCACATCACCTCGTGTTCAAACCAGATAGTAGCACGACTAAAATAAGACTTGTATTTGACATGTCGTATAAGGTTAACAGATCACCCTCCCTTAATGATTGTTTATTTAAAGGACTCAACTTAATTGACGAAATCCCTTCAATTTTGCTGGGGTTTAGAGAAAAAAGCATTGGGGTGACCTCTGATATTAGGCGTGCATTTTTACAAATAGAGTTGAGAAAAGAAGATTGGAATTTTGCGAGATTTTTATGGCGGAAGAAAGAGGATGTTCTTAAGGCATAAGTTCTTTGATAACGAGAAAGAGATCGTGGATTTTATGAAATATTCTACTGAAGTTTTAGCCGAAGCAGAAATGGATTTGCGTATGTGGGTCTTTGGTCCAGTAGAGAAAGATGTTGGTTTAATACCGATGGATTTGAATACAGAATCCACATTAAAGGATCCCGTGCCAGTGTTAGGGGTTGTTTGGGACAAAAAAGAAGATAAACTTTCTATTGACATTAAAACTGCATCACTTTCAAAAAATTTGTCTAAAAGAGAAGTCCTGTCTGTAACACAGACCATTTTTGACCCACTAGGTTTTATAACACCTATTTTATTGCCAGCAAAGCTATTACTCCAGGAAATTTGGGCAATAAAAGCGGACTGGGATACTTCGTTACCTGAGAATATGAAAACAAAATTTTCAACACAGCAGAGAAATATTCGTCAATTTTGTAGCGGCTAAATCTAGAGTCGCACCCCTAAAGAGGATTACCATTCCTCGTCTAGAACTTCTGGCGTGTGTCTTGGGTGTGCGCCTTTCCAAATATGTAACGGAAGCGCTTTCACTAAATGACATCCCAAAACATTTTTGGACCGATTCCACCACAGCCTTATCTTGGATAAAAAGAAATTATCTATGGGGGACGTTTGCCGGTAACCGAGTTAGGGAAATTTGCTCTGTCACAAATGTAAGTCAGTGGTCATATGTCCCGGGTCCATCAAACCTGGCTGACTTGCCTTCCCGAGGTTGTTCCCCTCTTCAGTTTTCTGAGCTTGGTTGGTGGAAGGGACCTATTTGGCTAAAAGAGCCTAGAGGTAATTGCCCAAAACTAGATGTTAAACCCGATGAGAGTTTAGTTTTTTCTGAGTGCAAGAAAGGAATAAATTTAAATGTAAATATAAATGTAACAGTAATTACTGAAGAAGGTAAATGGTTTGAGAGAGTCTCCAAATTTTCAAAAATGGTAAGAGTTTTAAGTAGGGTAAAAAGATTCATTGGAAATTGCCAAAGGCAAATGGTGAATAAAGAACCTTCCTTGAAAGCTTCCGAGGTGCAGGAAGATAAGAACACACTTCTTTTGCTGCTTCAGATGGAGAGTTTATCTGAGGCTTGAGACATAACCCAATGCATTTTAACGCAGCGAGATCAGAGTGGCCTAAGGAGAGTAAAAATAAAAATTGACGCACGGGACGATAATTATGCTTTTAGATACCCTATTTTGCTACCTTCTAAGCATCATATTGTTGAATGTTTAATAAGAGAATATCATTTAAGAAATTCCCATGCTGGAATACAAACTCTCGCTGTCATAATCCGAGAGGAATTTTGGATAATTGCCGCCAAATGCACTATAAGATCAATTGTTGACAAATGTGTACGATGTAAGAGATTTTCAGCAAAACATATGACAACAGTACCCATTCAATTGCCATTAGACAGAGTTCCAGATGCATCTACATTTGAAATTACCGGTATCGATTTATGCGGCCCTCTGATTCTCCTATCTAAAACTAAAACCTGGGTAGTTTTATTTGCATGCGCCGTGTACAGGTGCGTACATTTGGAACTTGTGACGTCCAGAAGTACGGAATCTTTTATCCAAGCTTTGCGCAGATTCATAGCGTGAAGAGGCCGCCCGTCTGTCATTTATTCAGATAATGGCACGAATTTCATCGGAATTTCTACGGTACCGAGAAAAGTTGATTGGGAAAAGGTAGTTTCTCAAGAAACATTAAACCCGATCAAATGAAAATTCATTCCTCCAACTGCTGCGTGGTGGGGAGGATGGTGGGTGCGATTGATTCGTTCCACGAAGAATCTGATCGTGAGAGTCTTGGGACAAGCTTCAATAAATTATGAGGAGTTGCTCACTATTATTTGTGATGTTGAAGCAGTAATAAACTGTCGACCTCTCACTTATATTTCCAATGACTCTGAAGACCTTTTGCCGTTGACACCATCAATGTTTCTGCAGGACATTAAAGAATCCGTTACAGGTGAGTTAGATTTTATATAGATAAAAGCAAACTCCTAGTTCGACAATGTTTTTGCCAAGAACTTCGGGAACAGTTCCGCAGTCGGTTTCGCAAGGAGTATCTTGGACAGCTAGTGCAGAAACATGGACAGAAGGACTGTGAAATAAATGTCGGAGACATAGTGTTAATAGGTTCGGAGAACCTTAAAAGGATTCACTGGCCAGTCGCTCGAGTTCAAGAACTTTGTACCGGCAGAGATGGTCGCACAAGAGTGGTTAAAGTCAAGACCAAAAATGGTATACTGATTCGCCCTGTACGCAAATTATACCCACGGGAAGTGTGTTCCTGTACCAAGGCCTCCATAATTTGATTTTTGATTTATTCCTCTACAAATCAAAAAGGTGGGAGCGTTGTGAAACAGAACTTTACAGGACACTAATGGTCCTATATGGCGTTAGGTGTCCTATAATAGAACTGCTTGGTTTTCCCTTTTTGATATTTTGCATCTTTTTACCTTGCTGTGCGAAAATGAGGTCACAGCTTTTTTTTGCTGAGAATGTGTGAATACGGAAAAAGCGCTCTGTAAGTTTAGTCATGTAAGGCGCGTCAATTTTTATGTCTTTTATAAAGGATATTACAATGAGGTATCTCCTTTTATTTGAATTTGGATTATTATGTCGTTGCCGTTTAAAGTACTGCTGAACTACCCAGGTAAGTCTGAAAATGATTTCGTTTTCCAGTATGGGTTGATTCTTTGTTTGAGCAGTAAAGAGTGTGTCCTTTTTGATTTCTTTGTTTGCCTGTATATATCAGGTGGATGTAGAAATTTAGTATATTAAAGTATTTTCTCCAAGTACTGGGAAAATATTTTATAGTTAGTTTTTTCTAACAACATTTAAATGCGATTTTTAAGCCATTGAATTACGTAACTGGGGTCCATAAGGAAATTCACTTTAAAAAACCCTTTGAGATATCTTTTTCAAACGGACTTGTTACCACAGAAACGCTTAATGCTAAAGTTCAGTAAGGTCCGTTAGCTGCTTTATCGAGCTTTTCATGGATATATGGCGCAATATCAGCATAGGACATTCTGCCCTAAGCAAAGTTAAATCTTCCAAAATTAAATATACTGGTGTAAGAAATTAAGAGAATTTGCAGACTTGGTCGATTATCTCTAGAACTACTGTACCGATTTTAATGAAATTTGATATGTACATTAGGGCGGAGCGTAAAGAAAAAGTTTTCGATTTCTTTTTTGCCCTAGTTCGGAAAAGTTGGGTACTGGTGGGTAGGTCACGTATGCAAAGTTTTGGGAAAAATAAAAAATGTCTTCCGTCTCCATTTCGACCGTGATTTTTAGCAGATTTTTACCATATAGTTAAAAATGTGTATTTCCATTGATTTGTATGCAACTCGTCATTTTGTTCTTAAATAAAAGACAGAGGTAATTCGAAACTTAATACAGAAAGGCAGCAGCGGACACACTGCGTGCAGAAAGGTAAAGAAATATTTTGGCATGTAAACATTGTCAACAACAACTTTAGAAACGAAGCTTAAAACCTTCGTGAAAGACTCACGGAAAATGTTCGACATTTTTTCATGTAAGTTTGTTTCTTTTAACAAATGTTCTTTCCCAAAGCATAAAAAGATCCCTAAAATGGAAAGAACTTTTCTTATAGACCAACGGCCACTTAGGGAAATGTCCATAGCCGCAGTTGACTTAAAAGAAACTGAAAGCTGAGAAAACGAGCGGATAGGAAGCAGAAAGAGACAGATGCAGTAAGTCTTAAAATAAACGTTTCGCCATCTGTTACGCCATCTAGGCTCACATTTCCTGATCCAGATTCTAACGTGGATCCATATAACTTCGATAGTGACACCGATCTCTTGAAGCCTTCCCCATCCACATCCAGGATGTCTCAATCTGAAGGAAAAATGACGTTAAGATCAAGCCGATACCCAGCGGTAGCTACAGCTTGTGACAGAACTGGAGTTTCAGATCGGGCTGGAGCCATCATTGCAAGCGCTGATTTGGAAGATTTGGGGATGATTACCAAAAAAGACACTTTAAATGTAATTGATAGACATAAAATATGAAGAGAGAGGAAAAAAATTCGGAAAGAATATCAGCAAGGAAATGAAAGACAGCTGGAACCACTGAAGGGACTTTATTTTGACGGAAGGAAGGACAAAACTCTAATGCAAGAGAGCGTAGGGGGAAAGATGTACCAAAAAAACAGTCCTGGAAGAACACGTTACAATGATTAAGGAACCTGGAAGCAAGTAACTTGGAGACATAGCACTAACTTCATCATCAGCTTTGAGTATTTCTCAAATGGTGCTGCAATTCATGGAGAATAAGAATATTGACATTCATCAACTAGTAGCAATAGGGTGCGATGGAACAATCGTTAATACTGGCTATAAAATTGGCGTGATTCGCCTTTCTGGGGAAGCCATTGGGAAACCCTTGCACTGGTTTATCTGCCAGTTACACACAAATGAGTTGCCACTCCGACATTTAGTGCAGCATTTGGATGGTGGAACGAGTCACCCTAATGCATTTTCTGGTCCTACTGGGAAAGCATTGGCAAATTGTAAAAACCTCCCAGTTGTGAAATTTGTAGACATTTCGAGCGAATTTCCGAAAATCCACATAAATAATCTTAGCACACAAGCGATAGATTTGGGATATTTGTCAAGCTGTCACAAATAGAAACTGCTCATCAAGTTTGTCACAAAAGCACCCTGGGAAAATGACTCATGCACGTTGGCTAACAACTGTAAATCGAATAAAGTGTTTATACATTAGCTCGTCAGAGCCTTCAAACCAACTTCAAACTCTGGCAGAGTTCATCATGAAAGTGTGCCCACCTATGTGGTTTACAGTCAAATTAAATCCATGTTGCACGTATGGTCCACGAAATTAGTGGCAGACAATAAACGTCTCACGCTATCTTAAAAACGATTTAAAGACTGTGGTCGATCCCATTATCCAGAGAAATGGCTATTTCGGCCACCCGGAAGCAATAATCTTGTCAATGATCACAGACGACAGACAGTCCATTGCAGAACTTTGACTGCGTAGGATTTTACGAGCAAGAAAAGAAAAAAAGGAAAGAATCAGACACTACAACATTCCGTCACTCAACTTCGAGGCAGTTTCATATATAGACCTCATTGGTTGGCAGAAATGTAATTTGACGGAACCCCTAATTGACAGAAGATGATTTGAGACATTTGATTTCCAGTAGAGAGTCTGTAGCTTAACACCTGGGAAGCCTAAAATTTCCTTGCCACACCCAAAGTGTTGAACATATCGTGAAACTAGTAACAGAGGTTTCTGCGGCTGTGTGTGGAGAAAATAAGCGTGACGGTTTAGTTAGAACCCGAACAGAGTCGAGAAAAGCTATGCCACCATTTGAAACCAAATGCGAGTACCGAGTAAAACCAGAATAACTGCAAGGGCAAAGGTATGGTTGGGTGGATAGGTGGGCACGGGGGGAACTTGCAATGCAGCCACCTCCCCGTGGTGAGTTCTGGGTTTTTTTCTGAATTTTATTTCAGAAAAAGTGAAAAGCTACATGCAAAACAATGGAAATAGACATTTTTAACTGTATGGTAAAATTCTGCTAAAAATCACGGCCGAAATGGAGACGGAAGATAATTTTTGTTTTTCCCAAAACTTTGCATACGTGACCTACCCACCAGTACACAACTTTTCCGCACTAGGGCAAAAACAAAATCGAAAACTTTTTTTTACGCTCCGCCCTAATGTACATACAGTGATTTAAAAAGTAAACAATAGAAATAAACAAAATTAAAATTCAAGCATAGACTGCTAAATCACTATAACATAAAACATATCCTGCAAAGAAAACATTTTCAATAAAGGCGCAGAAGCTTCATATCCCCATAATGAAAAAACAAATAAATAATCCAACAGATATAGATAAAAAAAATTATACTAAAATAGACAAAAAAACAAACAGAAATCAAGCACTCTGAGCATCCACGCACCAACGGCAAGATTCTGTATAAGTGCCGGAACTGAACGATAAAACGACAGAGGTAATCGACAGGTCTCGTCATCAGGGAGCCTAACCATGTCAATTACCTCAAGGGGAACTTTCTGAATAGGATGCAGGTAAAGCCCAAAAGACATCCCAAGGCCCCGAGTCCCCCAAAGAAGTAAACACAACTTACTGTATGGGCTCAACGCACCTTACAAGCAAGCACACAAAAATCCTAATGCAAAGTAATCGGTGCCTACACACCCCAATTCCGTAAGTGACGGTTATGGCGAAACAGCAGCCAGTTCTATCCTAAAGGTTACGTCATTGTAACATTACAATAGCTCCACCCCCCATTACAACTTAACCAAATGAAAACACAAATACTATTCTAAACAACTTTAAAAATTCCTGACTCTAAATGCCATTTTTTTAAAACTTTTAAATTACCGAAATTTTTAGGGAAATCGTTTTTTCTTAAGTTCAAATAGTATTTGTGTTTTTATTTGGTTAAGTTGTAATGGGGGGTGGAGCTATCGTAATGTTACAATGACGTAACCTTTAGGATAGAACTGGCTGCTGTTTCGCCATAACCGTCACTTACGGAATTGGGGTGTGTAGGCACCGATTACTTTGCATTAGGATTTTTGTGTGCTTCGTTGAGCCCATACAGTAAGTTGTGTTTGCTTCTTTGGGGGACTCGGGGCCTTGGGATGTCTTTTGGGCTTACCTGCATCATATTCAGACAGTTCCCCTTGAGGTAATTGACATGGTTAGGCTCCCTGATGACGAGACCTGTCGATTACCTCTGTCGTTTTATGGTTCAGTTCCGGCACTTATACAGAATCTTGCCGTTGGTGCGTAGATGCCCAGAGTGCTTGATTTCTGTTTGCTTTTTGTCTATTTTAGTATAATTTTTTTATCTATATATGTTGGATTATTTACATACAGTGATATAATACAAAACAAATAAACATTCAATAATTGTAATACACACGCATGATCGTGCGTAACACTCGTTGGAGTCGGAAGGTATGAAACAGCGGTTGCAGAATAAACAAAAAAATGGGGTAATAGATGGTGTTATTTTGCAGCAATCGGTTAATTTCAAATTGTAACAGTAAAAATGAGTAACCACCAACGTTTAGATGATGGAATGAGGTGGCGAATTGTGGGGAGGCTAGAAGCAGGCCAATCTCAAGTCCAAATTTGTAGAGAGTTCAATGTAACGCCCAGCGTCTTGTGTAACTTATGGAAACAGTTCCAGAATACCGGATCCATCGAGAGAAAGCCTGGGCAAGGTCGTCCAAGAGCCCCGACGGCCAGAGAAGATCGCCATTTGTCGATTATAGCGAGGCGTAACAGGAGTGCTACAGCTTCTCAGCTCTCTCGTGAATTGTATGCAGCCACAGGAACCCGTGTATCAAGGGTGACTGCTTCCAAAAACTTCATGAGAGAGGGTTGTTTGCAAGAAGACCTACTGTTTACGTCCCGCTCACTTCTACGAACAGGAGAATCCGTTTATCATGGTGCAGAGAGCATAGAGATTGGAGTATGGATCAATGGGCGACCGTTCTCTTCACTGATGAGTCCCGGTTCAGCCTAAACACCGATTCTCGCCGTACGTTCATATGGAGAGAACCAGGGACCCGCTACCTACCCTCCAATGTCTGCGAAATCGACCATTATGGCGGGGGAGGTTTAATGGTCTGGGCAGGCATCATGTTGGATGGTCGCACACCTCTCCATGTCTTTGAAAGAGGCACTGTGACTGGTGTGAGGTATAGGGATGAGATCTTGGAGCCCTATGTTCGCTTTTTCAGGGGTGCAGTTGGCCCTGAGTTCATTTTAATGAACGATAACGCGAGGCCACATAGAGCTCTTCTGGTTGACGAATTTCTAGAGACTGTGTTAGGCAAAATGCCAGATATGCATTTCTTTTCTTCCCCTAACTATCCAGCTACCTACCCCAGCATCTGCATGGGGCTTTGTACAGTTGTTTTCTCTGCAACCGAAAAACTCTCTCCATTGCTTGGCCTCATGTCTGTCAATTCTCTCAAAAAAGAGCTAATATTCTTTCAAAATGAAAAGTGTTTGTCACGGGGACATGATAATAATTCAGTATCAGGTGCAGGAAAATTGAAAAGTGAAAGGGCATATTGAAGTAATTGCAGAAATAAGAAATAAAGATAGCGAAGGAACAAGAAGCCTAGCAATAAAAGATGAGATGGGAGGGAAAATGATAAGGAAGTGAAACTACAGCAGATAGAAAAGACAGGGTGTGGAAAAAATAAGAGAACACATAAAAGTTAAGATAAGAAGAGCGAAAGGAAGCAGTGAAATTGAAGAATAAGGAGTCACAATGGAGGGGAACACAAAAGTGAATTTATGGTGGTTATAAAAGGGTGTGCGACGCGCAAAAGGAAAGTTAGCCGAGAGTGTGAAAAAGCAGGGAAGTAGCTGAATTATAAAAAGTGACGTCCACGCTGAGGATTGGTGAAAAGGGATATAGAAGGAATATCACCAGCCAATGAAGTAGATGAGATAAAGGAGAATATAGCCAATGGGAGTTCGGAATAGGTGTGCCCAGGAAATATGAATAGAGACAAGTTAGTGAGGAGAAGAAAGATAACACAGTCAGTTGAGAACTTAGTTTGATGAGCAGCCAGTCTCAACGAGGAAGCAGTAGAGCACGCAAGAGCGTATGTTCGAGTTAATTGCTGTACCAGGGTTGACTCAAGCGAGAGACCCTATGAAAAATACTGGTAGTCTAACGGAGCTGCAAAATTTGACTTGAAGGAAGATGAGATATTAAGCGGAAATGCTATTGATGCCCGCTTTTAATATGAAGCACTAGTCGAGCTGATAAACCCTGCATCCAGTTCCCTACGCCCATGATGACAGAAGATTGACGAGCCTTGCATCCATTTCCGGACGCCCAAAACGCCAGATGACAGATGAGCCCTGCGACCAACTCCAAGTGTCTGCGACAACAATAAATATACATACATTCCATCGTATGTATGTATATTTATAGGGGGTCAAATATTTTACTGTGCTATGTATTTCTGCCTCAACAACACTTTCAAGTTCAAAAGTTTGTATAATTATTTTTAATGACACTATTTAGTCAAAATATATGCAATAAGATGTGTTATAATAGGGCACGATGGCCCGGTTGGTAAAGGCGTCGAGCCAGTGATCTGAGGTTTGCAGGTTCGAGACCGGTCACTGACAAAATTCACCGCTGTGTACACTAATGGCAGCTGCTGCACGTAAAATCTGTCGTGGCTACAATGTCCTCCAAGTTCTCAAATTTACCTCTGGAGTTGTGGGGTCAAGTGTTCCTGTCTCGTCACTTGACTCGGTTCAAAATTAAGGGACCGGCCCATAGGGTGTAATGCTGGTCCATCTATACGCGGGCCACTTTTCTGGGAAAAAAGCAAAACCACGTTGCAAAACCACGGTGTCATATGACGGTAAGGATAATGGCCAAGTAACCGTCTGCCCCATTGAAGGAGAAGAGATGTGTTATAACGCTGTGTAAAGGTAATGGGCTGTGACATAGTGGGGAAGGTATCAGTCTCTTTTTGTTGTAATAGTTCTTATGACACTTTCTGTAGAAATAAGTTGTTGGAGTTTGCTTCTAGTCAATGGAAATTTGTAAAGTCTCAGTGAAGAACATGGACCGGTCTATTCTGAAGAAATGAATTTGAAGCGGAAGTCGTCTATATAGTAGAATAATGGAGGCGATGAACGGCACCTGTCGGCGACGAACGGAGAGGCCCACGGAAGGAGTAGACCGACAGCTCGGAAGACTGGAAAGGGGTGTCGGAAATCTGATCGTATATATTGGCTGCGGGACAGGAGAAATGCTACTCGTCTTTCAGTAAAAAATCTAAAGTGTTGGAAGATAATCCCTCTGTACATCGGTTGAAATGCATCACTCACTCACGGCCATTTCAATATCTATAAATTGTGGTGTGCGTTGACCGCAATAACCCTAGTGGATATACACCGTCGTCTAGTTAACATTAAAGTTGAAAGCAGCAGGAAACGAAAAAATATGTCAAAGTCTCTTTTGCAGTAATAAAAAGTAATTTATTCGGTCATCGAGCCTGTCTTGAATAAAATTAAATACATTTGCAGCACTGCAGCGACATACAAAAAATTGACCGCATGGGTCTAAAGACTGTAGATGATGAAAAATATGTAACGGTGCAAAAATAGCCAAGATTCTAATAAAAAAAACTATAGCATCTCCCGCAGGAAAAGAGCCAAAATGGCTCGTCCTGGGGAGAGCTCAAAAAGACAACCAACAGTTTTAAAAAAATCTCAAGTCTGAATTTTTTCTTTCAAATCTGGACAGAGCAAAAAAATTAGAGCATAGGTTGCCATAGCGAGAAAAGCGCCAAATAATAATTCCACAGACCACGTGCCCGGCGTACGGAAGCTTACCTCAGCGCGGAGGAAAAATAAGTAAAAAACTACGCGAGCGCTTAATGGCCAAAACAAGAACCCGGCCAAGCCGAAGCCTCGCCAAGAGGAGAAACTCCGAACGCCCCGCGAAAATGGAGGTCCGTGAATGGCTTAGGCGAAATTCGCGCCTCTGCGTGATTGGTCGAACGAGGAGAGAAAGTATACTCCGGAGAGTGCCTTCACGCCAAGCTGTCGCCAAATTCACACGTGGGAAAAACCTCTCTTGGACAAAGGAAAAAGGAGAGAACGCCATATAATTCTAACTTACAACAGATTTTATGGGGCCAATTTAGTGAGCTAACATACACGGCGTGCATGGACAAAAGTTAGTTGGATGTCCACGTGACACACCCTGCAATTATCAGCCATAAAAAGTGCATTTTAGTGAAACTTAACAAGGGAATCCTTTGACTAACCTCTTGTTAAGCACGTTATAGTTGGAGTTTTACGGTTTAAGAGAAATGGGCAACGGCTAAAATTCTCAAGAACACACACGACGAGGGAACGGTATAGAAATTACGCTATTTTATTTTAAGGGACAACTATTTAGAATTAGAGATATCATTAATTTAACTTGCGCTATGAGCCCAACCAAATTAACTATTTCTGGAACGAATTTCTCATTACACGCTGTATGCATTCTTGTGTAATCCCTCAGTATTTGCATGCACGTCATATTTTCAGAGGTAAGCAAAGCATAGTTCCTAGTAATAACCTATGGAGCGTAGGTTACTATTAAGAACTTTTAAATATTTCTAAGAGGAGGAAGGCTTATTAGAATCGAAATTTTACCTTTTAAATTTTAAATCATTAAAATTTCACATGGGGTTTTTATAACTGTGATAAAGAAATGCACTTTCAACATACTAAATCACATCACTAAGAGTTATAACTTAAAATTTTATTAAGTTATCATTAAGTTATTCGAGACGTTTAAAATAAATTTAAAAAAATTAAAATTCGGCTAAAAGCCTCCTTGTCCGTTATGAAATTGATAGTCAAAAGGTATCCGAAACTTTTACTGCACTGTGTTCTCTTCTGTACTACAATAAAAGGCCCAATAGAATCCTGCAGTTGTCCACAATTTCTGTTACGAAAGTCTTAAGGGGAATGAATCTTATTGGAACAATTTAATCTATAAAGCGAAAATGATCTAGTAAACAGACGGTGGTTAAATTTCTCCGAATCGCGGTTACTTGGACCAGGAAATGAAGGTTTTTTTTGTTTTTTTTCTGTTGTGTATCGCTTTATGTGAGTAAACTAACTGTAGGCAAGTTGTAAATTTTTTTATATTACTTTGAAACAGAGACTGTTTGTTATGATTTAGATTTTTGACTAGGTTCGGGGTTTAGTTTCAGTGGAGCGTACATTGTTATGATATTTTTTTGTGAGAGGTATGATAATTTGTCAATGGTTTCATGTTTTATTTTATATGCAATCTCTGTAGTATAATATAGGTTGTTATTAGGTAATTTTGATTCGAGTTTAGTTTGTATCAATATACCACAAATGTTTAATGCAACTCTAAAAGTTTCACAATTCATGAGGATATTTAGTTTGTTCAATTTTTTCTCATGTATTCTGTGTCCAAAATTTTTTTTGTTTAAAGTGACAATGGGATTATTATAGATTCTCTCAAACATTTGATTGAGTCATCGGAGAGCAGGTGGGATCGATATTTGCATTTCGCGGTATGGGCTCACAGAACTGCGTTGCACTCTTCAATATTACTTCTGCACATCTAGTGTATGAGAGAGAACTGATGTTACCTATCTAGAGATATAACTTATAACGAAAATTTGACTAGTTTAAGGGAAACAGTGAACAATCAGGGAGATAATGGTGGTCATATGCATGACAATTCGTTAGATGGCAGCGTTGTTAAGGATTCAGAACTACCTCAATCTCCATCTATTTCGACACCTACTTCACCTGCAACAAACGTTAACAACACTCAGATAACTAATAATGCGTCAACTATACACAATAATAACACAGCTTCTCAATCATATTTTTTACGTCCTCGTGATAGCAATGGTTTTGTTACTCATCATTCTTAAAGTTCGAGCAAGGAGTTTGTTTCCATTTCATTCAGTGTCATAATTGTATTTTATTTTATTTTATTTTATATTGATATGAGTACTGATTTATTTCGCTTCATTTTGTATATAGCACATTTTGTTTTATTGATTTTTTTTAGATATTTTGTGTTTAGTAGATAAATATATATGTTCATTTTCATGGTTACTTTTTTCGTGACAAACACTGGCTATTGGTAACAATTATATATAAGTGCACATACGTGTAATTGATGAGAGGTTGAGCAACGATAGTGTTTAGAGTAGAGGATACAAGTAACAGTACAATTAGATGATGTGACATCGAGCGTATCCAAGGCGAAATGGTGTAAGGAAGACGTCAGGTCCGGATCGAAGGATTCATATGCATAGGCCTTTACGACACCAGCAGGAAGTAGCTAACCCAGCGCAAGTGGTTCGTTACTATGCAGTCCTGATCTCAACCTATTTTTTTTACACCTACAAGAATCTTGATAAAGTGACTGATAAGAATGTAGTTTAAGAGACTGTTGATTTTAAGAATCAGTTCCAATCAGAATGATAACAGGGAGTTCAAATTTAGTTATAGCAGTGTAGTTAAAGTCACAAGTGTGGTTTTTTTTTTCGGAGTAATCATATAATGTTTTATTGTGTTATGCATCAGCTATTATATACATGTGTTTGCAATTGTCAAAGTATACAATTTCAGTAATTTTTATTGAATTAATTGTGCAGTCAAATCTTGTTTCTGGTATGTGTTTCGTTGTGTCTCTCTTTCGTTGTGTTTCTGGTATGTGTTTCCTTCTCATGCAACATAAATTTTGTATAATTTTTTTTACACTTACGAAAAATGTTGGTTCCCAAAATTTTTGAGATTAAAGGGGAGGTATTGTTGTGTATCGCTTTATATTTAAATATATATATATATATATATATATATATATATATATATATATATTAAATATACAGTGAATTAAATACCTTAATAATTTTCTCCACCTATTGTTTAACTTTGATGAGTGTCATTAGATTAATTTTCGCGCGGATTAATTGTAGTGACATTCATGAAAGTAGAGCAAATGATAAATCATATTTTATGTACTATAAATGTAACATGCAGGTATTTAATTTATTTTAGTGTTTGATTGACTGACAATTTTCAATTTATTTTAATTCTTTTTCATGTGGATTGACTGACTCAAGGTAAAGTTTTTTTTTTTTAACTAAGCTTTGTTTAGTCTTTTTATTTATTTTTCCCATTTTTATTTTTAAGTTTTATACGCTTAATTTTTTTCTTTTTTTATATATATATTTTAAATTATCCCGTATTGGTTTGAAACACAGAAGTGCTTCACGAGAATCTTAAAGAAATGGCGATACCGTTTATTCAGGTTCATTCAAGAAAAGAGACGAATTTACTCACTTTTTGCTAAGGAATGTTCTGATAAGCGGACCACATGGGGCTCCCCCGTATGCTTGATACCCGTATGTGAGAGGGTCAGAAGCCCTGGACATGCGTTCGGCCAATAACAGCACAGATGATATGAAATCGAAGTGGGGCCCCATAGAATGGACTAAGAAGATTATAAAAAGGCTGCACACAAAAAATAAGAGGATTTTTTTCTAGCTGACTCGCTGACTCCCTAACTTTTACTCTGATCCATGCTGCCTGTTCGGTGCCTACTGGAAACTTGGTAGAACGCCATGAAGATTTTTTAACAAAGACCCTGGACCTGGAGTATTGACTCTCCCGAAGTACGAAGAAGATGGAGCATGGAAGTGGTCTCGAGGCTTTTAAGCTATCCGATAAGAGAAGTTTTTTTTAGCCATGGCATAATTTAATTTAAATTTTTTTTAAAGTTTTTCTTGTCAGTCAATCTCAATTTTTTTTATTTTTTATTGTGGCCATCTTTTCTTTATGTTGTTCAAGGTGATACTTATTAATTTATTATGAGGGATATTATTAGTTAATATTATGTTTACAAGTAGAACGAGTGATATTATTAATATGTATGTGTATATTGATGTATAAAGAAGTTAAGGCAATGAGATAAGATTTCTCTAAATTCTATTGTTTAACGTAAGGTAATAAGATTTTATTAATTTGTGTTAAAAGTAATGAATAAAATTTTTTGGTTTGATCCCTCAGTTAAAATTGTGTCTGTCATGTTTTGTGAGTAATCATTTGTGAATTTCTGTTAGCCACAGAATCTAGGTTATTGTTTTAGTTAGGAGAATTAATTCACAACGCAATACTAACCACTATACGTTTTAAATATAAGGAATAAGTTAAAATAATTAATACTCTTTGTTTGATTTAAATAATTAAATAAGTAAATACAAAAAGTTAAATAAGTAATAAAAAGACTACATACAACATTTCCAATGGCAAGTATTACAGGACAACAGATGTCAAAAAGACAGAAATACAAGAACAAGATAGAAAAATGGCATCCGTTAATCCATCAACTTATGTCTGGCAATCCAATAGCGCTCCCATAAAGAAACGGGAGGTAGAGCAGGGCAAGAAGCAAGGTGTAGCATGTCCATTTCTTCCTGGTTATTACACAGGAGACAAAGAGGATCGGGATCCAAGTTAATTCTGTGGAGGTGCTTGCGAAGGCAATCATGGCCAGTAAAAAAACGTAGCATTGCCACAGATTTACCTCTAGGCCACTCAGGGATATCATGGACATGGACAAACTAGGGCTTGTGATCGCTTCTAGCAGCAACAACCTGTGAGAAGGAACTCCTGAGGATCTTTTTGACTATTGTCTTTATGGAATGGTAGGCCAAGTCCTGGTTATTTAGCTGTAAAACAGAAGCCCCCTTTTTTGCTAGGAAATCAGCAGCCTCGTTCCCCTCGATTCCGCAGTGGGCTGGGATCCACTGTAAGAAAACTGTTTCATTATGGTGCGACAACCGTTCCAGAAGGTTAACACAGTCATTAATATCTTTGGATCGAGAGAAACATGGGGAGTCAATAGCCTGAAGAGCTGCTCTTGAATCTGAGAGAATCACCACTCTTGAGAAACGCTCTAATCATCTCTGAAGCTGGAAAAGAGCCAAACGGATAGCTGAGATTTCACCATCAAAAGCTGACACATGAGTACCAACAGGAGAGTAGAATGAGAACAGCTCACAGGGAACACCGGCTCCAACGTTTACACAATCACTTGTTCTAGAACCATCTGTATAGACCCTGAGCCAATATGAAACGGGGTAGAGGGTATTTATAGTTTCGTATGCCACTGATCTTAGGATTTTATCACTGTCCTCCGCTCTTAACACTCTTTGGATCAAGCCAAGACGGATAGAAAAGGTTCGATGGAGTTACGAGGAAATAAAAATTGTTGAGCTCTAAAATCGATGCTTAGGTGAGAAATAAGGGCGGTAACCCCCTGTACAGAGCCTCTCTGGGTCTTTAAATTACGCTCGGTCTCAGTAGAGACATGATCCCACAAAGACTTGCACCCGGGAGTTCTTACTATTTTCTCCCATAACAACAGGGCACGTTCCTTAATAAATGTACTGAGAGGCCTGTTATTTGAACACAACAACAAATAGTCAATTGGGGTGGATTTCACCGCGCCAGTAATAAGTCGCAAGGCCTGATTTTGAAGTTTTTCAAGAGAATCAATTACTTTCTCAGAAGCAGAAACCAGCGGTTCACAGCAGTAGGTCAGGATAGACAGAACATAAGCATTATAGGTTTGATTTAAGGTAGATCTAGAGCAATCCCATTTCGAACCCGCCAGGATCTTCAAGAGTGACAGTCTCATTGACGCCCAACTAGTGACGTCCTCAATATGTGAGTTCCACGAAAGTTTTCTGTCGAAGGTTACACCCAGATATTTAAACTTTTCTGACATCGGGATGATATGGTCTTTATAAAATATCTGTGGATGGAAGATTTTAGGAGTGCAACGTAGATCTACCTCCTCGTGGTGCACACTGGGCAACGGCTAGTACGGCAAAAGGATCTACAAAACCGGCATTCAGTCTGGATAAGCCTTTTGAGCTAATCTACAGTAACGATGATGTGCATACCTATATTCACTACAATGGTACTAAAACTAATCCAGATTTACTCCTGGTTACTCCTGACCAGAAGATTAATTGTAAACGTCGGATACTTGAAGATCCAAGATCAGGGCACCGTCAAGTTGTCGCAGAATTCGCCTTCCATCCTTCGCAATTTCGTAAACCTATATCTAGGACTTCCTGGAATTTTAGAAAGGCCAGGTGGAAAGTCTTTGAATCTCTCCTGGACAGGGAGTTGGATTCCAGCTGTCTAGACTTCGATCAAAATATCGAGAGACTCTGCAAGAACATCGGGCATAAAATTATCTGGTGTGCGAAGAAAAATATCCCAAGAGGTAAGGTCGCAGAGGTAAGGACACAATCAGAGCGGCCAAATTGACGAGCTACTCGCCTAGCTGACCACCCAGCTTCCATCATCCCGACGATTCTCCCCCTCTCAAACTGCGACAACTGCTTATATTGTCTTCGAACACGGCGTAATGGCATGTCTATCTCAGCTCTTCCTTTGTAAATGATTCAGCACACTCAAACAAGCTTTGGTTACCTATTTTATACTCCACAGAATACGATGTTCAACGCCCTCTACCGGCTATACGTAATGCGCAATCACGCTGCGTTTCTAATCATTTGCATATCTCCCGGACATGTACCTTCATTGCAAGTTTCGTTACGATCCCGCAATTATTTCTTGGTGCGCTAATTTTTTTGTCCATGAGTGTATTATGTTTACAAGTAGAACGAGTGATATTATTAATATGTATGTGTATATTGATGTATAAAGAAGTTAAGGCAATGAGATAAGATTTCTCTACATTCTATTGTTTAATGTAAGGTGATAAGATTTTATTAATTTGTGTTAAAAGTAATGAATAAAATATGTGTGGATGGAAGATTTTAGGAGTGCAACGTAGATCTACCTCCTCGTGGTTCACACTGGGCAACGGCTAGTACGGCAAAAGGATCTACAAAACCGGCATTCAGTCTGGATAAGCCTTTTGAGCTAATCTACAGTAACGATGATGTGCATACCTATATTCACTACAATGGTACTAAAACTAATCCAGATTTACTCCTGGTTACTCCTGACCAGAAGATTAATTGTAAACGTCGGATACTTGAAGATCCAAGATCAGGGCACCGTCAAGTTGTCACAGAATTCGCCTTCCATCCTTCGCAATTTCGTAAACCTATATCTAGGACTTCCTGGAATTTTAGAAAGGCCAGGTGGAAAGTCTTTGAATCTCTCCTGGACAGGGAGTTGGATTCCAGCTGTCTAGACTTCGATCAAAATATCGAGAGACTGTGCAAGAACATCGGGCATAAAATTATCTGGTGTGCGAAGAAAAATATCCCAAGAGGTAAGGTCGCGAGGTATAAATGCTTCTGGTCATCCAATCTAAAGGAACTAAAGTTGAAGCGTTACAGGTTCAGATGTCGTGTTGAACTGAGTGGATGATCACAAGACGTTCAGGCTGCTGTTTTCAAGAAAACTCTTCTGCAGGAAAAACGTTCCACTTTTGGCGAATTCATTTCAAATTTAGATTTTCAAAGGGACGGAAAAGGGCGTTCAGCTTTTTATCGAAGCTTAATAATGGTCACGCCGAAGGTCCTAAAAGGCCTTTTCTTTTTAAAAACAGAGCTATTGCCTCCGACTATAAAGTTGCTAATTCATATGTGCAGTTTTTTGCTGACTCACAGAAAAAACGACATTTCGCAAGAAGCGAATCTAGGAAAGTTATTCAAAAATTAAAATATAAAGTAAACGCAGGGATTACATTGGAAAATAACTTATCTATCTTCAACGCCCCTATTAACTCAAACGAATTAAGGAGTTCACTTAAATATCTCAAAACACGTAAGTCCCCAGGTGGGGATGGTATATTCTCTGAGTTCCTCATGCACTTAGGACCTAGAGCTTTTGAATCACTTTTGAGGTTCTTCAATAAAATTTGGTCTTCGGGATATTTTCCCTCCTACTGGTGTAAATCTACAGTTATTCCGATTTACAAAAATGACAAGGATCCAGGGGCAGTCCAGAGTTACAGGCCGATCTCTCTGACAAGTATATTATGTAAGACTTTTGAAAGAATCATTATCAATAGATTGAACTCGTTTTTGGAGACTAGAGGCTTTCTTGAGGAGGAGTAGGCTGGATTTCGAAGAAACAGATCCACCAACCATCATGTTGCCCTTCTTAGTCAGTCCATTAAGGACGCTTTCGACAATAGACACAGTCTATCTGCTGTCTTTGTGGATTTCAAATCGGCTTGCGATGTGGTATGGAGAGAAAATCTTCTTTTGAAGCTCTCTGATATGGGTGTTCATTCGAATATGTTAAATTGGTTTCGTGGTCTTCTTAATAACCGTATTTGTAGGGTTCGGTATAACAACTGCTACCCGAAGTTTAGTTCCCTAAAGACTGGTCTGCCACAGGGTGCGGTGTCTAGCTGCACTCTGTTTAATATTTACATTAATGATCTAATTAGCAAACTGAAGTCTGTTGATGGTATTAAATGCTTGCTGTTTGCCGATGACCTAGTTGTTTGGACCGAATCTCCTAAGTCTGGAGCGAAACAGTCCATTGAACCCACATTAAATAAAGCTATGCTAATTTTGGAGAGCTGGTCATAGGAAAACAATATGAAAGGAAATGAAGGTAATAAGTATAAAATGACACTATAATACTGGAAGATAAGGATGTGATAAAACAGTAAAGTAATACGATTCAAAAACTGAAAATCAGTAAAGCAATTTTAAGTAATAGATATAAAATATATTTACATAAATATAAATGCATATATGTCCAGTGAATTTCTTTTACATTTTTTAAAAATTTTTACATGCTCCCTCTGTTCTCTAAATCGCTGCAAAGCCTGCGATCCTTCTATCGTCAATATACAAGTTAACCGTGCAATTCCCTCGGGAAAGCCCATAACCCCTAGAGGACGCGTCCCCAGGTGGCGCATCGGGGAATGCATCCAATGGAATTTCCACTGGGGGACAGAAGGGAAATAAAATACCTTATAAGAACCAACAGGTAGAAGTTCAACCTCTTTCGAGACAATGGCACCCCTCTTCTATAGCTAGTGCATTCCTTTTTCTTGTTTCTTCTGCACTATTCCTGGATACGACAACAGCAACAATAGCATCCTTGTGATTACTCTGGTAAGCTTTACGTACCCTTAGGGCCTGTTCACATAGGAGTCCGTTGCGTAGCGTTAAGGAAAAGATGACGTTGAGACGAAAATAAACCAATCATAGGCGTTAAAAATTTCATTGCTAATCGTTTGGAGGCATATGATTGGTTTATTTTCGTCTCAACTTTTATTTTCGTCTCTCTGGAGTTTTAGCTTCCCACTTTCCGGTCACGAATAAGGGTGATCCATACAGCAAATCTACCTCTCTCAGTCTTTTATTGAACATCTACAGAATCATAGCGTTCCAGACTAAATCAAAATAGATGTCTGTAATTTTTTCTTACAGAGTTCTGGTGATCTCACACGCTGCTCGTCTCTCTCTCTGGACTCGTCGTTATTTAATATAATATTCCAGTTATATAATATGATAACTCGATTTTTATAATATTAGACTCTGGCTGTAAAGTGTTAGGCTCGAGTGGTCTTTGAAAACACCAACCAGTGGGATGTTTGTGTGGTGGTTGATTGATCGAGGAAAATGGTTCACACACCACTCACTTACGAGATTCAGAATGTATACGAGTTTTTAGTGAACGACTCATTCCTAGTGAAAAAGGAAAACGCGGAGATTTGACAGATGTGAGTCCGATGTCCTGTCAATATAAATACACCGGTTGTCTGCTTGAATTAAGATGCTAGTTGTTTCGAAATGGAAAAATATTTTTCGGGGAACAAATGCTTTACAAATTATTCTTTGCGTTATATTATTCCATTCATTAGCTTCAATTTTAATTATTTATGTTCATTTGATGTGGTTTTTTTCCGAAGAAAAGTTGTGGTAAGATAAATCAGATGTACATAGCAGATATGTTTATAACAATTTTATGTTTTCTCGAGATTGTTTAGGGGATTTTCTATGAAGAAACAATTTCTTTTCGCTAGTTTATCGATATTATCGTCCTCTACAGTTTGGAAATTTGATTAAATGCTAGTTAAAAAAGATTCGATCCTAAAATACATTTGTTTTTTACTGTAGCCCTTTTCATTTTTCAACAGCGAATAAGTACTTTCAAAGAATTAAAAATCTTTCCTAAATTATATGGCTGTTTGATTAATATCGTTTTGAAAGGAGAATTGGGAATTTCATTTTCTTGTGCTTAATTAAGAGCTAGTTCTCTCTTTGAACATTATACTGTGCTAACTGCTAGCAGCCGATTAATTTTGCTGTGTTTCATTTTCTCTATTTTGCATGTCATTCTGTGTAAATTTTTTACCGAGTATGTTTTTTTTTTTTTACTTTCCAGACCAAATGATCATGTCATACATATTCATTGTACTCAACCTCTGTTCAGCTGTACATTCATGTTCCTGTTCATCAAAAATTTTATATTCCTGTTTCATGTTGCATTAATGAAATTACTCTTTCACTTTGACTGTATTTTAGTCTAATTCAGTATCAATACTTAAACATGTTATATGTGTCCTAAAACAGATAAGTCTAACATTTATTATTACTTGTTCATGTATTTGGTGTTTTGTCGTCATTGTTCTTCCTAAGTATAGTAAATAAGTAACTAAGACACTTATTTCTCATAAATATTACTTTTGCAACGTCGTACAATTAGTTCTGTTGATTTATCTTGTTATTGCACATTTATTTTGTTGGGCATTATGTGAAATCAATATTTATGACTTATAACTATGAAGGTAAAGTTTGATATCTTTGGGCTGTTATCTAAGTTATAACTATTTTTGAAATAAATTTATTCATTTTATGTTTAAAAAGAATTTTTAAAGATAATTAAATATTTCTAATTTTCCCCTTCAGCGATAGAACAATATTTATAATATTTAGTCCTATGATATGTGATTTAGTTTTGTTAAAATAAAATTTATTTTTCTAGTTATTTATTAAAGTTTTAAATTTACTTTTCTTTATTTCTAAATTAATGAAGTTTTATTGATTATGGAATGCTAAGGCTCCATATGTTTAAATTGAAATGTTTTATATTTTATTGATAAATTAAAATAACAATTGAAAAATGCTTTTTAAAATTTCTTCTGGGATTAATTTAGTGTAAAACTTATTTCTTAGAGTGAGGAGAAATTTTAAAAAAGGTCAAGGACCTGTAAATTTTATTCCATTATTTTCTTTGTGTTTTCAGCATGAAATAATAAAGATTTCAAAATTTATGATTTAATGTCTATACTCACTTTCTGTCAGTATAACATGGTCATTAGCAGCATTTAAATTAGGAGGTAGCTATAAACTTATAAATGTTTTATTAAAAAGTAATCTTGTGTACATCCTTAACACTCTCTTCTTTATAACTTACCTATTCTTATATTTTAAGTTGCTTAATATCAGCCATAATTTTTAATTTTTTAAAATTGAATCTTATATATATGATTTATCTTTGCAGGAAACGACCAGATGATGATATGTACTTAAAAGAAGGCTCAGTAGTATGGAATATTCACACAGCACTTAATGTGCTTGCAAGTAGAGTGATTTCAAATGATGAAATATCAGCATTTGGTTGGTGGATGGATCACGTTAAATTTGAAACAGATATTCGATGTTTTAATCAAAGATCAGCTCTCTGCTCTAAAGTAACTTTGAAATTCTACTATTTAAAGATGTTTTATAATGAAATCTATCTGAATAATTTATTATAAATCTTAAAATTATATATATATTTTTAGGGATTTAGCACGATGTGTAAAACAGATGGAATCAGAGCTATTTATCAGTATATAACTTTCTCTAAAGATTCTGTCATAAGTGGATTTGATCTCTCTGTGACAGCTACTGCTGATCAGCTAGAATCACAAGTAAGTGTAGCTTCCACTTCTTCTATATTACTTAAATTTTTAGTTTCATTTTCAGTATTTATTTACAGATCTTCAAAATCTACATTATAAGCAAGTAAACTTAAAATAGTTATTGAAGGTAGTTTAAAATATTTTTTCACTATTAAAATCAAGCTAATTGTTAATGAGTAAGTACCTTCTTTTAATTTCTGTAGTCAGATGATGGCTTAGGCTTGGATGCTGGCATTCATATTTGAGTCTGTGGATACAAGCCCTGGTGTTGGCATAGGTTTGTAGCTGTTCAGAATGAGCTTTAAACTGTAGGTCTAGGCCTAACCATTGCATGTTTTGTGAAGCAAAAGATAACTATTGCACTAATACATCAAACAGCATTTAATCTCTATAATTAATTACCAAATTCCTTCCCCCCCCCCCCCTACCCAAATTATATTTCTTATTTGTTTATTAGTTTTTTGACAATAGAATTTGATTTATCTTTATTTTATTTATTTTGATTGATTGAATGAAGAAAAAGAAATGATGCCTTTCTTCTGTAATTTGAAAAATAATTTTTCTTTAAAGCTTTATTTCTATGATAACTGTTATATCCAAAACATGTTGTATAATAGAAAAGGCTCTTATTATTTTGGATGTATTAAGTATTGTTTAAAAATGTACTGTGTGTTTATTATGAATTTTATTTGACTTGGAAAATGTAGACCAATATGACAATATATATTAATGGAGACATAATCATTCCTGAAAATATCTTCAATCCCCTTGTATAACAATCTTTAAAAAAGTCATGTAAGGTATATTTTGAAATGCACTCTGATATAATAAATATGAATTCACTTGTTTTAGAAAATAATTTTATTAAATATTCTTGAGGGATGTTTGTCGTTGAGTATATTATTCACTTGCAACATATCACTTCATTCAAGCTCTGAACTATGTGAGTCAATCAAGCCCCACAGAAATATCTGAAACTGAGCATCTCTGATTTTTTTTTTTTTTTTTTTTTCCAGTGAATGATGATTAGCAAAGTCACTTGTCTTCATTAATCAGAAAGTGCTCTGTCATAGGATACTTGTCTTAATTCCTTAGAGGCTACAACAGCCACTTAAAAATCACATTATTCATGATGAAAATGATCATATTAAATTTGTAGTGCAGTGTTTCTTTTCTGATGATGGTCAGATTAATGAGGACAGTAGACTGTTTGAATGTTGCCCTGCCCAAAGAATTATAAATATGCCAAACTTTTAATTTTCCAACTAAAATTAGCAACTGAGTAGTTACCACTAAAAATATGAATTATATAAGATTCATTGGCTTATTTCATTCTTGACTAACTTACAAAGTTTTGGTTATATTTTATGTAAATTAGCAACACTTCATCTTGAGGAATATTCTTTAATAAGTCATCTTGTTGGCTGATTACACATAGCTTATTTTGACTTTAACAAAATCATTATCAAAGAAATAAATATATTTTTATTGAAAACTAGGGAATGTGACTTTTAATGACAGTATCACAGCTGGTCATTAGCTACTGTTGTTATACAATATTTTTGAATTGATAAGTGTAATTAATGTTCATTAATTTGAAATATGCTATCCTAACAGATAAAACACCGGCTAAAAAATTTTTTGTAATTCTTGTTATTGTGGCTATTTTTTTCTTTTATGTGTTTTATATATATATATATATATATATATATATATATATATATATATATATATATGTGTGTGTGTTTGTACTTATTACCTTAATTTTAATTTCTCTTTTCTTTTCTTTTTGCTACTAAATGGCAACTTTTAGGCAATTGGTGCAACTTTTGGAGTCCTAGCCTTTGTGAAGCTTCATGATGGGAAAACAGAAAATGTCCAGTATGCTGTATTACCTAATTTAATAATAATCTTATGTTATTTTTCTTAAATTGGATACTAAAAAAGTTTAAATATATATCAGATTTTATTTTATTACTGTATTAAAATTATTAGTCAATAGCTCATTTATAATATTGTTAATACTTGTCATTTATCATTGTCAGTGTAAAAATCATCAAAATGATGAACTGAGAAAAGTAAATTTTACCTATCTTGATCTGTTTGAAAAAAAAAATAAAAGCTTTTAAATTCTACTATCAGTTAACTGATTATCTGTTGAACTTTACATCTGAAAAAGTCTTATTTATAATATTTAACTTTATAATAAAATATTCTAGAAAAACTACCAGTGTATTACAGAATGTTTTGAAGTTGTTTCAAGCAGTTGTATATGTAAACCTACAAGTACAATTTTATTAGACTTCTTGATATTTTTTACTCTCTAATTTTAATGTATACATCAAAAATGTATTTACATGGATTTATTTGCATTTGAAATTCTAAATATAAATACAATTTCAAACCTTATCAAGCTGATCATTAAATATAGTGTTTACTGATGTAATTAAACATTTCAAGTTCTTGTGTTACTATACTATGAATTATTTATGAGCATGGCATTATTTAAAATAAGTTGTGTGTTTGAGAGACATGTAGCCTTACTTTCAATGTAATATATTATTTGATTCCTCTGGCTCCATGTTAATAAAACCTGACAGCGAGAAAGTTTCCAACTTATTTTTTTTTTGTGCCATGTGTTTAAATATGTTATAAGTGGTAAGACTTATCTGTCAAGATAAGGCAAATAAATAGTGTCAACAAATTTTCTAATTTAATTTGTAGCACACTACAGTGATGGATTCAAATTTTATAATCTTAATGTATTATGATTTCTACAAATTTAATCCCTTACACCAGTTACTAGTTTTCTGCCAATGATCCCAAATTATAATCAATGTTCATTTTCTATTTTGTATTAAAATATTCAAAGCTCTCTCATTAATATTTTAGATGCTTAAAAGCTTAGAGTAATATTGTTTAATTAGTTTCTTCTTTAATTAAATGTTCAATAGTAAGTCTAGCACAACATTTCATAATTACTCTTTATTTAAAATACTAGCTGAATACCCGTACTTTGCTATGCAGTACATTCAAATTAAATACAATGGTCAATGTATGCAATTAATGCCAATAAATATAAATATATATATATATATATATATATATATATATATATATAATAAATGCAATGATCAATGTATGCAATTGATTTTTAAAAAAAAACAAAAAAATATATTTATAAAAAATTTGTAATGGATATTTTTATAGACAAAATAATGTAGAAGAAATATTCAAATTAAATCTAATAGAACATACTAAAGAATATAGTACATTTTAAAGAACATATCTTTTACTGTATTTTAATATTTTTTTGGATAATGTCCAATCGTTTGCCACATTAGCAAGAAAAAAAATTTTTTTTTTGTCTATTTCATTGTTATGCACATGATGCAAAATCAGTTTAAAGTATCACAAAAAGAAAAGAAACCACGTGATCAGCATTTAATATATTAAATTCTAAAAATTAATCTTTAAAAATTCACTAAAAATCAGGAAATGGAGGTAAAGATTCATACATTGATCATTGCATTTATTATATATATATACGTATATAAATATATTTTTTTTATATATATTTTTTATATTTATTGGCATTAATTGCATACATTGACCATTGTATTTTATTTGAATGTACTCCATAGCGAAGTACGGGTATTCAGCTAGTATTTTAAATAAAGAGTAATTATGAAATGTTTTGCTAATTAAGACTTACTATTGAACATTTCAGTTCACTATTGAAAAGATTTCATTTTAAAGAAATTTTTATGATCTTTCTGGTGATATAAATTTTATAACTCTCAGATTAATATTTTAAATGCAAAATTTAAAGAATGTTACAAAAACAGCTTAAAAATTTAGTTTAAAAAAATCTAAGAAGAATTTTTCAAAAATCTTTCTTAGTGCACCCTACACTATAAGAAGAATCACCATGCAAATTTTCATCCCTTTAAAGTCCAGCAGTTTGGTCTGTGCATTATATGTCAGTCAGTCAGTCAGTTACGGAACTGTTTTATATATGTAGATAAAGGCTCTTGCTGTTTATTGGTTGTATTTCCTATAATTTTGTTTTTTTGTTACAGAATCCAGTTTCCTTCTAATATTGAGCCACTTACATCTCGTAGTGTCAGCTTTTCAACTAGTAGTTCATATATATTTAGTGTTACTGTGATGCTAATGTGCTATGGTTATTCTGGAAGTGTTCATTTTACAGACCCAGTATTAATTCCTTATGGTGAGATAAATGTTCAGTTGATTTATCTTTACTTATATCATGTATACTAATGACAAATTGTCTCTGAAAATTCATTTATAATCCTGATATACTTAATAATAAACATATTGAATGGGAAAACAGGATTTTTCTCTTTGAGTCTTCTTTAACAACCCTGTGAACTTCCAATTCACATAATACAGAATTTCTCATCTTAGAATGCAATATTTTCTGATATAGTAAACAAGGGTGGTAAATATATCAAGATCTGTTGCCAGGCATTATTACTGTTAGCTCTCTTCAGAAAATATGACTGATATTTCTTGGATGATAACTAAGAGTAAACATAGTCAGTGAATTACTCTTTTGTTTCTTTTCATTATTATCATTATTATTTTGTTATTAATAATAAACTGAGATCCTATTTTTCATATGTAAAGTGTGTTCTTTTAACATTATATATAAATTTGTATCATTGTAACATATTTGATTGCTAGTAGTATAGTAGCTATATTTTAAAGTATTTTAACCTTGTGAAGAAACATTTTCATTTAATTGCCATGTGTTTCATTGCTTTTCTAATGCTCCTTTAGTTTATAAAAATTATCTTTTGATAAATTTACAAGAAGGCCACTTTTGCGATCTAGTATTTTGAACATTGTACCATAGTTTCATCTATATATTTGTATCCTTGTAAATATGTTAATTTGAAGTACAGAAAGCATTTGATTTTGCAATTTCTATCTTTAGAGTAAAAAATAAATTAAGTACTGATAAATAATTGAAAAATATAACACATTTTTTTTTCTAGCTGTGGCACTTGTTATAAAATCACTCACCATTATGTACCAATACTCAGCACAAACAGTATAAAAGAATAAAATACATACAAATTAAAAAGATCACATCTAAAACTGTCAGTGGTTGACACGAAGGATAATAAATAAATGTAATAAAATATAATAAGTTTACAAAATAAGATTCAAGCTAAAAGAGTAAACCAGACTGAATGGCCCAGAGTTGATCCCTAGATTGTCAGTATCTATCATATATAATCCCTGACAATTCTGGGCATTCCTTGATGTGTACAGCATCCATCACACTGCCAGACTTCCACAAAATACAGTGTGGGCTAGGGAAAATTTTGGTTTGGAAAAACTGTTTAGCCAAATAATCATGCCCGGTTTCCAGCATAATTGCAGTATTCTGCGAAGATTTATTGTATTTATGCCTGTCTTAGCCAAATAATCAGGAACCTTGATTCCAGATATACCACAGTGTGAAGGAAAGTGTGTTTGAAAGTCACACAAGAATGGGAAAGTGAATTTATGCCCTTTGTAAGAATTTTAAAAATGTCTGCTGATCTTCAAAACAAAAAAAAATCTACAATAAAAAATATTTAATCTTTAGCTTATGGGGCACATTTTTCCGATCCCCTCTTTAGAACTGGAAATTACATACCCCTTTTGTAAGAACGACCATTAAGGGGGTTATATGTATATATATATATATATATATACATATATATATATATATGTTCTTGCACACACACACACACACACATATATATATATATATATATATATATATATATATATATATATATATATATATATACATATACATATACTAGCTGAATACCTGTGCTAGCTTCTGAGTACATTCAAATTAAATACAATGGTGCCAAAAAACATATATATATTTATAAAACTAGGGGCTTCGCCCCTAGGCTCGCTACGCTCGCTCCTCTGGTGAATCAAGTGAATGAATGACTCAATAGTTGTTTACAGCGATTGAGTCATTCATTTGTTTACAGTTGAAACTTCCCCCCCTCCCGGTGAAATGGATGAAGCCCGCCTATGGGTGAAAAATTGGATCTTCTTTCATGTCCTTCTGCAAAGGAAGCGAATGAGAAGATTTTTTTGAAGTATTTCTTTAAAATTCAATTAAAAATCGAAATTTTAAGATAAGGACTTGAAATGAAGTTTATATGAATGAGAAAGCTTTCATCTTCCAGTTGATATAAATATTTTCTTTGTAACATAATAAGTCTGAGAGCATCGAATTTATATATCTCGAAACGCATAAATTTTTCCAAAATGTGGGTTTTCAATTTTAATAAAAATATCAGTCTGTTTTAAATTATTTTTAAACAAATGATGTCTTGTTTGAAGGAGAAATGTCTGTAGTCTTAGATTGTAAAAAAAAAAATTCTACAATCCTTTTTTGGCGACTTATCGTAATCTAAACATGAAAAAGTCAATATTTTCCCACAAAACATTAAATTTTAAAAAAAACTTAAAAGTCCGACGAATATGAGACATATCTTACTTTTTTCCTCCACATTGTTCTGCATCGATTGGTATCGGTCTCGACCCCATACCCCCAGCGGTTTCGGAGGAGATAGCGTGACAAGCTTTTGACGGCGGCAGCGGCAGCGCCAGTTACTTTTTTTTAGAACAGAGAGAAAATCGTGATGAATATTTTTACAGGCAAAATAATGTAGAAGAAAATATTCAAATTAAATACAATGGTCAATGTATGCAATTAACTTGCTTGTTTAATATCCATAAAACATACTAATTTGAATTTTATTCTTAAAAAACTTCGATTTCAATTAGTCTAGTGGTTAAATTTTATCTTTTACCGTATTTTAATTTTTTTTGTCAATTTATTTCGTTGTCATGCACGTGACGCAAAATTAATTTAAAGTATCACAAAAAGAAAAGAAACCACATGATCAGCATTTAATAAATTAAATTCTAAAAATTAATCTTCAAAAATTCACTAAAAATCAGAAAATAGAGTTGAAGATTCGAAAAAGATTTCATTTTAAAGGAATTTTTATGATCTTTCTTGTGATATAAATTTTATAACTCTCAGTTTAATATTTTAAATGCAAACTTTAAAGAATATTACAAAAACAGCTTAAAAATTTAATTTTAAAAAATCTTAGAATTTACCAAAAAATTTTCTTAGTGCACCCTTATACTATAAGAAGAATTGCCATGCAAAATTTCAACCCTGTAGGTCTAGCAGTTTGGTCTGTGCATTATCTGTCAGTCAGTCAGTCAGTTATGGTACTGTTTTATATATATATATATATATATATATATATATATATATATATATATATATATTCATTCTTGGGTCCGTATTCTAGGGATACATGCTATCCCACTCCTTCACCTACCTTGGCTCTGAAATGAACTCCAAAAATCTCTTGTCCCCAGAAGTAAGGAAGAGAATAACTGCTGCCAACAGATGGTGTTATGGTCTAAGAAAATTTCTGAAATCTGACAACATTAAAAGGAACACCAAATTATTGAAATACAAAAGTTTAATCAGAACAGTTCTCACGTATGCATCTGAAACGCAAACCTTGTCCCAGGCTGATGAGAGAACCCTCGTAATTTTTGAGAGGAGGATTCTCCAATCTGTTTTTGGTGGCTTTTGTGATAACGGAGTTTGGAGAAGGAGAACTAACTCTGAACTTTATAGGTTATCCAGAGAACTGGACATTCTGAAGTATCATAAAACCCAACGCATGAAATGGGCCGGACACATTTTAAGAATGAATGATGACCGAACGACGAAAAGAATCTTTCTGGTAAACCCAACAGGAGTCAGAAGAAGAGGCATACCCATGGGCCACCTCTTCTTCTAACTGAGGTGGGCGGACTGCCTCCAAAGTGACTTTGTCTCAGAGACTGGAAAGCTGTGGTGCACAGAAGGAAGGACTGGTTCCATCTTCTAGAGAAAGCTAGGGTCCAACCAGGACTGTCGAGCTATTGATGAATGAATGAATGATATCCCACCCTGTAAGGAAAAGGTTAATAATCTCCTAAGAGAAAAAAAAACTCAATTCAGACCCTTAAAAAATGCTGTTTTCTGTTGGTTTGCTTTCAAAACTATCAGTTAATTGTAGATTATCCTTTATGGAATGTAGTTGTTTAAGACTCTTTCAAGTGTTTGATTTCTGCTATTTTCTGTTCTTTTTCTCATTTCATGTGGGTCATGTCCAGATGATATGCCCTAGGTTGGTTTAGCATTTAGGAAGAATTTGTATTCCTTATCTGAAATTTTAGGCAGTGTAAATGAATATGTATTAAGATAAAAAGTTAAAATCTGAAAAAATCATCCAAACTCTTTATACCATATTATTACAGGGTTAAAAAAATATTTTGCCTAAGTTTTTTTTAATGATAAAAGAAAATCTGTGTATATGGGTGTGAGAATAAACAACCTCTGTTTCTCTAAGGATTTACTTTTGTACATAACTGTCATATGAGGGTAGGCTATAGGTGTACAAAACAAGATTTCAGACTCTGGAAATGCTACCCATCCAAAAAGCAGTCAAACCTTGAATAAACCAAAAGATAAAATAACTTTAACATTTTTGTCACCAATGTTATTGATTATGATACAGAATTTACTTAAGTATCATGAATATACCAACTTTTATTGTTGTCTGGCCATGTTATTTGATAATTTATTGTTATATGTACTTGATACTGTATAAGTTAAAACTCATAATGATCAAACAATTATCTTTAGTTGCTTCCTTCAAGAATGGGAAAAAGTACAAATGGGTCATGTTAAATTTAATTAATGTTTATAAAATTCAGATAAATTTTGTTAGTAAATATGTTTATTCATTTTATGAAATTTTATAACAAAAGCAGAATGTAATTTTTTCTGTTAAAATTACTCAGGATTTCAATACTGACATTATTGTTGGGTTATTTTCGACCCTCTGTTTGATTACTTACTCTTTCTGAAGAAGCTATGAAATTCATATCATAGAAATAGATTGAGAATTAATTGTACATGCCCAGATTGTCAATATTTATGCTGATTACAAAGAAACTGCATTGTTGAAATATAACTATTAGCTTCAAGTATATGGTAATTATATATATAATAGCCATTGTCTCTGTATAACACTTCCGGGCTGTACTCATCTTTCAATTGAAGACCTCAGTAAAGAAACAGCCGGTTAGGCTTAATTTCAATTTCAGATGTGGATCAGAATATTTTCTTACCTAAAAACTAATATCTTCTCCATCAAATCACGTTTGTTCAGCCTATTTTTATATAAAACATTCAGAACTAAAAAAAATGGATGCTTTTACCTGTATATTTAACAGTTTTTAAAAATCTGTTTACTTTTGCGATGAATTCTGAAAGTAAACAAACTTGAATGTGAATGAATCAAGTAGCTCAAGTATTCATATCGCGTAGTGAGCTGTAAAAAACTGGATGGCAGTCTACTACTCCAATCGCATGAAAAACTAAATAAATAAAAAATAATGAAAGGGTTTGCTTTTACAAGGTGTGGATTAAATTCAATATTGTTAGATAATTCGGGATATTTTTTAACTTTCATATACTTTTCAATTATGACGTCATTTTTAGTATTATGACGTCAAAATGACGGGTTGGATGGCAGTCTACTACTCGAATCGCATGAAAAACTAAATAAATAAAAAATAATGGAAGGGTTTGCTTTTACAAGATGTGGATTAAATGCAATATTGTTAGATAATTCGGGATATTTTTTAACTTTCATATACTTTTTCCATTATGATGTCATTATTAGTATTATGACGTCAAAATGACGGGCTACCTTCTAGTTTACTTGATAATATTCAAGTTTTAAATGTGAATAATTTTTCATTATTACTTTGTGTTATTTGTATTTTATTAGCCTTCATTTCTGATAAGCATATTAATATTTTAAAACTATTCATGTCAAATATGAGAAATTGTTTTATATCTTATATTATTTATTTTTTATGACTTTGAACTTGAAAATTGTGCCTTTATTCCTTACATCCTTTTTCTTTCTTCCTTAGCCTCATTTTCGAAAGTTTCTACAAATCCAGTTTCCCATTGTCCTCTTCAACTTGAAAGACCTCAAATTATAAATGATATTATAAAGTTAGAAGAGTTACAGAAACCAGCTAATAAAAGGTTTGATATTTATGTTAAGCATAACCTTTTCATTGAATTTTATGAAAATATAATTATGGACTTAACATTATTATTTTTTAAAAGATTATATTTGTCTGTTTGTGAGAGTAACATTGAAACTTGAAGATTTTCAAAAAGTAGATTTCTTCAGATGCTTTGATAATATTGTTATTTATATGTACATGTTTGGCCATCTTTTTTTTTTCCTGGAACTGATCTGGTGATAGTGTTCTAATCTTGATAGATCTAAATTTATGTAGTAGACAAATTTATGTAGTAGACTATTTTTAAAAAAATAGCAGAAACTACCTCAAAGTTTTGTGACTCCATATAATTCAATTATGTTGAAAGCCTTTTAATAAATTCACAGAAAAACTGTGTTCTACTTTAATTTGATTGATTTAATATGCTAAAATTTCTCAATTTTACTCTCCACAATTCAGATACATCTATATTATTTTATCCACACTTCAGTTCTTAGTTCATGTAAAATCTGTTAACTGTTATGATTGTTATCAACTTTTATGAAAATATAATGATATTTTTTTATATATTTTAGCTCTAAAGATCAACATAATCTAGTCACTCTTGTAACCCAGGTTTCAATGGAAAGATTATCTGCTCTTGAACGAAGCCTTCGATTGTGGTATGGTCCAGTATCTTTAGTAATTTATGTAGCAGCAAAGCATTCTGAGAAATCTGAATATGAATGGCAAAGGTACTTATAAGATTTTAATGTCTTAAATAAATTAGATTCTAGTTCTAATCACTCATGGGTTTATTTCCTGACCTGGAAGGTAGTCCATAACTTCCAGGTCTTCCAACAACTAAAGTAAAATCTTCTAACTATTAATGCTACTATTCTTGTACTTTAAGAAAAAAAATTGACGAGATTATATATTTATTAATTGTAAAAGAATTATTTCAATTTATAAACTTATTTTCAATGAACGCTGAATCTAATATAGGATGATTATAAGTTTTTAAAAATGTGTATACTGAGACCTAGAATCATAGACGTAGCATGCTTCTAACTTTTGGGGGGGCATGAATTGAATTCAGTTAAGCCCTCCTCAGCCCATTGACTGCTGGATGGTCCTTAAAATATGAAATATTACTTTTTTTAAATTGAATAACAATAGAATTGATGTTTGAGTAGTATTCAAAAGTTATACAATGAGAAAAATAAATGTAATATAAATAAAATTAGAAAAAAAATAAAGCATCAAATTTTTGTTATGGATCATATCATTGTTAAAAACTATTTTAAGGGTAACAATATAATTGAAATCTTCAGTTTCACAGTTTGGAAAATAAAACTAACTTTCTTAAAAGTTTTCTATAATTTTCCGATTTTAACTGAACTTCTATGAACGTTTTAATTTATTTCAATTTAAGTTGGGGGTATATCTGCCCCCCCCCCCCCCCCCCGATGCTACATCTATGCCTAGAATACTGTTTTAGATAATTAGTTTGCTGTTTGTATGCAACATTGAGTTTACATTGTAATAATTTATTTTTATGAAATTAAATATCTTGGCATTGTAATTTGGCATTTAATTTTTTTAATAATCTAATAAAATATAAATGCTTCCTTCTGGTTTCATGGACTAAAATTTTTAAGATATGTGTATTCAAAAAGTCCAGTGTTGATTTTAAAAGTTCAGTATATTATGTGCCAAAATTATATTTGTACATAAAATTTATGGTGCATATTTTGGGACTAAATTTTTCTTCTTCACATCTCAGTTATGTTTTCTGATTTTGTTTTTTTCTTATTTTAGACTGTATATTCAAAAGAAGTTAAAAACCCTCAAGCTTTCAGCCTCAAGCCATGTTACTTTAGCACTAGGGAGCTCTTCTGCTGATGACTATCCAATAAATGCATTGAGGAACATAGCTGTTAGGTGATTATTCAGAAAATAAACAGAGTAAATAAAACTTCAAAATTAAATTCATTTTAAAAGTGATAATTTCATTTGAAAATTTATCAACTTCTTACTTCTATGATGATTTTTATTCCTTTTGTAACATGAGATATGTATATTCTTATTCTAGAATAAACATATCTCATGTATTCTCAGGATAAAACTGAGTATGTTCAACATCATTATAATGTAAAAAGAAAATGACATTTAGATATGAAGTATTAGAAGGACTGTTAATTTCCTGATTCAGAATGAAATTCCTGTGACAATTAATGAATCACAAGGAAATGTCTTGTATAGAATGTTATCCTTTTTATGTAAGAAAATACTTTGAATAAAAAATAATAGTAGTTAAAATTATTTTTGAAAAAGTAAAGTTTAAATGTATAACTGCCCTTCATAAAGTAAGCATTTACTTACAAAAATGATTAGAACAGCTATCTTTAATGGATAAGCATTCAGTACTGAAATTTTGTAAAACCATTATTCTCCTGTTTTGTGATAAATATTTCTGAATACTATATGCATTTATATTATTATATAATGTTCCAGAATATTTGCATTTAAATATTTGACCATTTAAAATGCTCATTTTTTACAGACAGGTTAAAACCAAATACATGTTCTTGCTGGATGGAGATTTTCAGCCTTCACCAGATTTTCAACAAAAATTCTCTAATTTTGCTAAACATTTTGACTCTAATCCAAAAGTGGCTTTTGTTGTACCTGCTTTTGAGTACATTGAACCTCCCCAGGTATAGAATATTTTAATACTTGTTATTTATTCCCTTTAATTTTGTTTCTAAAAGTTGTCTTATAAGTCTGAATTTTTACTTCAGGCACTTGCATTTTACAATAATAATATTGGAAAACATAGCAGTTGTTCTCTTTGTAATTGAAGGTTTTAGTTTCTGTTTGAAAGAAATTCCAAAACTTTCCAAGTAAAAACCATGTTAATATCATATCAGTTTTATACAATAAAATGTTTAATTAAATTTGCCCAGAATGTTTAAATTGATTTTTATTTTTTAAGCTTAAAAATTTAGGACTTTTTTGACTTATAGAAAAAATTTCTTAGAAAGTACGATGGGGAAGAAAATTAGCTTTGTTCATAGATTTCAACAAATTTATAAATCAAAACAGACTGTAATGTCTGTATTGTGTATCTGTCCTGGTTTAGATAATCATAAATCTTTACTTAGATAAACAAGTTTTTATTAAGCCTAATTTAATGAAAAATAATATTTTATTTGTTAAATGCAAAATAACTAGGTTCAGACATGCTGCATAATTACCCTTTAAATTATTTGCATAGTTCTTGAGCAAATAATTTCAATTGTTATCACAGGAGTAATCTTAGTTATTTTGTGTAGATAAGTTTACAAGAGTTAATATTTGTATTGCTATTCCCTAATTATAAAAATGTATTATGTTTCCATAATATTTTGAATGTGTGACTGCTGCTAAATAATAGGGAAAAAAATTCCCTGATAAATGAGATATATCTAGGGAATTTCATGCTTGCTTGTTCTTATATTCAATTACTTTTCTGTCATTTATAATGATCTAGAAATCTTAAAAGAGAGCTTGCAAGATGTGTCTAGTAAATTAGAAATTTTTGAGTTGATGTAATCAGTTGTAATACCAGCCAGCAGCTTTTGTATTTCATAAAAAGTTTGCTTTAATATCAAAATTTTATCTCCTGTTATACATTATTAATCGTAGATTAACCTCAGAGGCAATTTAAAATATTCTTTTTTGGGGGGTCAGGGGTGAATACATTAAGGAAACACCTATACTGTCTGACTAAGTTCTCAATTTTAGTCTAAACCCTCCTATGGAATTGTATTTTCTTGCTTTTTAAATACAGTACCATTTTACTAATCTTGCTCATAATTCATTAATTTTTTATACTATATTATTATTACAGTTATTTCAAATTAAATATGGGTTTTTTATGCTTTCAAATATGTAATACGTCATTCATTTAATGTTTAACTATAATAAAGTTTATGTACATTATATACAAATATTTCCATCAATATGACACTATAGTCAATTGGTTACCTATATAACCGAAGTAACTAGTGGACAAATACCACTAACAAACATAACAAGTAAGTAATATCACCGCCGTCCACACCCGAAGGTTATACGGCCCTCATTTAATGTTTAAACTATAACTAAGAATATTAATGACATTTATACAATACATACTTCATTAAAGAAGGCTATATTTTGGGTGTTATACAGAAGCTGTTCACACATTTTTTAGACGATGTATATTGTATTCACAAAACTAAATTACATAAAATTCTTGTGTTTTAAATGTTCTATTTGACATCCCTTATTCTGAACTATCTTTCGACACCGCAATTTCCAGGATAATAATGCCTTTTGAAGTGTCAGAAGAGGTATTCTATCCCATTCCCCCTGAACAGCTTTCCAGAGTCCTGTAAGGGTTTTGGGATGACGTTTCGATAATGCAGATTTTAAAAGTCCGAAAGCGCAAAAATCCATAGGTGATACATCGGGAGATTTAGTAGGGATATCAGTGAAGGGTATGGCCTTGATACCAGTTTTTTGTTCCATTTCTTTTAGGAAATTTACAGTGGATTTTGATGTGTGACTGCTAGCTTTGTCCTGATGGAGTCTCACAGATTGATGGCACTGTGGGTAAAGCGATGGTATTTCATTCAGAAAAATTGGCGATAAAATATGTTCTTGATAGTATTTGGAGTTAATCTTGACATTTTTTCCACTCTCTTTATTTTTAACTTGCCATTATAAGAAAAACCAGCAACAATCATGAATCTCTTAGAAAAACTTTCTTTTGATTCTTTGAACCATGTACTTAAATTTTTTTCTCCCCTTTTATGATAATAAATGGCTCTTTTTTTGTTGCAATCATTTAAATACCCCATGATTCATCTATTGTGACAATTGTTTTCCATTTTTCTTTGGATAAGCATTTCTCATATAGAATTCTGCAGCGTGTCCTGCGTTCAGCGATATGATTTGGAAGAAGACGATGCACATTGCATTTTTTCACTTTCTTAAGATTTAAATCAACGTTTATCATTTTGTTTACAGTGGACACCGAGCATTTTAATGATTTTGCAACTGTCCTTTGACTAGGGGGATTTTCTTTTAACATTAAACAATGTACCTTTGCAATAGTCGAAGATGTCCGTTTTTTCCTTGGATACTTGTTTGGAATTTTTGTCCCACTTGGGGCTCCAATTTGGCGTTTTTTTTCCTTTCTTATTCACGTTATTACCTATCGACGCTTTAGATATCACAAAACCATTACTCTCACATCGTTTATGGATAACGGAGTATGCATATTTCGCTTCGGAAAGAGCATAAATGTAGCCTTCGAACCATTGCTTTGTTAAAAACGCCATTTTGAATAAAAACAAAACTTTCAAGCAGTAGACGATAATTTTGACTTTTAAAAACATAGTATAATTGCAATTATTTCTTTTGAAGCAAACGATTTTTTATTACCGCTTAGCAAAATCGTCTAAAAAATGTGCGAACAGCCTCTGTATAATTCGAGGCAAGAAATAAATTCAGACTATATATAAAAATAACTTCATATGCAAATTGTATTAATTTATGCAAAGCTACAATATAAAATCAATTGTTGCAGCTTCAGAAGAACTAATAAATGTATTCAAATGAGTTACATTCACATATTAATCTTGTATTATGGTTTTGTGAATTTATGGGTTAAAGTCCTTTTAATGCAGTATGAAGGCTTAATTTTTTTTTCTTGCATTTTGTTTTGCAGAAATGGAAGTATATATTTATTAGAAAATTTATGCTATTATAATGTTAACTACATTTTAACTACTCACATATTTATCTCTCTCTCCATATATATATATTAGAAAAGTGATAATGCTCCTCAGACTAAAGAAGAACTTCTTCAGTTATTACACAGAGAAGAACCATTTATATTACCGTTCAGTATCCTTTTGACTTCATTATTTGATATTTATATTTAGAGTCAATTTTTTACATTTTATTGTGGTGCTGCAAAAATTCTTAAGAACTAGATTACATATTTTTAAAAATCATCCATTTTGGGATAGGATCTATATTATGCTCTAATATTTGTAGGAATCCACCAAGCAATTGTTTAGTATTAATTTTATGGGATATTTGAGGTTCAGTGCTGTTGACTTCCAACATTTTAAGTTCACTTTATTTATACTAAATTGTTTGGTATTTTTTGATGCCATTCATATATAAGAACAGAAATAAAAATTCAGTTTTAATTTTTCCTGTTAAGGTAGTTATATAATGCATATTTGTAATTTTTATAAATTTTAAACTCATTCTAATGAGAGTACATTTCACTCACTCACATTTACAAATCTTACTAAACTTCAACTGTAATCTTTTAAGACATTGCTCAATGACATCAATCCAGTATATTAATTCTGATAAACAATCTAAATTAATAACACAGGCCTGCAACCAAAAAAGTGTTTAGAAACCAATAGCCGATACTGATAGATTTTTGGACGCTGATTTCAGGAAAAATAGTAAAAAAATTCCATGACGTACCATTTTTTCAAAAAATTAAAAATTGAAAATATTGATTTTCATAGCCACCAATCGATTGTGTTAATTAAGGAAGGGAATGAGCATATAGTGTCATAAGTCGTCATTACTGGAGAAAACTGGAGATTTTTCTGTCTCTGGTGCGAAAAAAAATGGAAAAAAGAAACAATCTAAAGAATCTGCCAAAATCTTAGGCTTTAGGCTAAAGCAAAAGAATTTATTGGCCCTGGTACCTCTTTCTCTTGGTTCAGAAAAAGAGAAACAGATTTTGTTCCATACTTTTCTCGTTTATGCTTCCAGTATCTCTGATAACGATGAGATAGAATGTAATGATGTTCTATCTTTTGCCTCTGAACCTGCAGGGAGAGGTCACATGGTCGCTCCTTCTTTTTCTTTGCCGCCTTCTAGCACGTGACCTTATGCTGGATGGGGGTATCCCTATCCAGAAGTTTTTGTTCTCTACATTTTCCCTCTTGCCTTTTTCACCTTTGTATATGATTTTTTTTCTAAAATGGACCGAACTTTTTCGTCCAATCTGACACATTTTACGATGTTTGTTTTCATCTTCCTTCAAAGACAACTAGTTATCACCTTTTAAACATTTGACTTTTTATGGCTTCCTATATCTCACTGTTTTCAGTCAGTTTTTATCACTTTTTACATATTACCATTTTTATCATGTTTTAAACGTTACTGGTTATATATATATATATATGATCATATGTGTTTTCTCTTTTATATCACAGGTTTTGTCACCTTTTTATTACTTTCTGTTTCGATCTTCTTGGTTTTTATCACTTTTTATTCCATTGATGTACGTTATGATTACTTACTTAATAATTTTTTACATACACTTTGGTTCTGCTCTCGACTAGAGTTTTGGTGCAGCTTGTCCTTATTGGACCTTGCGCCAATAAACCCAAACCAACCAACCAACCAACCATACTTTTCTTGAGATAGTGGTTTGGTTTACTGTAGCAATATCCCTGGATTGATGGAGGATTTTAATATATAGTATGATGTGAAAAAGTTGAGGCTCTTTATTGACTCCTTAAAAGAAGCCTCAAAGCAGTGCTTCCGCCTAATGGCAGTAAGTATGCTTCAATGCCATTAGGACATTCTGTGTACGTGAAAGAATCTTACGTGAATTTAGCTTTGATTCTCACCCATTTGAAATATAAAGAACATGGATGGACGATATGCGGTGATCTAAAAGTGCTCTCCATGCTTCTTGGACAACAAGCAGGAAACACCAAGTACCCTGGCTTCTTGTGTTAATGGAATAGTCGGGATAAAAAGAATCATTGGATCAAAAAGGAGTGGCCGCATAGGAAAGCATTAACACCTGGAAACAAAAATGTAGTAAAGGAAAGTTTGGTTGATTCCAGGAAAGTTCTGTTGCCTCCACTTCACATCAAGCTTGGCTTGATGAAACAATTTGTTAAAGCTCTATCAAAAGAAGGAGAGTGCTTTAAATACCTAGGCAACAATTTTCTAGGACTGTCGAAAGCAAAAATAAAGGAAGATGTTTTCATAGGTCCAGATATTCAGCAACTTTTTAAAGTCGAAGTGTTTGAAAGAAAAATGCTTTCAAGTAAAAAAGAGGCCTGGAGAGCTTTCAAGGAAGTTGTCACAAAATTCCTTGGGAATGTTAAGGACTCCAACCATAAATCTATTGTGGGAAACATGTTAATGAAATTCAAAGACTTGGGTTGTTCAATGAGTTTGAAAGTGCATTTTTAAAATTCGCATTTGGACTACTTTCCCTTTTTGGTGCAATTAGTGAAGAACAGGGTTAAAGATTTCACCAAGATATCAAAGAGATGGAGCGTAGATACCAAGGTAGATGGAAAGTCAATATGATGGGGACTACTGCTGGATGCTACACAGAGAAGTCTGACTACAACATACTAAGTGCCAAAACAAGCTTTCAGGGTAAAAGGAAAAGAAAGCATTAAGGATATATGAATTGAGGATGTATTAAACAATGGTGACCATTAAATGTTCTAATTAATATACTTTCTAAGTAATATATATTTAACAAATCATTTCCAATTGTTTGATATATTAATTCATTCAGAAATAAGACACTTAAAAATATTTTGAAAAGACCTTCATCTCCCCAGAATATGTACAGTATCCTTTCTTGTCCATATATTCAAGCCCATTTTGTGAAAAATTCTTATGTGATTGAGAAAAATGGATGTCATATTTGAAATCAGCTTACCAAATAATATAAAATTCAGTCATTACATTGCAAACACTTTTCTATGATCTTAATTTTGCAGGCCTGTGTAATCTTAAATTTTACTTATCCTATCGAATATTAAATTATAATTTCTTTTCTACTAACTCCATTAAATCAAAGTTATATAAGACAAAGACTATATAGACACATTTAATGGAAATAAACTTTTAACCTTTTCTGTAAAATTTTGCATTAAATTTCTTGTCAAAGATTGATTTTCAGTTCATTAGTCCTTTCTCTAAGCTTAACTCTGCTTGCTTCATTAAAAAAAATAAATAGAAAATAAACAAAAAGAAAAAATACCTAGTTGCACCCTTTAATACATTACATTATATTTCATTATGAGCAAAACAGTGAACACTTTTCCTTAATAAAATACAGGAATATCTGAATCAAGTGAATCTCATCGTAACACAGACTATTGGAAATGGTACAGAGCTGATAAACCATATTCACTGAAAGCATTCTGTGATAAATATGAGCCTTATATTGTTTTGCAGTAAGTTTTTCTGCATCTTTTTCACTGTATGATGTTTTTCCTTTTTTTTCATTAAGGGGAAAGGTAATTAAGGAATAGACTGCCTGTGCTTAAGATAGGTTTTTCTCTATTAGGTCATATTTATGTATTAAAATTTATAACATATGCATGTAAGAAAAGCTTTTACTTTCCTTAAGCATTCTTATTAGCTTTTTATATTTTTTTAGTGAAATTAATCAGAATTTTCCTGATGCGTTATTTTGTTGGCATGAGAAAAAAATTTCAAGGTGATTCTTGGAAGTATTGGATTAGATTTAGTTAAACTTGTTGTACTTATTTTCAAAGTTTTGTTTAGTATTAATATTGTTAGCATCCACATTTTATGCAGGAGAATTGCTTCTTCAGGCATTCTATATTCAATATCATACTTTTAAAAGTTTTATTATAAGAAGGCCTGTATAAAGTCATGTATGCTGTAATTTCTTAAAACTGCTTAAAATTTTTAAACTTTGAAGAATTGCTTAATTGTTGTGATGTAAGCACATTAATTCTATACAAAGAAATTCCCTTCAATTCAATTTTTATCACCATATAAATAATTAGGTTTTCAGAAAATTACAGGAAGTCCAAAAATAATTTAAGTCATGGAAGCAATGTTATATTGTATTGTTGTACAAGCACTTTTGTCATGTATTTGGTTAATAGCTTGAAGGTATTTCAATGATATATTTCCATTAATTTCTATTTTTTTTAAGTATATTTCAGTTAACTGAATCTTGTATTATGTAATAAAGTAGACAAATCAAAAGACTGACCAGATTTAACAAAATAAAAAATACTGTTCAATTTTTATTAAATATGTGTGATGTAGAAGTATATATCTTTAGTGTTCAGAGTGGTATTTCTTTGTTAATATTACATCATTCTTAGCTCCATAGATGAAATTGTGAAACTCGTTTGACTTTGAGCTGCTGCATTGCTTATTATGAAGTCCTAGATTCATTAAACTAAAACTTTTATTTCTTTTTAAAAATCAACAGCTGTTAATTTGCAGGAATTTAATCTATGTCCCCAGGAGAGAGAGAAAAGTGGTGTTTTATTTACATTATGATAGCTATGTAGTTTATTCCAAATGTTGTAGAACATTTTATTGGCGTCTTACTTCTATTTATATATAATTTTGGACAACCTGGACACACTCTTTTTTCCTCCTTTTTTCTCATCAAGGTTTACCAATGCTTATTGTATCTGTCAATAATAGTGTTCATAATGAATTTTGATAGGATATAACCTACAAATATTTTTAATGTTTTATTGTGATTTATAAATTTTAATAGCTATTGTATTGTCATATTATATTCACGTGCTACTTAAATATATCAGAACAAGATTTTAGAACTTTATTTTGGATCTTGTATATGAGTTGTTTTTTTTTATAACCTCTGCAGGTGTCATATTTTTATATTCAATAACGGTTTCTTCAACTGTACTTATGCAATTAGAATATATTTTGAAGCACATCCATAATTATGTCAGGGATATGTTTCTAGAAAACTAGGTATTGTTATAGAAAATGAAATTTGAACAAATAACATGATGTCTACCAGTCATGGAAGTTCCACAATCAGAAAATAGATCTCGAAAATGTCACAAAATTAGAAATCAGTCTAAAAAAAATATAATCATGTGTGGGAAAAAGCCATGAATTTTCCAGTGTAATAAATTTAAATATTTTTGTTTGTCTCTTCTATCTTTGGGCATGCTATTTTCAGGAAGCAAAAGAGTTTGTGACAACATAAATAGTAAAATGTTTGCATGTATTTTATTGCAAACATTTTACTATTTATGTATTTTAGTACTACAAATTACAGAAATGAGCCTCTTTTCACATACTTTATACACTTAAAAAGTACTATTCTAATGCACAAAAGATTAAAATGCATGAAAGGTGTATTATTCCAAACGATTACTTACAAATATTCTGTGAGGATTTTTTTCCAACTTTGTTATGAATAGTTCAGATCATAGATAGGCCACGTTAGAATTTTTGAGGCCTTTTTTTTTTTTTATTGTGTTAAAAAAATCCCTAACATAGGAATAATGATATGCACAAACAATAGAAAGAGATTAAAAAGTTTCTCAAAATCTTGGAACTTGCAATTTTTGAAAGCATCCCATTGAAAATTTTCTGAAATTGATGAAATATTCAATTTCACATTAGATTTAAATTTTTAAGGTGTTAAATTTGTGTAGTAGCTTTTTCACCAGTGAGATTCTTTAATTTTATTTTGTATATCGTACACGCATGCGTATATATGAACTTCAAACACTGCAAATGTATTCTGGTTGGGAGACACTTATTCCAGAAATAACTACAAAATAGTTAATTGAAATAGTATTACTCATCATCATAGTAAATTAAATTTGTTAGAAATTTCTTGTGGCAATTAGCAAAATGTTACCTTTTTAAAAATATATGATGATGACTTTGTTGTTTTAATATAATATAATGCTTTTGATTTTTTTCCATCACATAATAAGCTAATATTTCTGTTAAATATCTGTTTTAAAGTTGATTGCTTTCTATAATTTTCATAGAATTCTCGCAATAATTTAGAAAATCTTATGAGAACCAGCCCACATTTTCACATTTATTTCACTCTTTCTTCTTCAACAATAAAGAGTGAATCTCTTTATTCACTAACATCAAGCATTTCATTAATCTTTTCCTTATGGGGTGGGATAGCATGTATCCCAAGAATATATATATTATATATACCCCCTTAATTGCTGCTCTTTCAAAGGGGGTATGCAATTTCCTGTTCTAAAGAGGGAATAAGAAAAATAGGCCCCCGTGAGTTAAAGGTTAAAAGTATTCTGAAAAATATTTGATCAGCATTTAAGTGCACGCTGGAAAAAGAAACGGCATCTCAAACTCTGTATAATAGGAAAGTTACGCAGCGGGTTTCTCATTCAGAAATCGCAATTGAATGTTGGTTGTTTTTGAGCAGATTGTGTTATGCCTCGTATAAGAAGTAGAAACGGCTACCAGCACGTGTCCGAATTCGATAGCCGCAGGATCGTGGTCTATCGAGTGTGCGGTTTATCGTTCCGACCAATTGCTACTCGCATTGGTCGGAATCCAATGACTGTCACGCGAATATGGAATCGATGGGTTCAGGAGGGTCATACTGAACTCCGTGCAAGATCTCAACAGACTCCCACCACTAACGCCCGAGAGGACAGACATGTTGTCAGGTTGAACTTGCAGGATCGTACAGCCCCATCACGGACCTTGAGTCAGGAAACGGGCTTCTTTGCAGCACAAGTATCCGCACGGACAGTGCGGCGACGTCTGGAGTAGCACGGACTGTCTGCATGGCGACTATTACTGCGGCTTCCCTTGACACTGCAGCATAGAGACGCGCGGCAACAGTGGTGCGCCCAACGACAAATCTGGAAACAGAAGTGGCACCACGTCGTCTTTTTAGACGAGTCCCGGTTTTGTGTGCAGCATCATGATGGACGTATTCGTATCTGGAGGCACCGAGAACGCACGTGGCCTGCTTGCATTCGATATCGTCATACGGGCCGTGCACCTGGTGTGATGGTATCGGCAGCCATTGGGTACACGACACGGCACCTTTTATTCGCGTCGTTGGTAATCTGAACAGCCAGCGTTACATTTCTCAGATCTTAAGGCCGGTGGCTGTGCCCTATCTTCGAGACCTCGGAGGTGTCATCTTTCAACAAGATAACGCAAGACCGCATGTTGGGCGTGGTGTCCTGACTTACGTCGACACAGAGGGTGTTCCAACTGTTGCCCGGCCAGCACGTTTTCCAGATCTTTCACCCATTGAAAACATCTGGTCATGGGTTGCTGAGACATTGGGCCGCCACCGCTCTCCGGCCACTACGATTGTTGAATTGTGGCATAGACATGAAGCAACATGGAATGACTTGTCCGAATTTGTCATTCGAGCCCAGTTCCACTCGATGACTAACCGGGTTAGAGCCTTTTTGGCTGTCAGAGGCGGCAGCTGTGTGTACTAATTTCGGACCCTGTATACCCCCAAATTGTATACAAATTAAACCATATTTTCTTCCTACTATGCTGTATACGTACAATAAGTAGAGTTTTGTTATTTGCTTTCCTTCCTGGTGTTGCAGTGTATTTTTCTGAGATTCTTTTCCCAGCAGATTTCATATACATCATTTCATAAATGATTTAGTTGGTTAAAGTGCATTAGTATATTTTATGCAAATTCTTTTGCAGACATATGTGCTACTATTCTTTATACATTCAATAGAAACAAGCCATTCTTTATTTCACTACTGTACCTGGAATATGTTTGGTTACAATTCCCATACTGTTTGCAATTACATGTCATCAGTTTTGTTGTAATAATCTGGTTGTAAGCATCATTTACATTCATATAATAATGGCATTATTATGTCTAAAATTCAAATTAACAATTTTTCCTTTCAACATTAGGAATTCCAAATCATTCCCCTTTTATGATGAAAGATTTTCTGGATATGGAATGAATAAAGTGACTCAAATTACAGAACTATTTGCAGCAAAGTAAGTTTTATTTTTTAATATATTATATAATTGTGTGTGTGTATCTGTGCATTGTATCTCATGTGCTGAAGTGCATGTGTGATCATTAAGTGACATGGTTTACAAAGGATTGAATGTATAGAGCAATAGCAATAGAAATCTGTTTGTTTGGAAGTAATACTTTACATCTAGTCGATTTTCTAAAAGCAGGCATGTGTCACATTAACATTTTAGGAAACTGATTTTATAAGCATATATAAGCAAAAGCCATGAGAGGCAACATTGGTTGGTTTATAGATGCATCATCAGTCATCAGGTGTGTGTTTGGGGGTGGGTGGGTGGTGTAAATTTAAATTCAAGCACAGCTACCAACGGTTCTGTCTCCAAAAATAGGTACCAATACTTTATCCTGGATTATAGGCTATAGTACAAAAGTTTTTAACTGCATTTTCTTCATCTATTGAGTGGAACATGAGTTCATTGTAGTCACAAATCTGCTTATTAAAAACAGAAACTGACTAGAAATAGCTAATTAAGCTTTAAAAATGCTGCCAGCAAAAATAGGACCAATATTAATAAATTGATAGCAGTGCATCAAGTTCATCCACCTCATTAGGATTAGTTTTAATGTTATTTGAAATTTTTACTTTTATATTATCAGATTTACTGTAATATTTATATAATTACAACATAAGATTTACTATATTATAATCATATAAATATTTAATAATATATGATTGATAAATGGTTTACCTTAATATTATCAGATATTGCAGTTATTTTAATTTTCAGTGTGTAATGTGAATATTACTATAATTTCAAGCTTCAAGGTGTCTTATTTATATCTTTCTTTATTATGTTGAAGGGCATTGATAGAAATATAGATACATGAAAGGATGCAAATTTGTCACTGCAGCTCTGCTTGTTTGCTTAAGAAGGAAAAATTCCAAGGGAAAGCCGAGTAATTTTTTTCTTTCCCCTGGGCCAAATAAGTTTGGGAACCCCTGGTTTAAAAAGAAATAAGATCTTATGAATGTCACAACTGGCCTGAATCATACCTACAGTCTAATTTTAAACTGTATTCTAAGTAATATTTCCTTTTTCTATGTTATTGAATTTGTGAAAAAAAAGTGATGTATTCATAAATATACCTGTAAGAGATGAAGCAATGCTTTGCATTATGGAATGTTTTACAGATAACAGTTGTTAATTAAAAGGTATAACCTTTACCAGTCATGGTCATCTAGTAAATGTTACATATTTATTTGGAAAAATCTTGAAACATACCAATGCAACTTTCAGTTAAAACTGAATTTTCTTTATTATTAAATTAAGAGATTCCCGAATCATTTATTGCATTAATAAGAATTAAAATTGCATAATGACAGACAACATATTAATAAATAAATAATGATTTCACACTTAAAAAAAATCAAAATTTAATAAACGGATTCAAGTTCCTACAGAAGTACAAAGAAATGTTCATTAACCTTGTCCATTTAAAAAAAAAAAAATTATGACTGAGTGGTCATTAAAAAAAAAAAAAAAATGAAATATACATTTAAGATGAATTTTATGTGGTTATTAAATTTTTTCTTACAGCTACACATTTGTAGTATTGCCGGATATTTGGGTGTTACATTTGCCACATAAAATATCTGCATATGCTGTGGAATTCCTCCAGGTATATATAACTCTATACAATGTAAATCCAAACTTTTAACTAACAAGGTTCAATTGCTTTAAAGTTTTAATGAATTATTTTGAAGTTTTTCAATTTAGTTTTATTTCAATATGCAAACATGAAATCATTCAAAATGTCAATTATGATGATTTTAATTTGCTTTTCAATATCTTCATAAAAGGGATGAAATAGGGTTAAGTTTGACACAGAGCTAAGCATACAACATTAAAATAAAAATCCATGAGCTTAAACTGAGTCTTAACATAGTGAATATAGAACTGCAAAATATTTTGTATATTATCCAGTATAAGATTATCAAATATGAAAAGTATTTAACAATGGTATTGTAAATAACAATATTTAACTGACCTAGCTCTTAATTATGCTTTGATATCTACAATTAATACAAAGAGTTGTAATCAAATTATAATATCAATAAGTCAATGTTTTAACTAACTTATAAAGTGTTTCAAATTTTGATACACTGCAATGTCAAAACTATCAGGATAATAATTCAAATCTCAGACAAAACTTTGCATAATTGCTTATGACATGATCTAAAAAAATTAGAAGATATGGATAAGGCTAAATCCTACTAATGCTGATACACCCCTAAATTTGCCTATTTATAAAAAATACTTTTCGTTTTTTGCTAAAAAATTTCTTACTTGTTTCATCAAATATTAATGAACCAAAACTTGCAATATCCTCAGGTAAAGATATGTCCCACAGTTATAAATTTGTTAATGTATGTGAAATGACTACTTTAAAATATTTTATCTCCTTAATACCTTGTTCTATTCTGTATTTCTAGAATGCATACCAACGTCTCAAGAATCGAAGAGAGAGATTTGAATTTGTTGCTGACGTAATGCATACCTATAGAATAGGTGACTGTAAATAAGTATTTTATACAATATAAATATATTTTTTTTATAACTGCCATAATTACTTAAAATAAAATTTTGCAGTGAATTGTGCTGTTCTTTGAAAACTTTAATTACAGTTTTAAATATAACTACCAAAAATGACAGCCAGAATTTCCTACACAGTTTTATTCAACAACACTTTTACATTAACTTTGCAGACATATAAAATTTAACAGTACTACAAAACCATATATTGCAAGCCACTTTCTTGAGGTCACAACTAAACATGAGAGAACTCATGTTTTGATTAAGAAAAGTCATCTCCAATGTTCTTTTCACATATAAAACACTGCTACAAAATACAATGGACCCACAATTTATAAATGCTTCTTCCAGTGGTAGTTTCTCAGTTAAACCACTTACAACAAAAATGCATAAAATCACAGGAACTACAATACAATACTGATGGCATATACAGATATGCTACATTCTCTTAGAGAAACATTAATATATTGCTTTTATGGCTGTTTTCACAATAGTGAAATAACAGCACTTCATGAACTTTATAAGACGTTTTGAAACTGCAATTATAAAAATGTGGTTTAACCACACACTGCATAGCAGGTACAAACAAAATATGAATTTATCACAAAAGTAACTCAATTGATTTAAAAAATAGTTGCATTTTGGGAAAAGGGAAAGCCATGAATGAATGACCAATGATTCTTTTTTCTTTTTTCAATCAATAATATAAAATGTTTTTCATCAAAAATGTTTATAACTCCAAAATACAATGATACAAAAGTTTGAAAACTATTTGGCACAAGATTTTTTTTTTTTATTTTTTTATGAAGCATCTGATAGTGCAAATTTACAGAAAATTACATTTCTCTTTTTACGAAAAATTTTACTTTTTGAAATTTTCTCCTTTTTCAACACACTATATTACAATCCAACTTAACTATTTTTGCATAACTTTCATTCAAATCTTCCCCTTTGTACAGAAGGGAAGTACGAAAAATGCAAAGTATACAATAGGGTTAAAAACTACTTACAGGAATGCTTAATACTTGAAATAATCATCATATGACTATTGCTTTATCTTTCAGGAAGACATGTAAGACAGTCTTAGAGATACAGTCTACATCTAGCAGTTAAATAAAAATACAGATCAGTTTACAAAAGGCTTATACCAGCTTCGATATTTTACCAAATTAAATATAACTAAATTTGGCAGAAATGTAGCTATGATCAATGTTTAAATAAGAGCAGGTAAGTAACCAAAATATCAAGGCAACTAAATCACTTGCTATGAAAGCTTTTAGACTTATCCCCCACAGACAAAAATTGCACAGCACATATTTGGTCAAGCCAACCACCATATAAAAGTTAGGCACATATTATAGCAAAAACTGAAATAAGTAGCATTATTCTTGAATCAAACTAAAAAATGCATGAACAATACCTGTAATAAATTCTATACATTGAGTGAAACCATAAATAAAATAGAAAATGCAATCAAATATCATAACCTATTATTTAGTAAAGATGGTAAACAGCACTACTTTGGATATCTACAAGAAATTTTGCATCTGATAATTCATATCTGATTCAATGTCTGAGGTAGAGATATTCATAAAAATATGTCTATGCTTAAAAGACATACTATAGCATACTTAGTTTATACATGTATAGAGATGAACTATTGTGATATATGCTTATAGGTTTATGCCTGCCAACATTAATTACTTTGTCCACAGTAACATTATTAATCCATAAGTCAAGTATGATATAACACATTACCAGTTTTCTCATGGATTAATTTATGTCGAAAAGTAGCTCTCTCTCCCACCTCTTGTACTCAACTTGTATAATGAAAGCATTTAATCTTGCTTTATTTTTAAAACAAGGAAATGGCATGGGATTAAATTATTACCTGGAGGAAGGCAAAAAAGTGACTACCTAAAAATGCATCAAAAGGGTATAAAATTGTTTCCAAGAGTAGATTTTTCTCACTAGTTTATGAAACTATTCAGTAAATCCCGAGCAACAGAAAATCCTGACATTATAAAATTCAGTTATAGAAAGGAGGGGGGGGGGAGGAAACTCAGGTTATCATTTCCTCAACAGTAGCTTGTCTCTTTAATAATAAATATGATAAACATTTCCATTTCCTATAAAACAGCTATGTAGAAATTTTATTCTTTACAAATCTAAAATTAAAAGAATAGCAATAAGAACACATTAACACACAGAGAGAAAAAAAATTATTTTATACTCATTATTTTAACATATGTTTTAAGATTTCTATGTTTAACAATTATACTATGCAGCAGAGAACTTTCCATCTAAATTAGTACAAAAGAACTTTTTACACTTGCCAGGCCATTAAAAGTTGCTAATATTTTATATTATGTAAACACTAGAACTATAGAAAAAATTCATAAATAACTCACGATTTCTTTCTCCCCTCAATCAGTATTTATATTTTATTTAACAAAGTAAAATACAACAGAAGAACCTTAAAAAAACCATTATACATGGTATACTGCCTAGATGGAAAAAACATACACAATTTCCAGTTCAGATCTTTAACTTATATATTAATGCTTTTTTAAAGACTAATGATGATATTCTAAACATATCACTTAATAGTACATTAAAGCAAAGATCATTAGTTTTTATTTTACGACAACTCTTTAAAAATGACAATCTCGGTTCATACTAAATTTTAAAATATTAAAAATTATCAAAATTCAGGTGTTCCCAATTTATTTATAACCTCTAAATTAGGTATTATACTCAAGTTCTCTACAATAGCTAGAAAAATAAAATTTTTCTATAAAACTAATCTGAATAAACATTTTCTTTGTTGAAGACCATCTAAACTGCCACTAACTAAAGCATAAAATTTATAGCTAGGGGTTTAAATAATACATTTGCATCATTTTGAAAAATTTGAATGCTTTCTTCTAGAAAGCAAAATATATGTACTAGCATTTCATGACCAATATAAAATAAATGGCTGGCATCAAAGATATTTTAATTATTTAATATTCATAAAATGTGTTCTATGGCTCAGAGAACAGACCCTTGTTCAGGTGAGAGAAAAAGTCGAAATAATGTACTGATATCCTTAAAAAGAAAAGCTTTTGAAACTTTTTTTCAGGGTTAGTGACAAAAATAAAACTTTTAAGGGCCCCCAAAACAACTAAAGTTATTTTTAGGACTATTTTAAGGCCACGCAAAACTCAGTACTTACATGAAAATAAAGGATGTAACAAAAAAAATTGAATATTAAATAAGTAAAAACACACTATTTGTTATCCAACCAATTTAGATGGTGAAATGCAGAATCGAATTCATATTCATTTAATTTATAACAGGATTTAATTGGTCAGCAACTTATAATCATCAATCAGAGAGCAACTAATGGAAACATTCTTGCTAACTTGAAAAGAAATCATTAAATGAAAATATTTAGAGCTTAAACCCTTACATAAACAAGGTTTGCACAAAAGCTACTAGATCCTAGAGTATGTATTGTTTTCTTAAAAATATATTTCCTTTTCCCATCAAATGAAGCATTAGTCATCAATTTTTCTAAGACAAAATTGTTCTCAATCAATATAATGGTATTATACGATTAATAAATTACTAAAGATCAATTTGTAAAGTACTATCAAAGTCTGATATTCTATATAAAAAACTTCTATATAGATTATATCTTATTATAAATGCTACAAATGTAAAGAAAAATATTAATTAGTATAAGAAGCAAACACAAAGGAAATAATTATAATCATGTATTTTGCTTTTCACAATCTATAAAAAATTCAACAATTATAAATAAAAGAATTTTCCAGGAGTTAAAAAAAATGTCTACCAGTACATTATGATTTTTATCCTTTTATGAAATAGAACATAAAATAATAAAATGTGACCAACAGAATACACCTCCCTTATAAAAACATCTAAACGCTAATAAAATTATAGGATATATTTAAGAATATGCTTGTATCAGTACATATGGCAGTCATTTTTATCACTAGATACACAAAAAACCCATACACAAATATAGATGGTTTCCACAAATCTCTGATCACAGAAAAGAAAATCAGCAACTTGCAAAATTATCTGACACATTTCAGAAACATGATGCATTTTACAGAAATCTCACATCACTGTGTCAATGCCGTTGAAGATAGATATTAAAAACACTACGAGATATTATTGCTGCTTCATATGAAATCTTGACACAAAATAAGAATTCGGTGAATCCATTTTCTCCCAGAATCATTTTATTAAAAATTAATCTTTAACATGATATATTTAAAAATTTAAACAAAATTTATAATCATGAGTGATAAGTACGGACCTCATTTATAATTTCGAAACCTCAAGTTAAGATGGAGGAAACACATTGGTAAATTAAATTAAACAATAATGAACACAATACTTTAGAAAGACTCGGCAATTTAAAAAGGAATAAATAATTTTAAACTCTGTAAATGTGAAGTTTTTATTTTAATCCTAACCTTTTTCAGATATCAGAATCTAAAAATGCCTTTAAAAATTACTTGGTTTGGAAAGTTAAAAGTCATCATTATGCAACACAGAACATAAATGAAAGACATCTGATGAAATTAACTGCAAAATTCAGATTACCCTAGTTCGTTTTACAGCATCAATAAATAATAAATATATTGAAAATGATCAGCTAATAATATTAAAAAGAAGTCTGAACACTTCTTTCTTTTATATATTTAATTTACATATTTTAAGGTTTTATGGTTGCCTCCTTGGTTGCAAGCATCACAGTCATTTTTTCATACAAAGGGGATAATTAGACCTGGACCTACTGCTTACAGTCAATTCTGAAAGGCTACAAACCTCCATGCCAATAGTGGAACTCAAACGCAGACTCTGGTACCAGTTACATATTTTAAGACCTTTGAGCCATGACATTTTTCTAAAAATTCAAATATTTCAAATTTTTGCAAAGATAGCCTTAATTATTTTAATTAACAGTTTTTAACAATTCTTATACAGCTGTATAAACAAAATTTCCCTACAGTTTGACTCTTGAAAAGAAATATTAAATTAGTGAATCATAGATACTACATTAGATTACAGCAAAAATGCTACAAAATATTTTCAATATTGACTATTCACTAGTTAGAGCAGAATCTATATTCATGCTGGAAAAATTAAAAATTGCTCTTCACACAATATGGTAATATGATACAAAAAATTAACTCTTGGGTGTCTTCATATTTAGAACTTGAACAAAAGCCTAGAGCTAATTAATAAGCAAAACACAGATTTTGGTGATGATAGAAAAAAAAATTCATATAATTTCAATACTAGGGTCACAAAGCACAGGAACAAGTGTAAATATCTTGGAAGAAAATGAGTAATTATTTCCAAAGAAAATAGCAAAATAAGCAGAATGGAAAATAGTTCCCTTTCCCCCCCCCCCAAAAAAAAAAGAAAGAAAAAATAGACAAAACTTCCAATAAAATTTACAAGTTTTATAGCTCCATTAGTCTCTGATAGACTTAGTATAATCTTCAGAATTTTTCTGAGGGTGCAGATTATGTACATATACAATATTAGAAAACAGTATTGGAAAATAATCTGAATATTTAATGTTATAAAAAATACTATGTCATTCAAACATCCAACATAAAAATTCTTGTCTTTGGAAAAAAAAATACTGGTAATTTTATAAAAGTACCAGCAACTTAATATTTTTCAATTTCACCTTTTTATCATATTTTCAAAATTACCAGCTTAAATTTTCGTAATCTGATATCTTATAATTTCTCTCTAATGAGGAGCTGATATGATAAGTGCATAACACTAGCAAATTTCAGTTGTAAGGTTTTGAGAGTACTTCGAGTATTGTGATAAACAAGCACAGCTTTTTCACAGTATTTTGATGAAATTTGTTTCAAAGATTGCTACTTAGGTGAAATTATCCAGTAAAGTTATACTGAATAAACAAAAAACTTCTAAACTGACATAATAAACTTGTAAATCAAGTTCATTAACACTATGAATGAATGAATCAGGCACTTTCACCAAATTTACTTGTATGCTTTATGAAAAAAAAATTAAGAAAAATTAAAACCTCTATTTATAAGACAAATGCTTTCATTAAAGTATGACAGGAAGAAAGAGGAAGGGAAATGCTACGCTTCATAAAGCTGTTCACAGAAGGAGTTCTCTGAGAACAGTTTACAACAGGTTTTATTGCTTCACAGTATTAAACTGTTTCAAAATGGAGACTGATTAGGTTATGCAGTTCATTTAAAAATACACAGTATATAAAAAGCTACAGTTAAACATGTTTTGAACAATGCAATGCAATTTTCTCTTTCAGTGATAGATACAAAAAATTTATTGCCACTGATTTATTACTATATTTTGCATATTTATTCAGGAATGGCTGAAATATATCCAGATCTTCAACTGATATATTTCAGATAATGTGAAAACAAAATTAAACATGTTCCTTTCCCTCATCTCTTTAGAAACATTACCCCAAATATTACATATATTACAACAATAATTTGTTAAAAAGTCATATAAAACTATATGTTGAAAGAATCTGTCATCCCTTAAAAGCCTGAAGATCGGCATCATAAGATAAAACAGATACCTTCACATTCAGCAAAATGCTCATGCATTCTATTCCTAATAAAACAACAATGTTCTGTTGCTTTAACACCACATTTAAATATAGTTTATTTAGTTATTGCTTTTGCCACATAGCAAAGCTATGTTTCTTTTACAAAAAATACATAAATTATAATCAACCTCATAAATAATTTGATACAAGTTGAACAGATAAATTGAAATTCTAAAACACATTTTATGTACAGTTGCCTGATGGTCAGTCCTTATGGAAGTCCTATATTACAGTATACTTTTCTCACAGCAACACAACTTGCAGTTTAACAATTAAACAACACATTCTCACCAAAAATATTACATTTTAGTGTTGTAAAAAAAAAAGGGAATATTTCTCTCTACACCAGGTAGAACTGTACAACTCCCAAGAAAAGTTTGAATATATATCAGAACAAATGAAATAAATAAAAAGCATTCACTTAATAAATTGTTTAAATGAAATGAGTTATCACAACAACCATGATATTCAATAGGTAAAATATTTTACAGTAAACAGTATAACATTAAAACTGTTTGAAAATCATTGATAAGAGTTCTTATCTAAAATTTAATACTTTAAAAAATTCAAACATTCTGGATTAACCCCAAAACATAAACTGTGCATAACTAAAGCATTAATGTTACTCATACAACAATGAATATTTACAGAAAAATAACAAACAAAAACTACTTAAATTCAATACAGATAATTAAAGACTTAGAGCAGCTTAAATTAAAATTTACATTGTAATTGGGGAAAATATATCAAATGATAAACCACTGTTTTCAACAGTCTAATTGTTTAAAATATCTTGATTCAAACAAAACAATAACTTACACAGCAAAGAAAAATGCACAGCTTATATCTGAAAAGTTTACAATTATTTATTACTGTATAAAACTTAAAAAAGTTTTCATCAAAAATTTCTATACAAAGTATTAAAATATGGAGGTTTAAAAAAAAAAAAAAGAGTGATGAGTTGAAAGAAACTTCTTCAGATTTTGGGCTAAACATATAAATATCAAGTATTTAGTTCTTAATAAAAAACAGTACAATCACAATCAGTCTCTAAGACAACTCTGTTATTGAACAAGTTAAAAGCTAGGCTTCTGGTGTGCATAAGGACAGACAAGATAGTTATCACTTAAAAATACAACACATCAGACATAACTATCTTTTGAAATTCAAGTATTGCTAATATTAAAGTCTGCCATGATATGCTTTGCATTATCAGAATTGGCTCTAGAGACATTTTATCACTTACCTAATCACTGGAAGACGGCACTATTCTATAATCTAAACACATCCATCCTACACAACAATCACAATGCATATGCACTGATTTAGGTTTGACCTAAATCCTTTATAAATAATGTAATCACTGCCATAATACTCAATTATTTGTACAGATAATAAAACAGGAAAGCACAAAATGTGACTACATAATTACATCCCCAATGAAAAGAGGAATTAATGTCAATTACTCAATAAATCATACTTTTTCTTAATGCCATATCTTTCAGCAAGCACTCTCAGTTAAAAAGAAATGTAAAAAATTAAACCTTTTAACAGTAAATGAAAGAAATTTCATATCTTAAATGTCAATGTAGAAAAATGGCAGAGATTACATTAATCACACACAATGTATGGTGGAATTATGTGTGTATTATGTATATATAATATATTTATATATTTATTCATATGTATCACAACTTATGTCAAAACATCAAATATACATCACAAATAAAGCAATGCATACTTGCATCATTTTACTTCTTCAAAGAAGTAAACTAATAGACATGAGACTGACAAAATAACTGTCTGGCTTTTAGCCTAACATCTATTGCCATTTTTAAACAAAGTAACATTTGTTAACAGTTGATACCACATTGTGTAACTTTGGCACAAAGATCATTCCCCTTAATAATTGTTAGTCATATTATTTAGGTATGATATTAACCAAGAGGTTGAGTTTCCCTCATCAACCACTGGAAGGCACTGAGTCTACCCTGCTCCCTCAGGGCTTTACCAACAACATCCCGGCAAATTTGGTGATAGTTGTCTAACCAATCCATCTATAAGGAAAGAACAGTATTTAACTGAAAAGAATCCAAATAATAAACAAAAGTTTCTTTAATATATATATATATATATATATATATATATATATATATATATATATATATATAAACAATTAATAGCTATAGAACAGGGTTTCCAAAACTAGGCAAAACCATCCCCGGGGGTGCTGGGGTAGTAGCCTCGGGTACAAATGGGGGAGGCACTGAATGAAAATAAAGGGGGTAGAAGCATTAAGAATAAAGACAGGATAAGAAAATTCTGAAACATCCCAAAGACAAAAGACACAGGACACAGGGGGTATGGGGAAGATCCTAAGTGGAAAACATTCAATCATGTAATGTAGAACTTGTCAAGTATCTAGTGACTTAGTTTTGTATTTTTGGCCTTTAAAGCTCTGAGCATCTTGGACAGTACCCTCATTCTATATTTTGCACCTATCATATTTAGTTTTTCTCCTTTCTTTTGTATTAAACTGTCAGAGACTTCTGTTCAAGTATTGACAGTTCTTCCTTGGGTAAGAGTAGATGTTTGACCAATAGTGGGAGTTGATTCGTGACAATTTTCTCATCACATCCTGGGTTTTGGCCAGGGAAAAAGGGTGAGATCCCATTGACCCTTTCCACCCTTTATGAAAAAAGAACTCTTCTCAAGTTACTGCTCTTTGAAGGATCAAATCTTTGGTGGAGACATTAGTTTTTTGCTAGTTATATTTTGACAAAGTGGGTTGCTTCAGTATTCTGGTAAGGCTAAGTAATTAATATTTTTACCAGTTCAGAATCCTGGACAAATTTAAATTCAACTGACCTTTTCAATTTTCTCTGTTTGATTGCAGTTATTTGTGATAAATTTTAGTTTGTATGAACTCACAAATGACTCTTTTTCTTTGTCATAATTTTCCTAGTGAACAATGAAAAATCCACAGTTTTGAGATGATAGAGCTTATATTACTTATTTTCTTCAAACAATGATAGACAGGTAATTTATTTTAGAACAGAAAGCTACAGAAAAGTTTTTAGTCAGGATTTTTTACTATATTTATGTGAATTAACCCTTTTTCATATTTCAAATCTTAAAATTAGCAGACATCGGCCCCTTAACCGGCCATTTATACTGTGTCCTGTTATTTGTTTCTTTGTTTTTGACATAAACTGAAATTTACCCCAAAAAATAAACATTAAGTTTGTTAGTGCTACTGAGTCATTCTATGGAGGAAAGATAATAAATTACCTAAAAGCAATTGCAGTGATAAACCTGAAGAAAATAAGAGCACTATTTCAGTTGAATTTATAATAATGTGTACATAATATTTGCTAAATTATTATGTGCACATAAATGAGAGGTTAAATATTTTTGATGCATTATCATGCCATACCTTAAATTTGTATAAAATATTACATTAATTCCAAAAATATACAGATGTTTTATAGTAAATGCTATAACAAACTACTATAAGAGACACTTGAATAAATATATATGACTTGATTATAACTTGATTTTATTTCTTTATTTCATCAAAACAAACACTATATTTTATTAAGCATTGTTATTTTAACTAAGTTTTTAAAAAATAAGTTACGAAGCTTCATACAATTTTAGCTACGCTCACAGTGGTAATACAAGTTTTACATAACCGCATGTTTCTGGTGCTAAAGGGGGCATGGGTGTTAATAAGTTATTCTTTTAAATTAATGTATTGTAAAAAGAAAAATTTTAACCATTGGTTCCACTAGGGAATAATATATTTCAGTAGTTCTAAGCTAGTTAGTGAGAGATGTAGGAGGTTTTTTGTAAAGGGTGTATTTATGTATTCATTTACTTTTTACTTATTTACTTATCTTTTGTTTGTTGTGAAATGGAAAATCTTCATTAAAATCTTGTTGGGGAATTTCAGTTACAGCAAGAAGTAGACCAGGGGTGGCCAACTCAAAACAATGCAGGGGCCAGTTTTTGATGTCTGCTGTGTGAAAGGTGAAATTTGCATCTATTAAAAGGAAAACGAGATTCTCTTCAAAAATATCTTACCAGTTATTGATGGTGTTCCATCAATAATACGACGCTGCAGGGGTCCTCAAGCATATTAAAAAAAAGTGGGTTCTGAATATATTCTGTGTACACTGTGTCATTCATCATCAACATTTAGTTGCCAAAAATCTGAGTGAATGCTCTTTATAGAATGTCATAAAAGCAATGAATATCAGGAGCAATTCATTTAATGACAGATTATTTGGGCAACTTTGTATTGAACAAGATGAAAAATTTAATCACTTGCTACTTCATTGAGAAATTCATTCTATCAAAAAGTGCTTGATTTGATTGATTTTATAAACTCTTTAACTCAGATCTAGATTTCTTAGACGAGGCTTGTAAAGCCTTGTCTAAGAAATTTAGAACTGAGTTGAACAAGCAGTTTAATCAATTTCAAAAATGACACAGCTTAATTGACAGACTTGTTTAACAAATTTAATGAAACATATCTAAAACTCAAAGGCAATGGGATGAAGAACAGACTGTATCGGAATTCAACCAGTTTCCAATAAATTTAATAAAACATACCTAAAACTCAAAAGTGATGAGATGAAGAACAAACTGTATTGGAATTCAACCAGTTTCCACATTTATCAACAGTAGAAAAACATGAAGACTTACTTATCTATTGTCAGCACTTGGATGCTCTCTACTGATTTCAGTCAACGATTTCAAGACATTCTTTAAATGAACATACCAGAGTTTGGAATCGTTTTTTAAGTACAAACACAGAAGAATCTCCAAAATTACAAGAAAAACTAACAGAAGTAAGAGCACATACGGATCTGAAATTTAAATTCAAACTCAGTCACAAACAATTCTGTCTGCAAAAACAGATACTGATGCATTATCCTTTCTGATGCATTATCCATCTTTCTTTACTATGTTGTATGACATAGGTAGAAATATAGGTACATAAAAGGGCACAAAATTGTCACCGCATCTGTTTGTTCGCTTGAGAAGGCAATTTTCAAGGGGCACTAAGTAATTTTTTCTCTGAAAGGGGGGGGGGGAAGTAGGCCAAATAAGTTTGGGAACCCCCTGCTATAGAAAATCAGTCAAAATTACAAATATATTTTATTAAACAAAATGCAAAAATATTATAGCGCAGATAAAAAAAAATTAACATTTGCAACCTCAAAAGTTAAACCATAATTTTCAAAAACCATGACATGATATTCAAAAGGCAAAAGATGAGATGTAAAAGATATTGAGAGACTATCACATGGTGTGAAACTAGCTCAATCCGAATTTTAGAAAATCCAGTACAGATGTGGCGAGTTTATGCATGATCGACAGGATCATTAACACCTCAATGGAACTTTTTAAAAGACAATTCCAATAATAACTGGAATGGACACATCATTTAGAATAATTAAGCAAAAGACTGTTAGTGCAGGAAGAGAGGACGGGTAAGAATGGGAGAACCTAGCTCAAATGGCCAACAAAAGACTGTGAATACTTAACCTCAGAAGAAGGGACTGCTAACAAAGGATTGAAAAGGTGACTCCTGAAAAGCGTGAAGAAGACTACAAGTGGTGCAGTAGAATGTACAAGAATTTTCCAAGGGAGGGGAATATGAACAAGACAGCATGATGTGGAGAGCATTATAGACTGAGTATTGATTAAGTGTTCATGTAATGAGAGAGATGGGGAATCGAGGGACTGAGATCTCAAATTCAGAATGTGTTATGTGCCCACTCTCTCTCTAATATATCTGACGATGGTTCAACGGAACAAACTCATGTATATTATTATTGTAAATATGTCCTATTAAACAAGATGTAAATATGAGTCATTTCTCCATTCATGATTAACTCTACAAGACACTTATACATCGGGTCACGACAATCAGGTTCCCAGATATGCCAACTGGAGTAGTCTGTACCAATGTATCTAATATGGAGCACTGGCATATTCACACTTAGTACGACAATTTTCTCATATTCATATTCTCTTTTGCCACAACATCTACTATAATAAGAAATATGATTATGAGAAGTTTATTCCAGGAGTAAACATACACTACATATAAACATTTTTTAAAACAATAAAATTATCTTTTTCATACTGCAAATATTCCTTATGAAACTGGTTGTAACCATTTATGTAAAATTTGATAAATGCTATGAGATAAAATATTTCTATTATTTGATACTTTTCAAATTCAACATGCCAATAATAAGAAAAAAACATACTTCTTCAACAGTTAATAGACTAGTATCCAACAGCTTTGTTTGAAATGGAATAAGCGTGAGAGGTTCAAATGTGAGAAATCCAGTATCTTGAAAATTATACTGTAATATTGAAAGAACAAAAAATTCAGTGGGAAAATAAGTGTTACACACCTTTTTTACATACGTAAATGTACTACTTATTTTAATCAACAAGTAAAAAAAAATATAAATACTTATTACATACTTTTGTATCAGCTTTCTTCACAAGAACTAAGTTCTCTATTCTTATACCAAATCTGCCACTTTCATAATAACCTGGTTCTATAGATAAAGAAAAGAGTTAAAAATTTAAGAAATAGTCAATAAAAATTTATCATCTGTGAATATAATCTACATTTAGACCCTACCAGGGAGAAGTATATTAATATCAATATGCACTACCATGTTAGTATAAGCAAGCATGAGCAGTCAACACATATTTGTCATTTTTAGTGTCTAGTCATTATTTAGTTACCACCCATACAACTTTTTTAGATGGATACTATACTCTTAAAAAGATTCAAACCTCACACTCAGCTAATATAATTCAATTTCATAGATATACATGAACATACAATATGCCATTATAGAACAAATTTATGATTTTAAGCCTCTTAGTTCTTTATTTGCACTATAATTCACTCAATCATTACAAGCACAAGAAAATAAAATGACAAAATATCAATGTAACTCATATTGTTTCACAACAGTAATATTTTACAATGACTGATTTCAATCAAACAAGACATTATCACAAAAGAGAGAACTGTATCACTAGAAAAAGGCAAAAAAACAATGGCAGTCTTTAAACCAGGGAAAAAAAATCTAAAATATGTACAACTCGATAAACATCACAAAAGTTTTATATTCCCAGTTAGTTTTGTCACTCTCACTGTCAACAATATGCACAAAGGGAGAAAATGCAGATAGCTCCTGTCTAAATATCCATAATCATGAGCAGACTATATTAGTTATCATGGTAGGTAGACTCCCCAAGTCCACATTCAATGTATACAAATTGTTGCTCACTAATTCTGGATAGAATATACAACCAGAAATTATTACTTGGGAAGAAACATGCTTTTAATAGTTCTAATCCGGCAGAATTAAACAGGGTTGCAATTTTAGGAGAGAATTCTCATATGGAAAACTTTAAGGGGTGTATAAGGGAACAGCTATGTTCATTAAAACAACTAAGTTTCACATTTTGTCATTTTTAGAGACACACAACAGTTTCACAATTTTAAATTCAGAACCTGCAAAGTTTCAGTACCACATACTTCTCAAGCAGCACAAACTGTTTGAAATAATCCCTTTTCACAAATTCAAGCTTTCTCATTTTTATTACTTTTTTAAGGAAGGGAGGGGAGTCTGCATTTTTGTTGCCATTCAGAAGCTGAATGAATATGAAATTCAGCCACTATGGTACAAAATATAATGTATTGTATAAATGAATCCAATGATGCTTCAAATAGTGCATCAATGTAATCATAATTATTATTTTATTATTTAAACAACAAACCATTTGATAGTATCATTCCTTCTTGCAATCCTGGATCATCTGGGTTCGACTTCCAGTCAATTTCGGTAGGTCCTAAAAATTTCAAAGGGAAAACATATATAAATAAATTTAAGATACAATGATGAAAAACACATTTTTTCCCTTTAAAATAACCACATTTATGAACAATATCCACTAAAATGGGAAGACCAGCAACAGTTACATTCTGAAGGCTTTAAAATACAGTGTAACCCTTAGAACTAAACAATTACAGATTTCATACAGTCACACACAGAGAGGGACATTTACTCATTAACAGACCTTTTACAAAAAGTGAAGAAATCTGATTACATACATTTGCAATATGATTCACCAAATTCAACTTTCTTCAAATACTAAATTAATTACTGCAAGGGATTATTTAATTTATTAATATTATTCAACAATTATATAATTTATGCAAATTAAATGGAAGAACAAAATGTACAAATAAATGAATAAATTATGAAAAAAAAAAGAGAAATTGCAGATTTATATTACCAATTTACTAATTTCATAATGCATAAAATGACTGAAACAAGACAACTTTATTAATAAAATTAATAATATATAAATTATTAATAAATAATATATAAATAAAATGTTCACTCTCCAGTCACTTCATTAGTCAACATTTTGTTTCATAAGTAAAAAATATAACCAACCTTAATAATCTAGAGTCAATTCCAGTTATTTGGACTACCAGTTTATTGGACCAGCCACTTATTCGGACCGAATCCTAAAGAACCAAAACAAATCCTATTGCATAAGCCTAATAGGACGTGTTCATGTAATCAGACCAGCCAGTTATTAGGACCAAAATGACCGCGTCCTGCTGTGGTCGATTAACTGGAATTGACTGTATATGTATTAACAAAATCTCAGAATTTCTTCAATGAATAGTTAGCACTTCACTTCAGGAGCCATAAGTCTCAAATTTCATTTCTTCACACAAAATATGCATTAAAGTACATATTAAACCAGAGGACTGTAATTGTACAGTTTCATATTTTTGAAACCACTCCAAATATTATAACTTTTATTTTATACCACTACTCCTTAATGAAATTTTCAGATTTATCATAAACTACTTATTTACAAAAAATAATAAAAGTAAGGAGGATAAAAATTATGTCTTTAATTTGCTACCCAGTACATACCCAAATTTTTACCCTATGCCCACAACATCAGTGGCATTAGCCACCTGCTTAGCAGCCCAGTAAAGCATAGTGCTTCATGAAAAGCGTTCAAACTGGAAAATCCAGGGAAGATCTCAAGTTCCCTAAAGATGGACAAACAGAAATATGCTTTGCAATCCTCTTACCATCATGGCAAAGCAAGCAATCCAAACTCTCTGAAATACTGTTACGATGCAAATATTTTTGCGAATAATCAATAGCCAGTAGAAAGTCTACAGCTGATCATTTAGCTCCTCTAATCTTGGTTGAAGAAAACACAGTGTTTGGGTGTTATAAAAGGCTATTCCACCATATATCCTTGGTCTAGATAAAATGAGACTTGAGAATAAGTCTATTTCAAGAAGCATTTATAATTCATTTTGCTGTATGCATAGGTTTGGAGAAATCAGGCTTAAATTGATGGCTTCCTTTCTTAGCCAAAGCATCTGTCCTCTCATTAAAAGGGACACCACAATGAAATGGTATCCACTGCGGCACAACATCGTCAACCTTGTTAAGAAATTGGTAAATAAAATATTAGACTTTTAAAACTTTATATGTAAGAAAATAATGAAACCTTGATAATATTAAAATATTAACTTTAACAGTCATTTGTATGCATGTTTGTCATGGCAAGAATAACAGCCTGGAAGTAAATTAAGAATATGATGTTTCATTCTTTACAGCATTGAACAGTCTCAAGTGCTAATAGAACCTGTTTAATCTCACCACCAAAATTTGTTGCCAGTTTGTCAATGAAAGTAGATGACTAGAATTCAGAGGAGAAAACTTACTTTGTAGAGCAATTTCATATATGACCTGATAAGTAAGAAGCAATTACAAAGATTTCTAATAATTTGCATTTGCATTAGATTCATCAATATGTAAGAAAATAATGAAACTTTGAAAATACAAAATATTAACTTTTCTCAAGTAATAGTTCTTCTGTAAGACAAATGTGATCTGAATTAAGGTCAATTATGGAAAGTAAGAAAGATTTTAAGAATGCTGATGATAATTTGCAAGAGCATTTGATTCTCCAAAATGGATTATTAATATAAATCATCCCAACATTTAACATGAGGTTTAAGATTCCAACAAATTCCAAGGGGTAAGGAAGGTTTGTATATACAACTGGAATTGTCTCTTTATAACCGCATTTTATCTAGGGAGTAATACTAACAACCTTCATATATTTTGCTGGATTCATGCATTTTGGCCATATTGAATATAAACATGTATACCATTTATTAAATTGTTTGCTCACTTTTAGAAGATTAATTATATATAATATATATATATTTAAAAAACTGGTTTTGAAAAATATTATCTAGAACTAAGCTTAAATTTTTAATAGTCAGAGTAAACCATGGCTTAATTTTGAAGTATAAAAAATTATAATTTTCTTTCATTACCCATTTTCTATCAATCTATAAAAATATATTTATATTCGGATTGTTCCTTTTTCATCTAATAATTGTCCTAAAAATTTTCCTAGCAGAAAAAATATAAACCCCAATAAAATCTTTTACACTAACAAATGCCATGTTAAATACACTGAAGTGCCACTGAATTAGGAATACCTACCTAGTAACGAGTTGAGCCTCCTCTGACCTTGATAATGGCTGCCACACGACGAGGCATAGATTCAACAAGTTTCTGGAAACGTTCCACGGGAATGGCTTGCCAAATATTGGCTAAAGCTGTCCATAATTCAGTAAGGTTCTTTCGTGCTGTGTGATGGCCTTTCACGCCTTGTTCCAAAACATCCTAAAGATGCTCAATAGGATTTAAGTCTGGGCTTCTAGGGGGCCAATTCATGACAGAGAAGTCAGATGAATGCTCATCCAACCAGCCAGTAGCCAACCGGGACTTGTGAGAGGTACAGTTGTCTTGCTGGAAAACTCCATTACCGTGCGGATAACAGAACAGCATAAACGGATGAAGGTGATCACCCAGCAACTCTACGTACCGAATTGCATTGAGGGAGGTTGGTACATGCACCAAAGATCCCAAACTGTGCCACGAAAAAACACCCCAGACCATGATTGAGCCACCATGCCCTCGTACAGTTCCAGCCAGGCATGCAGGATCATTGGCTTCATGAGCCTAACGCCATATTCTCAGCCTTCCGTCGGCGTTAAGTAGTCGGAATCAAGACTCATCACTCCATGCTACTCGTTTCCAGCCCTCTACACTCCAGTCTCAGTGCTCTCTTGCCCAGGCAAGACGTGCAGCCCGATGGCGAGTATAGAGCAAGGGTACTCTCGTAGGTCGACGGCTCCCGAAACCCATACGGTGAAGCGAGCGTTGCACAGTCCGTTTACTTACTGTACGACTGGTACCGTCATTAAACTGGGTGGTAATTTGAGCTAATGTTTGGCTTCGCTGGCTACGTACAATACACCTGAGCCGTCTTTCACCATGCACTGTCAAGGCTAATTGTCCTTTGCAGTTTGCCCAATCGCTAGTTTTTTTTCCACCATCCATGTATTCTTGGTATACTCTTGACACTGTCAACCTTGAAAATCCTAGCTGTCCGACGATTTCGGAAATCGCCCATGCGTCGCGCACCTACGATTTGTCTGCGATCGAAGGCGTCTAAATCAGGCAGTTTACCCATACTGGCAATTCCAACAACTAATTCAGAACAACCACAGTACGCGCTATATATGCAGTTACGACAGCGCCCTCACTTGCACATACATGATGCGCAGCGCTACACAATTTGCATAGGCTTTGCTATCCCCAATTCAGTGGCACTTCAGTGTAGAAATACAGTTTAATTCCCTTTTTTACATCTGTTGTTTGTCTACTGTAAAATTCAGCATATGCAGGGAGACTGGGGAAATCAGAATTTCAGCCTATCATCTCCTACAATTTGTATGAAAGCAATCGGTCTGAAAGAGGAAGAGAAGCTAGTAAAAATTTCTTATTCTACATAGAATGATTTACAGATCCACATACACCTGTCCCTTGATTTGCACGGTATTCTGTTTCCATAGTTTTACTTTTACATGGTTTCTAAATTTTAAAATTTAAAAAAAATATCAATGTATTATTTGATTATATGAGTGTTTTACATTGAACGCACACATTAATTATCTGCACAGATGTCACAAGTGCATTGTGTTGTTTCATTTAGCATTGGCATCACTAAGGTAGATTCTGTTAAATTTCCGTACCGTCATTCTTAGTTCAGTTCTACACGAGGTAAGATGTTATTTTTTGAAATACATATGTAAATAAATAATTTATCATTGAATATTACTTAAATTTCTTTGTCTTCAATTTGGTATAAACTCTTTATATTTTTATTCTGTTGTTATAAACATAACTACAGCTTGTACCTATCCCCTTGTTTAATATGAATACTGTGTCTTGTTTTACACAGTTTTGATTTGCATGATTTTTTTTATGGAATACATCTACCGTATAAATCAATGGATAGATGTACCATAATGTAAAGGTTAAACAACAATTTTCTTTTCCCCCTTGCAAGAACAAATTTATTCCCACATTCACTCATTTCCTTGTCTTACATACACAGAATTTCTCATTAATGGAACCCCAACCTAAACACATACATATGCTTTAAGATTATATCAATTTTTTTTGTCATGGTTTTATTTACATCAAGTTAACTTTGGCTCATAAATTAAAACTGCATCATAAACCAATCAACTGCTCTCTCATGCCTATTGATATCTTTTTGCGATATAAGTAAAAGCCTTAACAATAATGCACAATAACAAGATAATTTGAATATATACTTCCTGGAGAAAAAGCACAAGACTCATACAACTTTAAAGATCAGTTATATACAGGAAGAAAACAAACCTTCATGAACAGTAAGATAAGCTCCAACACCATGACCAGTTTTGTGCATGTAATTCAACCCAACTTCCCAGAGTGATTTTCTAGCTAAAGTATCAAGCATTTGACCTACAAGAGTAAACACAAGATTTTACATTGAGTTTACATACTACCTTTAAATCTGTTCTGATAATGATTCTTAACATGAAATATTACCTTTGATATGCCTTGGAAAAACAGCAGATGATATGGCAATATGACCTTTCATGACTCTTGTAAAACATTCCTTTCATAAAGAATTAAAAATTAGATAAGCTTTGAAAATACATAATCATAGGATGTAAAGTTAAACAGAGTCACAATCCAGAAATAACAAATATAAGCAAGCAACTCAAGCTGTCTATATCAGAGTGATACATATGCAAAAAAATAGTTAATATGAACCATTAATAATGTATAACACAAAGAAAAGAAGAGAAATACAAACAAAACAATTCTTTTGACAAAGATCAGAAAATAAATAATTGTTAAGAACACTACACACTTATCATTTAAATTTAGATTAAATTATGTAGACTTGCATCTTTTTAATGTTGTTAAGCATATTGCAACCAAGTGTTTTCTCCTTAAGTAACATAAAATGATATAAAATAGATAAAATTATAATCTGAATGATAAAAGACCTACAGCACAGAATGTTGCTTACCTTCTCATACTGAGATGGAATACCAAAAAAATAAGTCCGTGAAACATCAGTTGTTCCGTCACTGTAAAAAAAGGATAACAAGAAATTTTCAAGATAAAATTTTCATAGGTAAAACAATCATTTAAATCAGTGGTTCTCAACCTGTAGAAGTCTGCGTATCACTAATCCAGAAATTGAACCATGTGTGGACCCCCACCGACTTGAGGGGGGGAAAACCTTCTGGGGGTATGAAAATGATTTTGTATCATATTCTAATAAAATATTTATGTTAAACTTTTAAGAAATTTAAATCAAACACCTGATAGTCATCGGATATATTCGGCCAATCTAGTTCAACGAACATTTGTTTCAATATCCCAATTTATTTGGTAATCGTTTCATATCTAGTGCTGAACCACACCCAAGGTTCTCCTGGACCACCTGTTGGGAACCACTGATCTAAATAAACAATCTGATACTCACATGTATTGACCACCAGAATCACAAAGATAAAATTCTTCCATTGATATGACTCGAGTTGTTTCTTCACATGGATGATAATGAATAAGAGCAGCATTTGGTCCAGATGCAGATATTATTTCAAAACTTGGTCCTACATAATCTTCCTGTTGCCTAGGAGTAAAAGTTAAGTTATTGCACAGAACATTGCAGTATATCTTCAGCAGTAAAGTAAGTTATGTTAATATTTTTAGAAAAAAAAATTCTTATTTCATTAAGAAAAATAATGAAATAGATTTCATCTACATAGTGCTTTTGAAAATACACTAGAACAAACAGATGACGTGAAACATAACACACATTGAATCATAAAGGAGCTGATTTTAAAGTAAACCTTGATGATTAAAAAATGCTTGAATTGAATCAACTTTTTAACGATTTACACTCCTTCTTTAATTTTAAAGGTTTGAGCTGCTCACCAATTTTAATTCAGATAATGTGGATAACTGTTTTGCTAATGTCTCAAATCTACAGTACAAATGATTTGAACCCATACCATTGGGGGGGGGGGGGGTTTCTCTTATTTAGGAAAAAAATATTTGATTAGGCTTCAAGACCTCATACAGTAAAATTTCATCCAGAAAAACATCAGTTTCTCTGAGGAAAACAAATGTATGTGATCAGTAATCTACTTAATAAAAAGACAAGAAACAAAATATTTCTTTCAAAACAAAAACAATGTTTTAGAAAAATTTGAGAAAAAAGCTATAACAATGTTTAAAAAAATATTGCAATATATGTTCCTCTGTCTATAAATCTGAATTATGCTTCCACAACAAAAAAAATTTCATCAAATGAGAAATCTTGGAAAAACAACATAGAGATGCAACATTTCACTTGAAAACACATGGCCTCATAACTGAACTTTAGTAATTGATAAACTGAAAACCTAGAGAACAGTTTACATGAATTAGTGACTTTGAATTAGACTGCACAAATGTTAATAACAATGACACCTTCAAAATATTAGGTTGTAATGAAAGTTTTATGCCAAAAAACATTCCTAATAAAGTTAGAAAAAAAACCATGAAAGCAGTACCTTTAGTGCAGGTAGTAATCACCACCTAAATCTATGATTTTCTGCTAATGTTTTGGTAGTTTTTCAAAGCCTTTAGCCCAGAAACTTGGTGGCCGCGAGTCAAAAAACAGATCAACCTCATTTCGAACGTCCTGTGCAGAGTGGAAGATAGCACCATCAAGATGTAGCTGCAGGTGTGAAAAAAAGTAGAAGTCTCAAGGAGCGATGTCGGGGCTATATTGTGGGTGTGGCAAAAGATCCCATTCGAGTCCGTACAGAGTCCAGCCGGTGCATGCAGACACATGTGGTCTTGCATTATCTTGACGGAACAGTACCTTCATGCGCCGGAACTCAGTTTGACATTTTGCCTTGATAGCAGCATCAACACGGACTAGCATCTCGCTGTACATCTTACTGTTGATGGTTTTACCTTTTTCCAGATACTCTTTGTGGATAATACCACAGCAATCCCTCCAGATACAAAGCATGATCTTTTTGTTAGTCAAATAGCGCTTTGTGACACTGCCGACAGGGCCTCATCACATCAGTAGGCCGGCCAGAGTGCTCTGCTTCTTGAATGTCAGTCCTTGTTTTAGAACTTTCGGTACGAAACCTTCACAGTGTCATATGATACAACAGTAGTACCTAAAGCTGTACACATGATTCGGTGACATTCTGTAGCTGACTTTTAGCAACAGAACTGGAAGTAAATGATGGTTCTAATCTGATAGCTCCATTCAAACCTGTGCAGAGTTCACTGTGAAGGTGCAGAGTTCACTGTGAATACTGTGAAGGTATCATTGTCATTGTGTGTGATAGTTCCATTTCAAACACATTGTACTTAATGATAACGATATTTTTTTACAAATTTCACAACACAGTGTTCTAAAGCAAGTCTCTTTCTTTCAAATGCCAAAAATTGTTTGACAAAATATGATTAAACATGCCAACGCAAACTGTTTCCGAAGACAATATTTGCAGAGGCGGGAAACTTTCGTTACAACCTGATATAACAAATTCTGAGCTCATTAAGCTTAATAAAGACAAATATAAATTTCCTTCACAAGACAATGGCACATCTGTACTCCAGTAATTAAATAGCATCAAGCTGGAATATGCTACATGAATGAAATTAATCTAGAACATATTTCTCCTAAATATACATAATGAAGATAATTCAGCTAATCTAACCTGGATTTTTTTTAAAAGTATTTGCAATTTTTTTAAGCTATTTATCTTGATAAAGTATTAGATGAGATTTAACAAAATTAACAAGAAAATTCTTAAATGTTGAAGGAAAGGTTCAAATCTCAATGATTAACCACCAAAAATGTTAATAATTGGACAGATTTCAAAAATATTCAACTAGAAAAGTTGAGTAAATCTAACAATTATTGCACAGGAAATATAGTTTCATGGATTTAAAATACATATTTATGTATTCGTTTACACTTACTCCAAGACAAAATGGAGAACATCATTAAAATCAGAACAAAATATTATTAAATTACCATCATTTTCACCACTAAGGTAATCTATTAACCAACAATCACCACAATATAATAGTAGCAGCTAAAATATCTTTAATATTCAATTTAAATTTTTCTTACGAATATACAGGCTCCTCTACTTTCAGAGGATAAGGAAACAGGGTCAAATGTTACATGCAAAATTGAATATGCAAGTCCCATTCCTAGTAAGAAATGGAGTTCCAATAAAAATTGCATTTGTTGCTTTCAACTGAAAAAAGTGCTTACATAATCTTGATCTGCTAGTTTCAATACAAAAAATAATACCAACACACAATAAAAAGCACTGTAACCTGGCACCATTAAAAATAGTTTGAATGTGTTCTACAGACAAAAAAAACAGTTATTAATTTTACTCCCAGTTATCGTTAAGATTATTTCTATATTTTATTCTTATACATTACAGCAACAAAACAAGTACAGATCATGAATTTATAAATTTTACACACAGATAAAAGAATAAAAATGGGTTCTTTTAGCACATACCTTCTAAATTCTTCAATTTTTAGGGCTGCTGAATATTCTGTAACCTCTCCAGAAGAAACTTCATCTTCTAACCATGCAAAAAATTCACACATTGCAACAGCATCTTTAACCTATCACAAAAGTAAAGTACATACATTAAAAAAAATGTAAATTATAAATCAGATTACAAATTAGTTTTTTTAGATTATCTTTTCAATGGATGTTTCACTTATTCTGAGACTTTGTCATGCTCAACTGTGAAGTATAAACAATTGTTTGTCTGCATAAAATTCAATGCATTTATGGAGTGATATAAATTCAATAATTTACATGTGGACAATAATTAATGAATAGTAAGAAACATACTGTAAGAGTAATTACAAGTAAAAATAATAAATAAGAAAATAACTCACAAAAGACTTTTACCCTTCAGCCTAAAAAAATTGATCTAATATGAAGATTTCATCTTAACCCTCTGACTGCTGAATTTTTGGACAAACACAACTTCAAAAATTGCATGTTTTTTTATTTCATATTCCAAATCTATATACATTTGAGAATTGAAATATACTTTTTTTTTCTAAAAGATTCTTTCTATATAGATTTAGACTGTGAGAAATGATATGTTAAGAAGAATCAATTTCAGACGTTATCATATAAGAACCAATTTTTGAAAATAACTCTGAAGCAATATGTGATTACATTCATAATTATTATATAAAATACAAAAGAAATTATACAGGTACAGGACAAAATAATAAGAACACCCATTTCAAAATGTGTCATACTTCGGCAGTCTAATACAACCCCACTATGTGTTGCAACAGTCTGCCATCAAGTGGTGGCAAAAGAGAAGGTATCAGTAGAGCATTTGCCAGTGTGACAGTTGTATAAGAAAATTCTGTTCCCAGTAAAGTGCCATTATGTTCAACCTGTCCAACGTTCTAAGAGGCATGATTATTGGAGTTTGCCTAGCTGGAGCATCCATGTCAAGAACAGCTAACCTTCTTGGTGTTTTAAGGGCCACTGTGTTAAGGATTATGACAGCCTACATAAACCTGGAAAAGTTTCCTCAACAAAGCAGAACAGTGGGCAAAAATCACAGTTGACCGACTGGGATAGATGAGTGTTAAAGAGGATAGTAGCCCGAAAACGCAAGACAACACTGTCACAGATAACCTCTGAGATGAACATCCATATCCATATCCACCAAAAATATTCACCAGGAATTGCATGCTGCAACCATTCATGGCAGAGTGGCTATTTCAAAGGCATTAGCATCACCGTGGAATGCTATGAAGCAACAACAGTGGTGCCAAGACCACCAAAACTGGATATAACAGCAATGGGAACTGGTCATCTGGTCTGAAGAATTATCATTTACATTTCAGACCACCAGATGTGTGTTCATCTGGCGAACACAGGAAGAAGCATTTCATGTTGACTGTCTGGTTCCTACCGGCAGTTATCTGGTTCCTACCAGCATGGAAGGGGGCTCTGTGATGGCATGGGGTGAACTATCGTGTCATGGCTTGGGGCCTATCTTAGACCTGAGGGGGAAGATCACAAACAAGCATTATCACAGTATTCTCACAGATAATTTCCATCCTATGCTTCAGACTTTGTTCCCTGGAGAACTTCCTGTGCTCCAAGATGACAATGCCTCTGTTCACACGGCTCGTTGTGTTAAAACATGGTTAATGAGCATAGTGATGAAGAGGAACATCTCACGTGGTGTCCTCAGTCCCCTCATCTCAACATCATAAAGTATTTGTGGGATTTTTTAGAGAACAAATTCTGTGCTCGGTTTTCTCTACTATGCACACTACCCGAGCACGAGAACACTCCGCATGAGGAATGGGGGCGAATTCCCTTGAACTATAAGCAAGACTTTTATTTGTGTCAATTGAATGCAGGCTGAAATTAAGGCCAAGGGTGACCCAACCACCTACTAATGAAAAATTTGCATTATTTCACAGGTGTTCCTATTATTTTTTCCTGTATCTGTATTTTACTAACACAAATTACGTTAAAAATTAAGTTTAGTATGATAAATCTGAAAACATGGTTCAAGGCAAAGTCCAACTTCACATTCTTTACACCAAATTCATGTTTCTTTGCAAATTCTTTTGCCTATTGCTGTTATTTTTTTTGGCAACAAACAGCCCATTGTCTGCCAGGCTCTTTTTTATGGGATTAGGAGGTATTTAGACAGCAAAATGATGTTCTGTCAATCTCAGAGGGTTGAGATTAGAACTTGGTCTTCCAGGTGTACTGCTTATATCTCTATCAGACTACTTTTGGATACTTTGCTGAATCATTTGCAAATGAAATTCAAGAAGCTTTACTTTGTGTTGAGTTATGCTTTTTATAAAGAATATCAGAATTTCACATTGCCTTATCCAGAAACTCTCTGAAATTTTTTATATAATCTTTTCCTTATTGATTTCAGAGTGCAGGATAGTATGACATTTCCTGGTCACATAAATCAACACCATCCATTGTATTGTTATAGTCAACAACTACTATCACTATCTGCAAGATAACTAATGTTTTCAGAATCCAACAAATCATCAGTAATATATGTTCTGTCACTCTCTGAACGTATTCTGCTTGGCATCTCCGATTTGAAAATAGTGAGTGAACAAGAATAAGAGCACTTGAAAGAACTGCCAATGAACTGACTCAATAAAAATTTTAAAAAATCAGAGAACTATCGCTATCTTTTGGCCAAAATTTGATTAAAAGGCTGAATATAGTTTTTAAAGTATTATCACTGGTTAAACTATGAAAACATGGAATGTGATATTAAATAAAGGAAAAAAGACTGAGCCCGTGGAAATAGTGGGATGAGCAAATTTTGCCACATTTGTGTTGCACAAGAGAAATTGTGGGATAAGCAGTCAAGGGGTTAATATATACCACAAATTTTCCATTTCAAAATTTTACACATGACTCCCAACAAGTGATATTTCCCCACTACCATTTATGTCATATGACTAAAATACCAGAATGAAACTCTTGAAATTATATCATCTGAAATCTCTGTTTTAACTAAATCATCTGATACAAAGAAACCAATATATAATACACTGCTGGCCACCCAAATTGCAACACCAAGAAAGACAAGAGATATCACAACAAAATTTATTTTGTAGATAACATGTTGACCAAGTATCAAATGATTAAATTTATAGACTTCTGTGAAGTGTGGTTCCTGCCAAAATCAGTAGCCAGAGTAGCCGCCATTGTTGGAGATCACCGCTGCCACACGCCTCGGCATTGATTCAAAGAGACTTTGGATGAGTTCTTGGGGTACAGCAGACCAAGCAGCTTCCACACGTTGCCAAAGTTGATCTGCTGTGGCAGCTGGGGATGGAATCTGGGTCAATCGTAGAGCAACCATGGACCACATGTTTTCTATCAGCGAAAGATCCGGAGAGCGAGGCGGTCAGGGAAGCAATTCAATCTGGCGATTGACGAAGAAACCGTTGGACAATGCGTGCCACATGTGGTCGCGCATTATCCTGTTGAAATATGGCTGTGGGCAAGCCCTGAATGTAAGGAAGGACAACTGGCTCCAACACCTCGGAGATGTAGCGCTGGCTGTTTAAAGTACCGGCAATGCGTACTAAAGGTGTGCGAAAGTGATATCCAATACCGCCCCATACCATAATACCCAGTGCAGGACCAGTGTGGCGGTGCATAACGCAGCTGTTCAGCATCCTCTCTTCACGGTGTCTCCAGACTTGAATGTGACCATCGTGGTGTTGCAGACAGAAGCGTGACTCGTCAGTAAAGACAATTTCATTCCATTCTGCAGTCCACATCCTTCTGTCATCGCACCATTGGCGACGGAGACATCTGTGGTTCTGCGTCAAGGGTAGACAAAGCAATGGACGTCTTGTGGACAGACCACTCTGCTGTAAACGGCGTCGAATGGTACGCGCAGACACTGGATGATGCGTTACAGACTGTATGTGCTGTGCTATGGTTCGTGATGTGACTGGGCGATCCATCACTGCCATGCGCACAATTTGCCTGTCATCACGTGAAGTGGTGCACTGAGGTGGAGGCGATCGAACACGCCGGTCCGTCGTACCCTCCGGCATCCAACGATCACATATCCGCATTACAGTTGTTTGGTTTCGTCCAACACGACTACCGATTTCCCTGAAAGATAATCCACAATCTCGGTAGGCCACTATCATTCCTCTGTCGAACTCGGATACTTGATCAAAAGATGATCGCTGTTTTCGACGAGGCATAATTGATCGGTTTTTTTTAAAAAACCACAAGAAAAGCACAATTGCCGAACTTGAAATCGTCGAAATCTCCAAGCCTTAAATAGCGTTTTGAAGTGGCGCCACAGGTGCGCGTCATGTGCGTCTGCACTGAAATTCTAATCATTTGCATATCCCACCACCGCTAATGCATGTTGTAAATTTCATGTTATTTGCATGTTTCCTTCAGGGTGTTGCATTTACAGTGGCCAGCAGTGTATATCCTTTATCCCCACGTCTTCATTAGGTACCGAGACATTTACATATTTATACTTAATTTAGCACACTGATTTTTACACATCAATAAAGATTCTTTCACTTAGTGTGCTAAATCATAATCTACAATTATGAATAAAAGGAGATGTACATGAGAAATATGTAACTAGAAAAACTATTCAAAACATCATAAGAATGACAGGGAGATATGACAATTTAAGGGAACACATTTAAACTGAATACTACAAATAAGATTTTTAATGACTTTTCTCAAATTGATATGAATATCTCATTTTCATTATCTAGAAGGTATTTATGTGAAAACTTTATTATTTATAACTTTACTTATAAAGGGGCAAACTTACAAAGCCTTTCGCATAAAAATCTTTACTTTGTGAATACATTTCTCAGACAATACAATTGTACATGTATAAAATAATATGCAGTTTAATCTAACTGCATTAAACCCCTCATAATGAAAAAAAATGATAAAAACATGCTTATAAGACAGCACTGTCAAATGTAAAACATTACAATCTATCAAAAACAAAATATCCAAATTATTAACATATTTGTTTAATAATTTTACAATACAGTTGGCTCTCTGTTTAATGACTTTCAAGGGACCGTGAAAAATCATCCTTAAGTAGAGATCGCCCTTAAACAGAATTTGTGAAAAAATAACATTTCCCTTCACACTTTACAGACTTAGGACTGTCTAAATATTTCTTAATATATTGACGTGTTTAAAAATGTTATTTTATTATCATTTTATTCACAAAAAGTTATTTTAAATTATATTGATAAAAGAGTACAAACAATACAATAAATTAGGTTTTATAAAAGTCAAAAAATGATGATTGCTTCATTTTTGCCTTCTTTTCACATTTTCATACTGTCAGCCACTGTTTATTAATTTCCTAATTAAAGACTTTCTGTAGTATGTTTACACACTGCAAATGATACCCAGGTTTAATGGCTTCAACTTGCTAGTGCAATTAGCTGGTAAGAAGTGAATAGTCAAATTTGTAAGTCCAGGGATTTTGGAGTATGTGCATTGCAACGGTCAATTAAAAGTAAAACTTTTCTCTTTTCTTGATGCATTTTTGCATCAAATTTTCTAATCCAGTCAATAAAAAATTGTGATGTCATCCATGCTTAATTGTTATTCTGGTACTCACAAGGTTACCTGTTGATATTCTTAAAACACCTTGGTTGCTTTGATTTGCCTAGTAGTAGAAATTTCTCATATCCATCCGAATTAGTGCACAGTAAAACAGTCAATCGTTCCTTACTGTGTTTTCCACTTAAGCACTTTTCGTCAATATACGTTAAAGTTTTATTAGGCCCCCATATTGTAGAATAGTCTAATACTGTAGAATAGAATATTGTATTGTCTCATCTGCATTGTATATGTCCTTCTCATTATATCCATCTAATATCCCCTTCAGCACTATTTTCCATTCTTCCACTATTTTTTCATCTACGGAGCCACTTTTGCCAGATATGCTTTTAAATGCAAGCTCATACCTTTCTTTGAACTTTGCTAGCCAACCAGCTGAAGCCTGAAAATTTTGCATTCCAAACTTTTCTGCCAGAACAATAGCATTTTCTTTAAATATCACTCTGAAAATTGGAATGTTGGATGCTCTTGCTTCATGAAACTATTGCAGGACTGTCTTATCAAACTTTTCTGATTGGCCACATTGAATTTTCTGCCATTTGAATTTGGATACCAAACCAAATTTTTGTGCTGCTTCAAGAATTTTCTCTTTGCTTGCTAAAAATACCTTTGAGATTAGACTCGGGTAGCTAAATTGTCTTGCTAAATGCACTTTTATTATTCCAACACTTTCTTCCCAGTCTTTAATAATTTTCACCTTTTCCTGTAGCATAAGATGCTTTCTCTTTGATGCCATTTTGCTCTGTTCACCTCGTATTCATACTGAAATGAGCTCCTACACACAACCAGGAATTCTCTAAACATCAACACCTGCTTCCTGGGAGAGTGAGAGAGGTCTGCTATTGGACAGTTCTTAAGTGATATGACAACAGATGGTAGGGACAATAGAAAGATTCAGCTCCCACACTAAGAGCTCCATGAAAGAATATTCAATCTTCTGAGAAACAGTAATCCCCCCCCCCCCGTTTTTCCCAATTCAACAAGTCTATGATTGCAGCATTAAATATCAAGGAAATTCCAGGTCTGTTATTGAAACCAAACTTGTTTTCCCCTACAGAATGTTCCCCTCCTGCAGATAAAATGTTGAATAAAAAGTTCATCATGAAAAAAAAAATTGTCATTAAACAGAAACGTTGTCTTTAAATAGAATTTTTTTACGTCGGAGGGGCCAGGACTGGAAAATATTGTCTTTAAATAGAGATCGTCGTTAAATAGAGTGTCGTGAAACAGAGAGCCAGCTGTATATATACACTGTGTGGACACAAGGACTGTACTTGACAATTTTGGACAACAAATTACTCAATACTCCCACATATAGTGTTTTTTGTGAAGAAGTTTCACTATTAGGCACACAATTGAAATACTATTAAAAACAGTTAAGAGGGTATTTAAAAATTTGAAGATACTTGATTAAATCTTCACTAGTAACATGAGTAAACAATCAAATAAAAATTATACAGAGTGCGCAGCAGTTCTGATAATCTAAATGCAAAAAGCAATTTAAAAATAAAATTTCCATTCAATGAGTAATTTAACAACCTCTTTGAGTAATTCTGCTTCCTGATAAGAAATAAACAACAATTTATCTTACAGACAACTTGTTTCTTATGAGGTTCATTCAAAGCTAAAATCCCAATAATAGGGATAAATAGACATCTTGGCCATGAAAAGAGATTATGACATATTTAGAATCCTAATTTTATTTAAATGCTACAATTCAGGTGTTTAATTGAATTAGTAAAAAAACAATCAGCAGTGTAGCAAATATTTCCATTTAATTTTTGACCATCAGTTGAAATCAGTTGTTTTGATAGGGACATGGTGCATGAAAGTGATATAGAAATTCTAAATAATTACATTACAACCTTTCTAAGGTTATGCAGTTATTAATCAACAGCTTGGTATGGATCCATTTAAAATCATATTTTCCTTCTAAGCATTTTTAGTAAAAGTAACTTTTTCTACCGTGTTAGACAATATTAAAAAATAAATATCACCCACTAAAAATAAAATTAAAGTATGTGTATTAAAATAAATCAAAAATTAAAATGGCGTGATCATACATAAAATGGCTGATCTGCCAATAATTTTATGTTTATTGTAGACATATCCCAAAATCTGTTATGAATTATAGCAGTATTTTGAAGGGTACTGAATTTACAGTCTATAACAGATTTTAAGTAAATGCTGCAAAAACTACTTTACAAAAAGAAAATTACACCCAGAGACATCAGTCAGAGACTGATATTTTGACACTCAATTTATAAACTAAATAGCCCCAGTGTTTAAGTATTAGGATTTAAAACAAGAATAATTATTCTTACATGAGCTCGGCGCATACATTCTATTTCGACATCATGCTTAACAGCTTTCATAAGTAGAACTGGATTAGGACTTTCAATGCGACAATCCTAAAATTAATATTTGCATAAAAACCATGAAATACTTTAAAATAATGATGTGAAAATTATACATTTGCTCAAAACAAATAGATAGCTGAATAACATTTTTTTAATTACTAGCTATAAAAACTATAAAAAAAGTACATTTACACTAGCAACTGAAGAAAAACATGGCAAACACAACCAATTTAAATTATTTAAAATTCCTATTAACATTTTGGTACACACTGTAAAATCAGCTGTTAGACTGATATTAAAATGAGAAATCAATCTGAAACATGTAGAAATCTACATGTCAAGAATTATTTTTACAAATAATCTTATAACAAGCTCCTTAGGTAAGTCTGATGTAAAATATAATTTTATTCTTTTTAGACAGTTGTAGCTTTTCTCCATCCACAAGCGAAAATGGAAAATTTATTACATTTCACACACTTAGAAACATTATCAGTGAGTAATAACTTTTCATAATATCATATAATGTTGTACAATCATCTTAATAATCATGTTTGGAAAATACATGACAACTAATTTTGAATGTTTAAAAATACAGAGGCTGTTCGCACATTTTTTAGACGATTTTGGTAAGCGGTAATAAAAAACCGTTTGCTGCAAAAGAAATAATTGCAATTGTACTATGTTTTTAAAAGTCAAAATTATCATCTGCGGCTTGAAAGTTTTGTTTTTACTCAAAATGGCATTTTTAACAAACCAGTGGTTCGAAGGCTACATTTATGCTCTTTTCGAAGAGAAATATGCATACTCCGTTATCCAAAAACGATGTGAGAGTCATGGTTTTGTGATATCTAAAGCGTCGATAGGTAATATCGTCAACAAGAAAAGAAAAAAACGTCAAATTGGAGCCTCAAGTGGGACAAAAATTCCAAACAAGTATCCAAGGAAAAAACGGACATCTTCGACTATTGCAAAGGTACGTTGTTTAATGTTAAAAAAAAATCCCCCTATTCAAAGGACAGTTGCAAAATCATTAAAATGCTCGGTGTCCACTGTAAACAAAATGATAAACGTTGATTTAAATCTTAAGAAAGTGAAAAAACGCAATGTGCATTGTCTTCTTCCAAATCATATCGCTGAACGCAGGACACGCTGCAGAATTCTATTAGAAACACTTATCCAAAGAAAAATGGAAAACAATTGTCACAATAGATGAATCATGGGTGTATTTAAATGATTGCAACAAAAAAACAGCCATTTATTATCATAAAAGGGGAGAAAAAAATTTAAGTACATGGTTCAAAGAATCGAAAGAAAGTTTTTCTAAGGGATTCATGATTGTTGCTGGTTTTTCTTATAATGGTAAGTTAAAAATAAAGAGAGTGGGAAAAAATGTCAAGATTAACTCCAAATACTATCAGGAACATATTTTATCGCCAATTTTTCTGAATGAAATACCATCGCTTTACCCACTGTGCCATCAATCTGTGAGACTCCATCAGGACAAAGCTAGCAGTCACACATCAAAATCCACTGTAAATTTCCTAAAAGAAATGGAACAAAAAACTGGTATCAAGGCCATCCCCCTCACTGATATCCCTACTAAATCTCCCGATGTATCACCTATGGATTTTTGTGCTTTCGGACTTTTAAAATCTGCATTATCCAAACGTCGTCCCAAAACCCTTACAGGACTCTGGAAAGCTGTTCAAGAGGAATGGGATAGAATACCTCTTCTGACACTTCAAAAGGCATTATTATCCTGGAAATTGCGGTGTCGAAAGATAGTTCAGAATAAGGGATGTCAAATAGAACATTTAAAACACAAGAATTTTATGTAATTTAGTTTTGTGAATACAATATACATCGTCTAAAAAATGTGTGAACAGCCTCTGTATATCTTAATACTGGATCATTCCATAAGTAATGAGGTTTTTCCTTATTGGTCAAAATGAATGATGAAATGCTTTATATTGATTGCATGATCTTGCAATCTGTATAATTGGTATGTATACCAATAATCAAGGTGAATCAAGAACCAGCAAAATAAATCTAATAAACCATAAAGATTATAAGACCATGCAATAAATGTAAAACATTGCATCCTTCATTTCAAGAAATAAGAAAAATACTGCATTACTTATGGGATGACCCAATAACATACAGTAAAATTGTCTATCATAATAGACAATTTAGAAGTTTATATCAGCAGCACAATGACAATCAAATTTTGAAATTTTGTAATTTGAACAAATAGTACAAGTAAGAATTTAAGATATCCCCATATACCATGATGAAATACCAATGTGTACTGCTTTTATCTGACACACTGTTGCAGGTTCATTCCAGATGTTATGATAAGGTCTGTACAAAATATATAAATAAAGACTAAGAAATGGTTATCAGAAAAACAGTCTTACAAAATGTTCAAACAAAGATGATGCAATTTAATTTCACATCGAAAAATACTTTTTTTTTTTACTTTGCATAAATATTAAAAAAATAAATCATTGCTAATAACTTATCCCCAGTACGGAGTTTTCACTATCTTAAATAAGTAACAAAATTAAGCTTGACCATCACAATTTTAAAAAATAGTATCAAATGAAAAGATCTGCAGATTTTTAGTAAGAAAAATTAATATGAAGTAAACAGTAAACTAAACTCACTTCAGGAATCAGCATTAATAATGCATAGCTGGATTTTCTGCTAATCTAAAAGTTAACAAAATGCTTGTTAATAAAACAGCTGCATACTATAAGTCACATAGAAATAAAACAATACAGCAATAAAATTTAAAATATTTTAAAATACAATAAAATCTTGAAATTTTCATACATTATATAATTGTTTAAAAATTGAAAACAATTTACCCAAATTTTATCATGCTGTTGATTTACCAGCCAAGTCAAAAATTCTTTTATTAGTTGGTATGGTCGTATTTCAACTCTAATTTTATCAAAGCAGTCTTCCTGAAAATGGCGTTTTACCTGGGCTGTTATTTTTGACTCATCAACAAAAAGGCTGAAAAGTTTTTAAAAAAAGGTAGAATTATCAAAAGGCAGATACTTTTTATTAAGTACAGTACAATTAACCAGCAAAATTTACTGATACTTATTATATAAACCAATTTTCAAAACATAAGCAAGCAATTTTTAAAAAAGAACAAAAAAGACACAGCAAGTTCTTTAACCCCTTAACGCATTTGCCCGTGTCTCACACGGCGCCCTTGTATTTCACGTTATTTTATTTTTAATGCCCGTCTGAGATCCGTTCTAGTAAAAATAGACAGGCTAGATTATAATTAAACTTATTTACCATAGATGGCACCACTATGCAGTATTTTATATATATATAAAATGCGTAGGTATGCGGCAAAAAAATCTACGATAGTTTTACACTCCGAATGGCAATGGCTGCAACTACCAGATGTAACCATTAGCGGCCGTCCGCCATTTGCAACCATGTGTTAACATTGATTTACGTACTGAAATCAGGAATGCTCGAAAACGAGCTGCACGATCAAGTGAAAATTGGGAACAGTCTCAAAAAAGAAACCGAAGAAGAAATAATTCATTAAGAGAGAGGCATGAAAGAGAGAGCATAAATGATCGCAAGGTTAGGCTTAAACGTCGCTGGCGTAGCAACCTACAGCCAGTAATAGTTAATGTTCTACACTTTTTTCAGTACTTGCTGAATTTTTACTCCATTTTATAAGTTGATCAGTGGAAAAATTTTTTCCAACAATTTATTATTTGATAAGATTAAGTGTAGATATCTGAACTGTGAACAATAGTACATACAGAGAGTGATGTAATCCACACTATATTTTAGTACTTGCTGAATTCTTACTCCATTTTTAAAGTGAAAAAATTTTCCCCCAACAATTTCTTATTTGACGTAATGATAAAGTGTAGATATATTAATTTTGAAAAATAGTACATACAGAGAGGGATGTAATTTTTAAAATCATTGGTGTTGGGTTTCTCAGACTTATCTTTAACTCTGATCTGAAGTAATGGAAATTCATATTTTTTAATCACGATGTTTCAGAATCAGCCTTATGAAGAATACCCCTTAACAACGTATATTTATGATGACAGGTAATGGTAACATTCCTTACATATGTTATTTTCAGTTGAGTTGTTTTGCAAAAGTGACCATGCTGGTCGTGCAGTGGCTAGTTCTGGTGTATACTACATGGTGCATTTTGATGATTAGCTATAAGTTTGTTAGGAATTCTTTGTTATAAAACAGTTGTTTGCTGTGTAAAAGGTAATATATCCATTTTTATTACGTTAAATATCATAAAAGTAGACAGTTAGCCATAAATTAATTTTACTAAGTGTTTTTGCAACTTGTTTAGGAAAAGTTATCTGATAATGAGCGACTCTGACGATTTTGAATATGCCAATTTATCAGAAAGTTTCAGCGATGAAAGTAATGATCTCTTGAGTGATAGAAGCGAATCTGAAGAGAATGATGACGAGATTTTGGCTGTAGCAAGAAATTGTTATCAAATTAGTACAAATCAACCAAATGTTGCACAACCGAGATTTCAATTTGTAGGAAACCCTGGCTGTTCTTTTACTTTGACAGACTGCTATGAAGTTTTGTCATACTTTGAATTATTTTTGATAACTCTCTCATGGACATAATTCTAACTGAAACAAATAGATATGTATTTCAACATCGAGGATCGTCACCAAACCAATGGACACCGATTACCATGGAAGAATTACATATATTTTTAGCCATAACTATACTACAAGGTATAATTAGAAAACTTGAGGTAAGGATGTATTGGTCAAACATTGAATTTTTTCAATCACCTATTTTTCTGAATCTCCTTAGTTTTCATCGGAATTCTGAGATAAAAAAATATCTTCATTTCTCTAACAATGAAACTTACGATGCTGAGATTCACCCCCATCCCAAGCTCAATAAGATATGACCTGTATTTGACCATATAAATAAAAAGTGTTCTTCGCTATATACGCCTGAAAGAGATATCACAATAGATGGAAGTCTACTACTGTATTAAGGGCAAATAAAATGGAAGCTATATATGCCACTGAAACGAGCTCGCTTTGGAATAAAGATGTACCTTCTTTGGGAATCAAAAACCGGTTACTTATATTCATCCATTATATAAACCAGAAGAGGAACGAATATGAGCGATGCATATCGAGAAATGCCGGTATCAACTCAAGTGGTGTTGTCACTGATTAAACCATTATTAGATAAAGGGTACTGTTTGATGGCTGACAACTTTTATACTTCTCCACAATTAGCGGATGTCCTGGGAAAACGTCAAACAGATATCTATGGAACTCTGAAAAATACCAGACTAGAAGTTCCATCTGAAATTAGAAAAAAAAATTGAAAAAGGGAGATGTTATAGCTTTTCAAAGAGGGAAAGTAATGGTGATGAAGTGGAAAAACAAAAAAGACGTCTGTCTGCTTTCAACAATCCATAACACAGAGCAGGAAATACAAGTAAAACTGCCAAAGACGGTACGCAAATAAAGAAGCTGAAAGTTGTAATTGATTACAACGATACAATGGGAGGTGTTGATCGGCTTGATCAGCATCTCCACGATTACCAAACAACAAGAAAACGAGGAAAAAGGTACTATAAGAAAATATTTTTTCATCTTGTAGATATATGCATATGGAATTCATTTGTACTATATAAAAAAAAATGGAGGAAAACAGGACAATTTGGAAATTCGTAAAGTGCTCGTGGAAAAATTAATTGGAAAATACCATTCAAAAGTGTTACCCAAAAGAACAGGTCAGCCTGGTTACCAACCTGGGCCTTTGAGACTAACCAAAAGGCACTTTCCCGAATTTGTACCACCGACAGAAAAGAAAGCGACCCCTTGTAGAAAACGTGCCATTTGTTGCAGTAAAAGAGATGAGAGGGGTAAAAAGATAAGAAAGAAACAAGATACCATTGTAGGAACTGTAATGTTGGGCTTTGTGTTGTACAATGCTTCATGGTATATCATACCAAACTGAATTTTTAGCTATTCTTATGCTTGTAAGTAGGATAATTTGATTTAATTTGATTTTAATATTTTGAAATTCAAAATAAACATGTAATCAAATCATTTACACTTTGTTTGTATAATATTTTTTTTTGATTTTACCCCCACCCACCACTCCTTAGTCACCCCCACAACTGAAATTGCAAAAAATAACTTACACTATACCTATATATTCATTTTCTGTCAAAAAAAAAACTATCATTTTTTACCAGTTTTTCCAAAAAAAACTTGTGCTTTAAGGGGTTAAAAATACTGTACTATACATACCTTCTTTAAATACAATGAAACCACTTATCTATCATTTTTAAGGGACCTACTGCTCTTAACAATAAATTTGGGAAAATTATAGATGAAGGAACATACAAAAAAAATATTTACATCACGACTGGATGAAGTAAATGACACATATGGGAAAACAATTATTCGGGAAATTATCAATCAAGATGCCACTGTAAATCAAAATTTATCATCATTACAATAAAGATATTATCTTTAAAACTTCAATCTAGGCAAAACTTATAAACATTAAAAACAAGTTTCCAACCAGGTGCCTCTAAAATAATGACTGAACTTATAGTATTTACAACCCACCAAATAAACAGATAAATTTTTACAGGGATTTACTCCATAAAAACTATTAACATGCTAAAAAAATCATTGGAAATTTATCACCTATAAAGTCACTTTCAAATGAGTCTAAATAACACATCCCATGGAAAATCATGACACTGAAATGGATAAAATTAAGAGGTAAATGCAACAGAAAATAAGATCTAAAAATCTAAGATCTGGCACTGAAAACAACCTGATTAGTATTTCCATACTTTGCCATCATGGTAAATTTGAAACACACTTTACAGAATTTAATGATAATTCTTATTACCTAAACTGAAAGAAACTTGAAAGCTAAAATATGCAGGATAAAAATTAAGAAGCAACAGATAATAGCAGCAGTAGAACAATGCTTCTTCAGTCATTATGTAAATAAAAATTATTCCAAAACAAGAACACTCATAAGTAAATTAAATATAGATAGTACTTACTACACAGTTTCTAATGTTACCACTCCAAATGCTAGGAAAACAGGATTGTAATCCAAGTCACTGCCTCGTAAATTGAATAGCCCTAAAAAGCAACAACAAATACAAAGCAGTGAAATAAGAGTATAATTCAAGCAATTTACAGTGAATTATAAGTCACAAGATAAAGTACTGTGCAAACTAATTGACTCAAGCTTTTTTTTTTTTCATAAAATTCATCCTTTCCCAGGGATTTCCTGCCTGAAACCTATTTCAACTGCATTTTATTACAAAGGGAGGTTGGCCTTGACTAATCCAAACTTGTTTGACCACATGACCATCACATATAGAGTATTTTCGTGTTAGCTGCATTTCAGCTGGTGCAAGAAGTGGTCAATTGAGTGAGTTTTCTGGTTCTCACATGTATGTAAAAAATGGATATCAATCCCAGGAAAAGGACTAGAATTGTTACCCTTAGTCAACATACCTCTATGACTATGAGGGATATTGCTGCAGCAGTTAAGAGTTGGAAAATCCAGTGTTTCCAGGATTATTAATCAGCAAAATAAGTTTGGGACAGTTTCTCCAAAATGGAAGAGTAAATGTGGATGCAAATGTACGACAATGATTCGGACATGCAAATTTCTTGTACAAAATAGTAAAATGCATCCTCACAAGCTCCGAAGACAAGTACAGATCTTCAGAGAGAATTATTGTCTACTCGTGTGAGCATTGATTCATCGACAGTATGACGAAGGCTTATTGAAGCGAGGAGATGGACAAGAACAAAAGTCCAAAAACAGTTATTACACGAAATGAAGAAAAAATGTTTGTATTGGGCTAGAAAATATCAATCCTGGACTGCACAAGACTGGAATAAGGTTGTATTTGGCAACAAAATGCATTATTTCGTGCAAGGGTTTCAATCAACATTTGTCAGGCAAAGTGCTGGAAAACCCATCCGGGAACATCTTAAACAGCTAAGAACCCTCAAAAGTAAATGGTTTGGGGTTATTTCACATCTGGAGGACCTGGCAGCTTAATACAAGTTGAAAGAATGATGAACCCCAAAAAACACATTTCAATACTAGAAGACATAATTGTGCCTTTTATGCAAATGTTTGTTGGCCGTGTTGGTGTGTTTCAGTAAGATCTTGCTCCATGCCATAATTTAAAGCTAATAAAGAAATTTTTTCAGGAAAAGAAATCAAAAGTTTTGAATTGGCCTGGTAATTCTCCAGATGTAAACCCCATCTAAAATTTGTGGAGCACTGTGAAGACATGTGTGAGTAAGATGGACTGCTCAAACAAGAGAAATATTATTGAGAATGTCATAAAAATTTGGTTTGTGATGACGTCAAAAATTTATGTTCTAAATTCGTGGAATCCATGCCAAAACATGTACAAGATATCATTAAAGCTAGAGGAGCACATATTTGCTATTAGATTGCTATACCATGCATGTAAGTGAACTTATACTAATTAAACAACATAAGTGAAAGTTTTTGTGTTTGTCCCAATTAATTTACACAGTACTGTTGTACATGCTAATATAAAGAAAAGAATGTTTAATTATGAATATGCTCTTTGAAACAAAACTTTGAAGTTTCCTTCTAAGTTACAATATGGTGGATCAAAAATGTTATGTTCACATAGATTTGGGCTCCAGATGAACAACAAAAATAGAAAAATGAATTCACAACTTTATACAGAAACATCAATGTACTACACACTTTCTCAAGAAAAGGTGGAAAGCTGCTAGAATTGACATAAAACTTTATTATATGGGCATCACCAGATCATTTAGTGAAATTTTTACAGCGTGGAAAAATTTAGAAGTCATGCAAAAAAGTACATACACAAATTTAATAAAGAAAATGGAGGGAAGTTTTAGTTAAAATGCTTAAACATTTATATTATTTAACTACAACTATATCAACATTTGCATCATGATTAACAAAGTATGAATGATGTTTGTTCTGTTCTTAGCATTTCAAAATTTCATACATTTATTCAATCTGACAACCTACTTAGAGATCATCTTAGATGGAAACTTCAAAAAAACTATATGTGATAAAACACAATGGATTATTGTGGATATTTGTATATATTGTGGATATTTTATATTGCATAACTTCTCCATAATATGAAAACAATAATACTCATATACTATAATGATCAATGAAATGATCTTGGAACAACAACAAAAAAAACCAGATCAGTGACAAAACAAAGCCATGTATCTAACATGATACAAAATACAATAGGACGATAGATGCATGACACAGATTTGGAAGTATTATCATACTCCTTCAGATATACCCCAACAAGTTTTATTTTAATAAACTCCTGATATATGTAATAAGTCTAATTTTATTTATAATAGTTGAAAAACAAATTCAGAAAATAAATTACAATGTAACAAACAACATACATGCAACTTCATCAAGAGCAGTTACTATCAATGCTGTTGCACCTTTCTGTTTCATTATCAGCCGGACATCTATAACTTTTTCCTGCCATGATCTGCCTATAGAAAAGATAAAGAACAAAAAAACATTTTCCATATCATTTAATATAAATCATACATTACTCAAATATACTGTACCTGAAATTATGAACACATGACTACTATATTAAATATATCCTTAAATATTCAAAATAAACTGAAGTCTCTTTCAAATGTTACAAGATAAACTTTTGAATACACAGACATTTAAAATCTTTGTAACTGAACAACAGTATATACTTTTAGCACTGTGATAAAGATTTTATTTCCTCTTAATTTAATTACCATAACACGATAATCTACTACCCACAGTTCACTGCATAATGTGCTATCATATTTAAGTAACATAATTTTTCAAGAGTTTCTATCCTTTTGATGTTTGCTTCCAGAGTAATAGTGTTCTCATACTTTAAAATTTTTATTTTCAATACAAAATTTGGTTTTTGAAGTGAAACTTCTTTATTAGCAGTGAGGAGAAAATTTAGTACTTTATCAAAAATAAAAATATTACGATTTTGTGTAGCGGAAACGTATTGCACTTGTATATATATGAGTGTGACACCTTGATGTCTGCAATCAAGCTTTGCCACACCCACAGAAGAGAAGCTTATGTCTTGAAGGAGCATGCTATGATTTTGATGGGCAGATGACCGGAAGTGAACACGAGTGAAAGACAGACTCGTGCTGATATAGGAATACTGCAAAAAAAACGATAGTGTAATGTATAAAGACATTCTGTTAAGACACACTGAATCCATTCCGGAAACTCAATGGAATTTCCAAATGAAATAGTTGTTGAAGTTGATGTCCATCAGCGTCATTGCTCTCAGACCCTTACTTCTATTCAAAATACAAATTCTAAATGTCCTCTAAGAGCTCACTAATGACTTATATGATTTAACTAGCTGAAAACCTGCACTTCGCTACAGAGTACATTCAAATTAAATACAATGGTCAATGTATGCAATTAATGCCAAAAAATATATAATATATATTTATAATAAATACAACGATCAATGTATACAATTCATGTAAAAAATATCTATCTAAATATTTATAAAAAATTTTTAAGGGATATTTTAAAAGACAAAATAATGTAGAAGAAAATATTCAAATTAAATCTAATAGGACATATTAAAGAATATAGTACAGTTTGAGGAACATATCTTTACTGTATTTTAATATTTTGGATAATGTCCAATCGCCTGCCGCATTAGCAAGAAAAAAAAAAAAAATTTTTGTCTATTTCGTTGTTATCACATGACAATAAATTTATTTAAAGTACCAGAAAAAGATATCACGTGATCAGCATTTAATAAATTGAATTCTAAAAATTAATCTTTAAAAATTCACCAAAAATCAGAAAATGAAGGTAAAGATTCGAAAAAGATTTCATTTTAAAGGAATTTTTATGATCTTTCTCGTGATATAAATTTTATAAATTATTATTTTAAATACAAACTTAAAAAAAATTACTAAAACAGCTTAAAAATTTAATTTTTAAAAAATCTAAGAAGAATTTTTCAAAAATCTTTCTTAGTGCACCCCTATACCATAAGAAGAATCGCCATGCAAAATTTCAGCCCTTTAGGTCCAGTAGTTTGGTCTGTGCATTGTAAGTGAGTCAGTGAGTTACAGAACTGTTTTATATATATAGATTGTAAAAAATTCAAATGTCTTAGTATTATTTGAAACTTGGCTAGCCGTTGAAGATGAAAAATCTGTTCCTAATTTCTACTGCATTGTAAAATATAAACAGCCTAAATACTAGAGCAAGAGGTGTTGGAATATTTCATAATTCTAATGATGTCATCAACATTCTAACTCCCTCTATAGATTTTTCTGTTACACAATCCAATGTCCATAGTTCAATAGCATCGACTGCTGGCGACTTGTGTATGACTCAATATCAAATGGAAAATGGGCAAAACATTATTATTGTAGCATTGTATATTCCTCCTAATCAAAAGTTAAATTATATTATTGATTTTTCTTCCTTATTCATTATTACTGTATACGATAGGAGGTGCCACTTTACTCAATAATGATAATGATAAAATACCTATGATTTTAAGTGGGGATTTTAATGTCAATTTTGCATTAGACAAATCTGCAAAGCTGGTGAAATTTTTAAAAGATAATTTTAATTTATCAATGCAAAACAATGCAAATTTCAACAACAAAATCAAATACAACAATTGATGCAGTTTTCACAAGGCTCCTGGACATATATTTCTTATTTTAGTTATCATACACTTTTGATTACAAAAGTGTATATTAATAAATCTCTTATAATAAACAAAGTTGAATAATAATACTTATCATACTTTTTTAAATATCTCTATAATAAATTAGTTTTTATTTAAAATAAAACAAAAAATTCTTCTGCTCATATCTCATCTATCCTATTTATTTTAAACACTAAAAGAAAAAAAAATAATAATACAATGATATATAACCTGAAGAAATTTTACTTCTTACACGTGTACACTGATACACGCACAATTTTTTTTCTTTCTTCATACAGATAAATGCTTATTAATGAATTAAAAATAAACAACCAGAACAAAACTTCCTACCATTAAGATAATCCAGATTTAAGAAACTAAAGATACAGTTAGTATCTTTATTAAACTTTCAGCTATGATCTCTTGGTCACATTCAGTATAACATGCATGCAGCAAAACATGAACCTAGAACTCTGAGCCATCTTACCAACAGCTTCTTTCAAAAGGGTTCAATAAAACAGTACATCAAATGCATTTCAATGACAATTTATACAAGAGGATACAAAATTACAAACCTGAACTACAATGACACATTTAAACATATTAAATGAAAATCTATATTGTGAAAGCAATAAAAATTAGTTTCCACCTTCATTTAATAAGGTATAGCTTACTTTTTCAAAACCTACCATTTGATGAAAGACAAAATGATACAACAGACGGGAAGGGAAGAATTTTATGTAATAAACAATTATTTGGGAAATTTAAATGTTGTACATTTTAAAAACTTTTTGAAAATTCTTTAAAAAGGAGGTAGCAGGGAGGAGGACATAGATTAAATCTTTTACTTATACATGCTTTCTTTCATTTATTGATATTAAGCATTTTGATACAAACAAGACCAAAAAAATCATAAATAAAGCCTTGGGGGGTGAACCTTATGTAAAGAGAACTAATGAGATCCATACCTGCTTACTGTTCCTGCATATGGAACTATCCCGTCCTTTATTGAGAACAGAAAGAATAATTCATCCCACATTTCACAGATCACAAGTAACCTTTTCAGAAAATAAAGGTGAAAACAAGTCTCCCTTCATTTTTAAGAGTCAAGTTCAATGTTTATCCTTTATTAGTTTATTTTTTATCTAGAGGCAAAGGCCACAAATAAAGAGCAAGCTGTCTATTTCTTCAACTATATGCGAGGGATGGTACATATACAAGGAAAAATCCACAGAGGCCCCAAAGAGAATGACTTCTGTTTATTGTACAGCAACATTTATGGAAATGAATGGAAGAAACTAAATGTGCCAGAAAACCAATTTACTTAGAGATTGAGTCCGGTATGAGCTATGAATAAAAACGTAGCTCTATGAAAATATATTGCTATGATTATTCCATAATTATCTATGCTTAACTTCTAATTGTCATGCAATCTCTACTTGTTAGGTTGAAGAGCAGGGCAATTTCTCCAAGAACATTAAGTCTCCATGTAAATGATCATATTCATTTAATACTATACTACTATGAGAGCACAAATGCTAGCTTACAAAAGAAAAAAAATTACCTTAAATCTTTCACAAGCTCAGAGAAACTTGAGTACAATACAAAGTAAGCATTTCAAATACATGAAAAATTACACCTCAAAATATCTAAGACAGATTATTTTGACAATAAAATTTTATTTTGACTTACCAGTATAAACTAAAGACATCGGTTCAATAATATTGGATGGAAGAGGTGGCCTATCATCCCAAATTAGATCCACTAAATTCTGTGAAACAGCATGCAAGGAATGTCCTGACATTTCTAATTTGGAAGACAGATCAATCCAGTCTTCTAAAATATGCAGAGAAATAAAAAATTAAACTCAATTTCTACAACTCTCTTTATAGAATAATCAACAATTGTAAAGCCGTTACTTTTCTAATAAAACAAAATTATAGTAATGAAATTAGAAGCAAAATGAATAGTATCATTGAACTTTAATTTACAGACATCATAGAGATAATGTTGAATAATGATGAAATACAATATTTATAAATACATTTTCCATGTTTCTGAATGCATACAATACTTTATAATGAACTAGAGCAATAAAGGCAATAAGTGCACAACTGCAATAGTGTAATGTAAATATGTTAAAACATAAGAATGAGAGGAAAAGTGTACCTTGTGCATTTCAACATAAAATAATTAATTAAGCAATTAAACTAGAATTGTGTAAATAAAAATATGAAATCAATCTGAAGATCTACATGAAATTGAGGGTTGCCCATTAATTTACGCAAAAACATACAAATGTTAAAATATGTATATTTGAAAACCCTGCATACAACAATACTAATCTGGAAAAGAGAGTCTAATATACACTGGTGAAATAAATTAAGAGAATTTGCATATTTTATCGAATTTCATAAAAAGAACTGAACTGAATGTAAAACCACTGCTTCAAGACAAAAATGCAAATCTTGTACGTCAAATACGTAAGCGTACACGTGTGTGTAGACGGAGCCAGTAGAGAAACAGGCTTTATAAGCACGCGTAAGTTAAGATGCATTTTGTTCACTAGCACACCTCGACGAATTTCTTGGTGTTTTGCAGCAATCTGTTAATTTCAAATTGTAACAGTAAAAATAAGTAACCACCAACGTTTAGATGATGGAATGAGGTGGTGAATTGTGGGGAGGCTAGAAGCAGGCCAATCTCAAGTTCAAATTTGTAGAGAGTTCAATTTAACGCCCAGCGTCGTGTGTAACTTATGGAAACAGTTCCAGAATACCGGATCCATCGAGAGAAAGACTGAGCAAGGTCGTCCAAGAGCCACGACAGCCAGAGAAGATCACCATTTGTCGATTATAGCAAGGCGTAACAGGAGTGCTATAGCTTCTCAGCTCTCTCGTGACTTGTATGTGTTAGGAAAAATAGCAGGAATGCATTTTTCCTCCCTATCTAGCCTTAAATGTTTACTTCGTGAGCCGTCATTAAAGCATTAACGTTTCGTTAATCCTATGACGTCATCTCGGCAAGTCGACGGAGTTTTCAGCACAGTGACGTCATCTTGTCATCATCGTGTGACGTTGTTTTTCTACAGTGCAATAAATTTGCATTATTTCGGAAATCCGGCAGGGTGCGTCGCAATCGGCCTTCTTGGATAAGTACCGTACAGCGAGCTACTTGAGTGAGACGGTGTGTGTTCTTCCAGTTGGTGCCCGATGTTTCGACAGTTAGCAGTATGTTGTGCATGCAACCCGCTCCTTTGCCAAGAAGCCATTACCTGAGATGTTTACACTTCGACCAGGGTTCGACAGTGAACCGACGTGACCGAGTTCAGTGCCTCTTCTAGCCATAATTCCTAATGCTCGTGCAAGGTGTTACGCAGCATCGTGTTTGAAGCTAATCGCTCTTACGAAAACACCAAAGGGATTTGGGTCTCATAAATGTGAGTTGCTTTAATTTTTACAATATCTCCTGTTAGAGCTAGAAGGAAAAAAAAACTTTATGTTCGTCTGTTTTAAAGACTTCACAAACTTTTCTTTTTTAATTCTCGAGCAGTTGAACCTATGTAAGGTTCCCTACAATCCCGTATGTTTACAACAAGTATTTACGTGTTGAATTTTTTTTTTTTTTTTTTTTTTTTTTTATTATTTAACTTCCATATATATCTAAATAAACTTGTGTAATTTTTAAACTAGTTATTTGTTTTATGTATGTTTTGCTTCAGGCTTACACACCACACATTTTCAAAAAGGTTGTTTATCTTATTTATGTTTAATTTTTCCAGCTATCGTCAATATCTATTAAGGCAATAGATCGCCTTCCCTGTTATCTATAACGACTCTGCACTTTAAGCTAAAACTTTATTTTTATATGTTTATATTTATTTAAAGTTTTTGGGCATTTCTGCCCCAAACTATAACAGTATGCAGCCACAGGAACCCGTGTATCAAGGGTGACTATTTTCAAAAGACTTCATGAGAGAGGGTTGTTTGCATCCTGCTCACTTCTACGAACAGGAGAATCTGTTTATCATGGTGCAGAGAGCATAGAGATTGGAGTATAGATCAATGGGCGACCGCTCTCTTCACTGATGAGTCCCAGTTCAGCCTAAACACTGATTCTCGCCGTACGTTCATATGGAGAGAACCAGGGACCTGCTACCTACCCTCCAATGTCTGCGAAATCGACCATTATGGCGGAGGAGGTTTAATGGTCTGGGCAGGCATCATGTTGGATGCCTGCACACCTCTCCATGTCTTTGAAAGAGGCACTGTGACTGGTGTGAGGTATAGGGATGAGATCTTGGAGCCCTATGTTCGCTTTTTCAGGGGTGCAGTTGGCCCTGAGTTCATTTTAATGAACGATAACGCGAGGCCACATAGAGCTCTTCTGGTTGACGAATTTCTAGAGACTGTGTTAGGCAAAATGCCAGATATGCATTTCTTTTCTTCCCCTAACTATCCAGCTACCTAAGCAATGTGATGTTTACATCATTAAACACTACCATAACGCAGGTCAACCGTCGCCAGACGCCCAAAGCGTCATGACGATATTGTGACGTCAATCAACCAGCAATGACGCCATTCTACCAGCCAGCAACGACGTCATAAATTCCCGAGCTATTTCATCAGACATCAAGAGCGAAATATCTTTTAAATTTGCATAAAGAAGTTTTTCATCTCTTACCCCAAGGGAGTGCGGTAGTCGAACAGCATATATAGGCCGGCGTTTCCCTGGCAGGGTGCTTGTGCATTAGTGTGGGTGATTCACAGTGATTCGCAGCGACAAACAGTTGTGTTCAAGCCATCTCGGCGTACGTGTTTTATTGCACCCGAGTCCGAGCGACATCATAAAGCAAAGCTTTTAGCGGATGCATCATACTGCTAAGCCAACTCAGCAGTTTTCCTTTATCCAGCTTCCAATAACGTACAGGTATTTTACTCGCCTACTCAAGGGAGCCTTTAATATCAACTTCCATTTTTCTGAGCGATGTATCTTCAACTTTACATGAGTTAATTTACTTTGTTTATTTTTCCGAGTGTCAGCAAACTAAATTATGGACACGTTCAGCTTTACACTACAAGTTGTGTAGTGACTCGTCTGTACTTATTCTTTTTGTGTTTATTAGAAGCAAATAAATTTTTTTATTTTAATGTTTAAACCTGAGTATGTCCTACTTTAAGTTCCACATGCCACAAATTAATAAAACTATTTAGCATTATCCAATTGTTACTAAGTTATAAAAGTCCACCTTTACTGTCAACTAGAACGACTCTGCACATTAATCTATTTGTCAAGTTTGGGGCATTTCTGCCTGCAAATCTCAACAGAGTGAGGATATTCGCCAGCCAGATCTCTAGACCGTAACCCTATAGAGCATGTCTGGGACGCTCTGGGGAGGGCAAATGCAACTCGCAACCCCCCTCCGAGAGCCATCCAGGGAATTAAAACAGCATTGCTGAACGAGTGGGACCAATTGCCACAGGAAATGATAAACTACCTTATTTCAAGTATGAAATCACGCTGCGAGACCTGTATATCTGTAAGTGGGGACCATACACCCTATTTACCCATCTATTAACCCATTTTTTGTTTATTCTGCAACCGCTGTTTCATACCTTCCGACTCCAACGAGTGTTACGCACGATCATGCTTGTGTATTACAATTATTGAATGGTTATTTGTTTTGTATTGTATCAATGTATGTACATATTAAATTTCATTAAAATCGGTACAGTAGTTCTACAGATAATCGACAAAGTCTGCAAATTCTCTTAATTTCTTACACCAGTGTATATGTATTATAACTCAACTCATAATTTCCCCTCACCTAAAAATTATATATATCATATCAAACATAGAAAGAGATTCCGTATAATCACGTTGAAATTTATTCCACAAAACATAGCAACTATCATTGAGTAAATGAAATCATTCAAACTATCAGTAACTAAGTAATCATAAACACAAATCCATAAAAGGTAAACATAAAGCATGTTAAGTATTCCATGATATAAATGATAAATTTTGTTTTTTAGTCTTACCGTAGGATATTAACAAAGGATCAATACCAACTTTACTACCAACTGGAAGTACCTGAAAGCCAAAAAGTATATAAAGTGAAAGAAATCAGACATTATTTTCAATCAAATAAAGAAAAGGTAATAAGAACACAACATACATCACTATACAGCCTGCAAAAACAATATGAATTTTTTCATTTGTAGGCTACATTACTAACTGAATTTCCCTCTTACTATACATAACATTAATAAATGAGGAAAAAAATAAGAAAGAAATATTTACTTAGAAATGTACACAAATATATCTCCCTTATTTATTTTTTATAATAGTAAAATGATTCTGCATTAAATAGACTGGAACATGTTTTCCACATAATGAAGAGAAAATTTCTAACCAATCTATAATCATACAGACATCATTTATACTACATAAAAATTTCATAATACAGAAAGACAAGTATAAATTAATCCACACAAGGTTTAAATTAAATCACTGTAAATAAAGCTTTGGCTTTAACTATTGAAACCATATACCATGCAGAAAAGCAATTAGGTAGCAACTATAATTTGTTTTCCTAAACATGGAAGCAGGCAAGTTAGTTTATATTTTATTTTCTGTTTACCCACAGTTTCATTAAGTAAAATTGAATTTATATCACTAACTGCCAATAGTCAGAAACTGTCAATACATCCGAAATATATAACTATTAGCAACAGAGTTCACCCCCCCCCCCCTCATCTACTTCCTAGAGGTACAGTAACCACCACTTATAGTAATCAGTGGTTATAAGAATCAACTGTTTATAACAATCAATATTGCAAAAACAAAAGTATTATTTCCATGTTAAAATTGCCGCTTTAAAGAATCAATCCACTGGTTTTAAGAATCAGCTTACACTCTTTACTTTCCTTTAATTTTTCCAAAAAAGCCACTTAAACCCTCAAAAGGCACTAAGTTCTTTCGTTATTTTTTTTAAAGAAAGAGTGATAAGATGGGATGGAATCCAGAAGTAAAATGCATCCCTTTCTTTGTTAGACATAACATAATGGTTTCCCCTTAAACATTTTAGCTAAACACTGCCCTTTTAGCCCCCAGGGGCATCTACCGTCTGAATCTGATTTTACTTTTCTCCACTGATAAACAAAAGCAGGGACTCTTTTTTTCCCACCTCCCACATCCTGGACCCTGAAACACACAAATCTTCGGCGAAGTGTCCACTATCATATAGGCAAGCATGACATTAGTAGATTCAGCACGTTATCAAACCCTGAAACGTAAGCTAGAAGGTGAATCTTTGTCTGAGACTATTGGTATTGAAAGAGGTATAAACAGCCTCCTGAAAACTTCATTACGTCAAACTACTATAGAAAACTTTCTTGCACCCTTCCTGTAGTTGAAATGTTAAACTGTGTAGTAGGTATGTTGTAACAAATATTGGATATTTTTCTTCTCTTATTATAATCATGTGTATCTACTTATAGGTGTAGAAATTAAGTTGTATTTTTAAAATTATAAAGAATAATTTTAACAAAAGATAATTAACGTAAATTAAAGAGTATTTTAAGGTAAATTATCTAATTTATGTATATAGGTGTGTGTGTGCCTGTCCAAATACCAAAATTTCAGCTATAAGAACCAAAAACAGTAATAACAAACGTGATTCTTATAAGCGGAAATCACTGTATTTTTAAGTGTGGGGTTGTTTGTTCTTTGTTTGAAACACGTCACTTAAATTCTGTTACTCAATGATGACTATTTTTGTAGCATAGAATCTTCTTAAAATAATTTGTTTTCAGGTGATACTAAAATATGCAGTTTAGATGGATTGAGATGAGTTGGATGAGAGTGCTATGGTCAATCTTTGCTATATGAGGACTAATTAGACAGGAAACTACAGCTTAAAGTGGATTCAAAATAGCCACTAACATCCATGCCAATAGTGGGACTCAAATTCACAGACTCTGGCAATTCAGATGGAAGATTTTAATTTAACTGAAAATTTTCATGGCAAAATACAAGTGAAAAAATCCATACATTCTGTAACCCAGATTCCCTGGTTCAAATGTAATGAATCTCATACAGTAAATATATAGTATGACAAATCTATATATTTACTGTATGAGATCTATATATTTACTGCAGGAAATATGCCACATATAACACACTGTCCCCTTACTATTAAGCAAGGAGAATTAAGGTATTCACATAAGGCCGTAAGGTCCCATTTAACAACTTTATGAAAAATAGGCATTTAAAATACAAGATCTGGGATAAAATAATTGGAGAAAAAGAGCATATCTTTATACATTAATACTGCAAGATATCACTAAAACAAGGAGTAGAGACTAACACATGAGCAAGAAATGTTTGTTTTCCCAAAATACTAATTATCACTTCAAGCTACTGGATCAATATTTTTTCTTTTCTGACAAGATAACAATTTAAGTAGCCAATAACAAATGCTAGCAGTTACTCAAAATTAGACCAGAGGTGAAATTTTAGTGAGCTTGGTTGCCTGTAAGTTAAAGACTAACAAGAAAGATGACATAGTTGATAAGTTTCTTGCTATTCAAAGAACGGCTTGGATGGGTTGACAGTTAATACAAGATACCTCCATTTAAGAACACTTGGACATTGTCTTGAACACTGTTATAAAATATTTTACACTAAGCTAAACAAGCATAAAAAAACTTAGTCCTTTTTGCTTATCTGGAAAAGTGTTTAAACATGACCAAATATTTAGGGGGATTTTCGTATAATTTATACTTCAAAGAAATTTCATAAACTTTTAATTTTAAAGATTATCTTTTAAATTGTTGCAAAGCAAAAAAATTACAATGAAAAATGCTTTTATTTCTGGTTATGATTTTAAAAATTATTAACTAGTTACAGATTAAAGAAAAAAACTTGTCTTACCCTTGAAAGCCATTCATGAATAGTTGGTGTCCCAGGCAAACCTTCAATAAAATGAGAAAATGTTAGCCATAATAATATATTATTAATAGTAATAATTTGCATTTAATCTAATGGAATCATAAAGCATTATAGCTTCAAACCTTCTTTTAATAAAGTCCAATTGTTATCTAATTGTTTATCAGCTTGTTGAAAGTATCTCCTTTCAGTCCACAGACTAGCATGGTTTTCTGTTATCACAGCAGTTCCTGGATCAGCAAAATTATAAAATAAATAAATAACCACTTAACATAAAAATTAAAAATTACTGACAGTTAATAGTACAAATTATTAATATAACATTTAAGCAATGGAGCTATATTTCCACGATTATATTTTCAAGAAAGTCAAAATACCACTAATTAAATTAATTTCAAACAAAGTCATTTGAATCGATAAATATGTTTAGCTCTGACCATTTTACATTTCACTTTTAAATCCTGTAAAATTTATCCTGTTCACAACAACCATTCATTAGTTAAAACATTTTTACATTAAGGGACTACTTTTTTCTTTTCTACTTTTTTATAAATTTAGCTGTACAAATAAGCTTAACTACATGAAAGCTTTCACAAATTATAGTGAAATAACAGTATAATCAACTACAGTTGGCTCTCTGTTTAACGACTTTCAAGGGACCGTGAAAAATTGTCCTTTAGTAGAGATCGTCCTTAAACAGAATTTGTGAATAAAACATTGTTTTTCACTCTTTACAGGCTTAGGACTATCAATATATTTCTTAATATACTGGGGTGTTTAAAAAAGTTATTTTTATTATCATTATTATTTATTCATAAAAAGTTATTTTAAATTACATTTAAAATAGAATACAAACGCTGCAATAAATTACGTTTTAAAAAGGTCAAAAAGTGTTGATTGCTTCATTTTTCGTCTTGCTTTTGGTATTCTCTTTTCCAGATTTTCTAAACTGTTAAATGTGTCATTTTTCCATATTCGATGTAATATAGCGTCGGAGATCATCTAGAGCAGAAATTGCATGTGTGTAAGACTGTGGTATTGTTTTGTTTTCCATGTCTTCAACTTTACCTCCTTCGTCTGACACTGTGTTCTCGTTAACTATATCTTCATAAATTTGTTCAACATTTCTGTAATCTGTTGTTAAAACACATTCCTCACAGTTGTAGAAATCTTGAATTGAAACATCCTCATCTTCAACAAGACTTCTCCATACTTCAAGAGAAATGTCGTCTTCGTTGATTTCTACATCCGTACTTTGCAGTTCCACTACAAGTACTTTGTGAATTCCAGCAACGCGAAAGCAGTTTTTTTATTGTCGATGAAGAAACTTCTTTCCATGCTGATGTTATCGTGTGCATTACTTCCAAGATGGTAAATTTTCTAATTTTCATACTGTCAGCCGCATTGTTTATTAATGGATGCTCTTGATTCATGAAACCATTGCAGGACTACCTTATCAAACTCTTCTGATCGGCCACATTGAATTTTCTGCCATTTGAATTTGGATCCCAGACCAAATTTTTAAGCTGCTTCAAGAATTTCCTCTTTGTTTGCTAAAATGCCTTTGAGAGTAGACTCGGTAGCTGAAGTTGTCTTGTGAACTGAATTTTTGTATTCCAACACTTTCTTCCCAGTCTTCAATATTTTCACCTTTTCGTGTAGCGTAAGATGCTTTCACTTTGATGCCATTTTGCTCTGCTCACCTAGTATTCTTACTGGAATGAGCTCCTACACACAACCACGAATTCTCTAAACATGAACACCTTTTTCCCGGAAGGAGTGAGAGAGGGCTACTATCGGAAAGTCCGTAAGTCACATGACAACAGATGGTAGGGGCAATAGAGTGATTCTGCTCCCGCACTAAGAGCTCCATGTAAGAATATTCGATCTTCCGAGATCTCCCCCCCCCCGTTTTTCCCACTGCAACAAGTCTATGATTGCAACATTGCAAACATCAAGGAAATTCCAGGTCTGTTATTGAATCCAAACTTGTTTTCCCCCACAGAAGGTTTCCCTCCTTCAGATAAAATGTTGAAGAAAAAGTTTATCATGTAAAAATAAATCATCGTTACACAGAAACAAATTCGTCTTTAAATAGAATTTTTTTACGTTGGAGGGGCCGGGACTGGGAAATATCCTCTTTAAGTAGAGCGTTGTTAAACAGAGAGCCAACTGTATTTGTATTTTTATCTATAAATCCATGTTATCTAATGCATTTATATATAGTAAAAAACTGTAATCTGCAAAGAAAATTTTGTGACGGATAGATACAAAAGACCTTCACTGTACCAGTATAGTTGTAAAAATTTCATTTGAATTTTTTTTTTTTATAATTTTGAAATGAGCTTGACTTAACATGTCATCCAAAACATTATTCCTAAGGAAAACAAGCTAGGTTGATTGATTCAGAGCATTATTTTTAACTTTTGCTTCACAAAGGCAAGGATCAGGATCTGCAGTTTAGAGTCAATAACAAATAGCTGCATATATCCATGGCAACAACAGGACTCGAACCCACAGACTCAAACTGAATGCCAACCGTCACTTGAGCCATTCAGCCATCATCCAAAGGATTCTATTTTGACAGTATAAATATCATTTGGGGTATTGCATTATCATTTTTATTGTTCAACCCACTTTATATAGATATAAAGAATTATTAAAATAACCAGGCAACTTATTAGTAGCCAATTCCAGCAGTATCACTTAAGATGGAAAAAGCATCTGACACCAGGATTCACTTGCTGTAAAAGTAGCTGAAACAACCCAATTTAAAGATATCCTAAATGCTGGAGTCTGAGCTACTATATACACAAGTTAAAAAAATGGAATTTTGACACAGTTCAAATGTGCTTCTTCTAAGATTGCATCTGAAATTCATACCTATAGTTGACAACTAAATAAAAGCTAGTACTGAAAAAATCTTTTGTCTGTTAACAGAGGTATTGTGTTTTTCTCTTACCAATAGGACCAAGGGAAGCAATCAAGTATTTAATCCAATCGTAGGAAATAGTTTTATAATCCATATTGGCAAACATCTCAAAAACAGCAAATACTTATGTTCTACACAATTTCAAATTACTGATATTACTACTAAAGAAAAAGTAGCACTAAAAAAATATTCTCATGCAAATTAAAATACACTAATAAAATCTTTAAAGGAAATAATCTGCAGTATTTCAGAATGAAAGTAACGATCTCTGAAAAATTTAAATTTATACTAGAAAACTAATATGTGCTAACCAAAATTACATCCAAAGAGCAAATGTAAATCAAACAATCTATACAGATTGAAAAATAAAATTATACCAAATAGGCAGCTTTTTTAATCTCTCTCTACAAACATCAGTAATAAAATAAAAAACATAAATAAACAATAATAATCAAGCACCAAGTTAAATAACAAGTTAAGGTATGATAGAAAAATGTTAAGGAATAAGCTCATAGATACTAAAAAAAAAAAAAAGTCCAAAAAGGTTGAAGGAAAATAAAATATAATCTCAAACTAAAGACTATAAGGATGTGCTTTTTAGATTAAAAATTCATATCTGATGCAAATTTAAAATGCATAAATTAATAACTCCAACTTGTACCTTTTTTAAAAGGGCATTCAAAACGGAAACCACTAGAATATCTGAAAATAAAAACTTACCAATTGTACCTGTAAATCCTGAGATAAAAGCTCGACGTCTGTCACATGGGGCAAGGTATTCACTCTAGAAGAAAAAACATTAACACGTTTTGATTCCCAGAGAATTGAAATAAATAGAAATTAAAATCCAATTTTAAGGTGTATTTCAGATATTCATCTACATCCACTGAATATATTTAAGAATATCAGAATATTCAAAACCAAGAGTTGTTGAGAAAACCATTGAATATTATTTTTTTCAAAATTTCTACATTTACAGAAATATTCTCCTGATAGGCCTTGCATTCATTTTCATCTGTTGTTACCCATGCATAATATAGAGCTCTTTTCTTTAGGGCAACAACAGATGGATTTCAAATAGCTCCCCTGAACATTTATGCAAAATATAACAAATCTTTACCTGTCCCATTTTGACAAAGCTGTTAAGTCACTTTTTCTGGGAAAAAGAAAATATGCTGATATCAGACTACCAATATAGAGTATAAAACATAACACAAAAACACCAACAAAAGTAAATTTTACTAAACCAAACAGTGGTTAAGAAAGAAAATTAATTCTATACATGAATTAATTTTCTTCAACAACAGGATGTCTTTATCTAAAGTGCTTGGATCATCTCTATATTTCTACAGTACCTATATAATAAATCTATTTTTTGCTGGAGGCATAAAAGAAAATATAACTTTAAATAGAGATGTACATTATTAAATAAGAAAGCATTACAACTTCATATTAAAAAATAGTAATAATTAATATAATTAGTGAAACTTTTTAATCCTCTAACCAGCCCATGAATTTGGTGCCACAATTAGGACTATCGGTCAAATTGACCCCCAAACCTAAAAAGCTGTTATTTTTGCATGATTACGATGGAACTGCATGTTATTATGCACAGGGTTGTTTGAGTTATATTAGTGATGAATAGTGAGAGAAAAAATTATCTACACTTATTCATTCAATTAATTAATTTAATTTGGTATCTACATCAAATTGTAGGCTCTAAAAATAATTCCACAACGTTTCTCAGACATGATTGCACAAAAAATCGGCCTGCCAGTCATTGAGGTAGAGAAGAGTGATGTCAAGGCTTCACGGGATGGTTTAAAAATTGCACAGAACACTGTAATCCCTAACAAAGCACTGATTTCATTATTTGTTGTGCCCTTATAGTGGTGGCTGTCAGGTTCTTCAATTCTGGCAAGCTTCTACCAAGCATCTGATTTGTGTGATGGACAACTTTGGTTATTTTGTCTGTGAAAAAACAGCCTCCAAATTTTCTCTGGTATAACCTTACATCTAAGAAGAGCAAGGCCCTCCATTTTACTCAAACTATGTTCTGAGCAGCAGTTTGCGCTGAACTCCACACAGGTCTTGAATTCCACACAAAACAATTTTTTTACCACAAAATGTGGCAGGTGCCTCTTCATCACTTTCAGAGCATTCATTCTTGTCTGAACTAATAATGTTTGCTCACTATCTAGTGAACCTATGCCTAGTTGGCACTATACCTTCTTCATCAGACGACTTGTTCTCTGAAGTAACCATTGCATTGCAACCTGGAGTAGGCTCACAGACAAGGGAAGTTGGCTTCTCTAGAAGATTTCATCATCACTATCTGAATCGTCATTTCCCTAAAAAATAGTAACTTCTTTTGACTCAGCATATGAGTCATCTGAGTCATACTCCTCATCTGAAGCTGCAAGCTCAGTAGCAATTCACACCTACTAGTCATTTTGACTGCCATACTTTTACAAAATTGCAACTTACCAACAAAAGGCGAGCACTTGTGAAACCCTGATGCACTCTTCTTGACATCCAGGAACTGACTGAGGATGTCAAAGCCAGCCAAGCATTCACACCTCTCCCCACTCCTGCCCCACCATTTAGTTCCGCTGCTGCTGGTCATAATGACCGGTGGGCCGGTTAGAGGGTTAACATTGTGAACTTTGTATTATGCGAAAAACTGGAAATGCATTATGAAGACAAAGTAAAACTGATTTTTTATCATAATCTGACGAGAAAAAAACACCTTTAAATTAAGTGCCTAATTTAAAGCAAAAGTATCAGAATTTCATATTTTCTCATAGATAGTCAGTAAAGTAATGCAATGTAGTATTGCCTTCCTCCAAAGAGAAGATCCCTGAGAAACTGGTCACTCAACCAGTGCAGACTTGTACATCAACACATTTTAATGCTGTGTGTTATCTACATGTAAATTAATTATGAGTAAATTAAGCATAATCTGAAAGAAAAGAAATTTATTTACTTTTCAAGTTCTTAAAAGATACTATTTTTTTTCTTTTTTGGTAGTATAATAAATTCCTCTCATAAAATATGCCTTTCTTGGTTATAATGCTCTGTAAAAGAGCCTAAAAGCTGAAAATTAGAGTATATAAAATAACATTATGTCTTTGTATTAGAACTTGAGTTCTTGTTTTATTTTCTTTAGTCACAATGTTGCCCAGTCCATAATGAAGTTGAAGAATTCATCAACAAATCAAGATGAAATATTTTGTACCTATAAACAATAAAATATGCCACACAGTACAAAAATTATTTACCAACTCTTAGTAGTCTATTTCTTTACTAAACTAAGTCTCTTGCCATTCAACAACTGTTATATACTCATAAAATGTTAACCTTAGGAGAACTGGGAAGAAAACTAACTTTTTCCTTCTCCGTTAGTCTATATATATATAAAACAATTCCGTGACTGACTGATTGATATATAGTGCAGAAACCAAACCGCTAGACATAAAGGGCTGAAATTTTGCATGGCAATTCTTCTTATAGAGCACGGGTGCAATAAGAGAGATTTTTGAAAAATTCTTCTTGGATTTTTTTAAATTAAATTTTTAAGCTGTTTTTGTAACATTCTTTAAGTTTGCATTTAAAATAATAATCCGAGGGTTATAAAATTTATATCACGAGAAAAATCATAAAAATTCCTTTAAAATGAAATCTTTTTCGAATCTTTACCTCCATTTTCTGATTTTTGGTGAATTTTTAAAGATTAATTTTTAGAATTTAATTTATTAAAAGCTGATCATATGGTTTCTTTACTTTTAATTTTAGCTGCGTTTACATGGACAACAATAATACCCGGAATTTACCCGTTAACAGGGATATCCTTTGAAGTCCATTTACACGGGTCTACATTTCGTCCTGCTTTCGTAATTTTACCATAACACATTAAATGAAAATGTTATTGAAATTTTATTGAAATGAAATTTTGTTTCATATTTTACATACCAGATGGCAGTACCAATCTATTTATAATGTAATTGGGGATAGGTTTTTTTAAAATCTAGATGTGGCAGATCAAGAAATAAATGAAATCCTATGGAAAAAAATAGGAACTTTTCTACTGTTTTCTTGAAAATTATGCGATCGTTAAGGGGTTCCAGATCCCTCCATCGATCATTTGGTTGCATTTTCATGGATTCGCACATGTTCAAATCTGCCAATTTTGTTTACTACTAGCTTCCTGCTTCGAAATGCATCATGGGTAATTAGCGAGTTTTATCCTAGTTCGAAGCAGGGTCGAAATTCCACCCTGCATTTTCCCTTGTCGTAGGGAAAAAGCAAGAAACAACCCTGCTTTGACCCGGGTTTTTGGCACATGTAAACGGCACTTAAGTGCCACATGCATACCAATGAAATTGAGAAAAACTATTTTTTTTCTTGCTAATGCGGCAGACGATTGGACATTATCCAAAAAGATATTAACATACAGTAAAAGAAATGTTCCTCAAACTGTACTATATTAACTGTATTATATTCTTTAGTATGTTCTATTAGATTTAATTTGATTATTTTCTTCTACATTGTTTTGTCTATAAAAATATCCCTTATGATTTTCTTATAAATATATTTTTTCAATTTATTTTATATCAATTGCATACATTGATCGTTTTATTTAATTTTAATGTACTCCATAGTGAAGTACAGGTTTTCAGCTAGCCTCTATATTTAAAACTGTTCCGTAACTGACTGACAGATAACACACAGACCAACCACTGGACCTAAAGAGTTGAAATTTTGCATGGCGATTCTTCTTATAGTGTAGGGGTGCACTAAGAAAGATTTTTGAAAAATTATTAGATTTTTTTAATTAAATTTTAATGCTGTTTTGTAACTTTTTTTAAGTTTGCATTAAAAATAATATTCTGAGGGTTATAAAATTTATATCATGAGAAAGATAATAAAAATTCCTCTGAAATGAAATCTTTTTCGAATCTTAACCTCCATTTTCTGATTTTTGGTGAATTTTTAAAGAATCATTTTTAGAATTTAATTTATTACATGCTTATCATGTGGTTTCTTTTCTTTTTGTGATACTTTAAATAAATTGTGTGTTACATGCATAACAATGAAATAAATTGACAAAAAAAATTTTTTTTCTAATGCGGCAGACGATTGGACATCATCCAAAAAAAAAAAAAAAATTAAAATACAGTAAAAGAAATGTTCCTCAAACTGTACTATATTAACTGTACTGCACTCTTTAATATGTTCTATTAGATTTAATTTGAATATTTTGTTCTAAATTATTTTGTCTATAAAAATATCCATTACAATTTTTTTATAAATATATGTATATATATATATTTTTTTTTTTTTGGCATTAATTGCATACATTGACTGTTGTATTTAATTTCAATGTAGTCTGTAGCGAAGCAGAAGTATTCAGCCAGTTTATTCATAAAATTTTGCATAGAAATTTTTTAATTTTCATTTAAAAATCACAGCGTACAAAGATTTCTTCTTTTATCAAGCTGATCTCTTTGAAACCTATGCTTCCATTAAGATACTTTACATCCTTTATTTAGGAAAATATATCTTGGTGACCTATTGAATCTTGTAACTGCTCATGATTGGCACTCATATCAGCCAGTTGGTTTCAAGTTTTACTTCAGCACTGCAGTACAAGTGCAATAAATAATCTCAGTTTTTGCAGTTTTTTAGGGGTACTTCCGCCACAGTTTATACATATATTTTACAGAGGACTGGAATCAAACAGAAACCTAAACGTCTATAAACTGTGTCTGTACTGCTATGTTTATAATAAAACTTAAGGTATCGCATCGAAGACAGGCATACATGAACATTTATATTGTAGAAAATGGAAATTAATTTTTGGCAGATATTTGGATTAGATAGGTTTTCAATATATTTCCTTGTACAGTGGAATCTCGATCGATCGTTCCCCAAACAATCATTTTCCCGTATGTGGTTTCAAGTTTTACTTCAGCACTGCAGTACAAGTGCAATAAATAATCTCAGTTTTTGCAGTTTTTTAGGGGTACTTCCGCCACAGTTTATACATATATTTTACAGAGGACTGGAATCAAACAGAAACCTAAACGTCTATAAACTGTGTCTGTACTGCTATGTTTATAATAAAACTTAAGGTATCGCATCGAAGACAGGCATACATGAACATTTATATTGTAGAAAATGGAAATTAATTTTTGGCAGATATTTGGATTAGATAGGTTTTCAATATATTTCCTTGTACAGTGGAATCTCGATCGATCGTTCCCCAAACAATCATTTTCCCGTATGTATCATTTATTTCACCCAGTCCTGAATAAATTCCATAGAAAACAAGCAAAAACAGACCAGATGGATCGTTCCTCGATCCATCATTTTCCCGCAATATTCGCTCAGAATATCGCAGATTTATATTAATTTATCGGATCAATCGTTTTTTCATAATAACTGAACCTGAAATATAAATCCCTGGATTGAGCTAGAATTATGCTCTAATTAAACAATGAGCAGAACATTTGAGATACACGGTCTTTTATTTTTGTTCTCTCCTTTTTAGCCTGGTTTCGTGTTAATGTACCACTCCCATTATTTGTTCATCGTTGGTGTTCCTTAATTGTTTAGCTCCTGGAGTATCCTATTTTTGGGAACTCATTCCAAATTCTCCGACTACTGAACATTTCTATTCTTATCAGCAATGGCTCACAGTCAGCCAAACCGCCGTCAGGCTTTTCTGTTGGTCTTGGGATGGAGGTGCCCTGGTGTTTGGTCTAGGAGGTGAAGTTTCTGATTTCTGCAGTTCTAAACTGGCCAATGAGGGTTTCACCCGAAAGCAGAACTTCCTGGTGGTCTTATGTCTGACCCCCTCCAGTGCAATGAAATGGTTCTAGTTACTAACAATTCATGGCTGCCGCTTCTTTATACTCTCACACAATAACTGATACCAAAAAGCATGCAATGTGCAACACAGAAAATCTATTGTTTACTTGTAGAGTGAAAACCGCCAAAAAACAAACGAAGATTAAGTACTTTTATTTGAATCAAAATTCCTGTGTATCTACGTGTATTTCTTTTTTATTATTATTATCTTGGATATCAGTACAACTTTGTAAGTTTATGTTCAGTATGTATGGATTTACACTACAGGTATGTAAGCATATATGTATGTGAGTAAATATATTTTAGGGATATCAAACTCAAAGGTAAGTTAATACTTTTTTGTATGTTGCCGCATCCATCATTTAGTTCAGTCAGTCCCTTCGAAAAGGATAGATCGAGATTCCACTGTATCAAATTCAGGCCCCCCAAAGTTAACTTAAATTTGTATGTACTAAAAATTACATGCCATGAAAAGTAATACAGCAAATATTTCTATCCCTATGAAACAATCTTAGAAAAGCATATGACACATGTCTTGATTCCAAAAATAAATGAACAAAAAAGATTCTTTATTTCAACAGTTTCACTAGTCTACCAGCAATCCTGAAATACTTTCTCAACTACAGTAGATATCATACCTTCCCCATTTTTAGTCATTTCTACAAATAAAACAATTTTTTTTTACCTTTTCAACCCTTTTCTGATCAACTTCCTAATTAGTCCTAGATGATCTCTCCAGTCACTGGTAGCATAAGAATAATTCTAATGGTAAATGAGGTGAGACACTAATAAATTTTGCAATTCTGTGTAGTATCTTAAGAGGAATCTCTATCCATTGCTCCCAAACCCATAATTCTACAATCCTTACATAAACCCCATTACCATAACCCAATGAACAGGTTTCTCAGTCAAATCTACAAAGAATTCCTGCTTTTTAAATACTGGTTACTAGCTACTCATCACTCAACCAGTCACTCTAACTGTTTCTACCAACATTAAATTTTTTTCAGTTATGTCACTATTCAGATATCTTTCTTGCAATATGCAAGCTTCCCTTAAAAGATATCCCTGTTAGTGTCTTTCAGTCTCTTTTTTGAATAGGGACTAAAGTTAGACCACAAAATGCATATGCAGTTGTACATGCCCAAACTTTGGTGCCCCTTACAGCAGTGAAAAACTTACCTGACAGGGGGTAGGGATTGATGTTTTCTGATATGTTAGGGAACGTCTTGAAACAGACCTTGGGAGGAATGTTCTGAAGCAGACTCCTCTAAATCCAAGATACAACGTGGACCAGATACAATAGTAATATTATCCTCTAATAATAAATGTCTACCAATTATTCAAAACCCATTTTTCTAATACAACCTAATACTAAAATTAAACAGAAACATAATCCAACAAAATTTTATGCCTAACAAATACTTTTGACATTGGAAACACCATTGGCGGTTAGGGTAAAGTGTGAATTAAAGCATTATCAAACATTTTTGACATACTCATCAGACACATTTAGCATTTCAGTACACTGTAAATAATCAAAAGTAAAAGCTTTAATGATACAGAAAATCATACTTAGTATAAATTGTTGAAGATTAGTATAATTTTATATTACTGAAAAACCAAAGATAATTTACATAATAATAGTTTTATAGCATAGTTAAAATACCTGGTGAGCATCAGTGCATGGAATGATGTAAGCTTGTAATGTGTCAGAAACATAATTTGTATTCTTTAATAATGCTCGCATTCTCTTTAAAAGAACACCTGTGTTTTTCATAGCCATATCCAGTGGTTCTGATGTGGATGCACCTATATTAGATACACATGAGTAGTAATTTTCCACTTACAAACATTTCATAACGTTGGTATTAAAACTAGGTCATAAATGCCGGGAGTATTATTTTAACAAAAGAGAAAAAACTACAGTACAAAATAAAATTTAAATAATGCTACTATTTTGCTATTAAGAAGTGAATTTGCATTATTTGCGTTTTTTTAAAAAAATAATTCACAATATAAACTTACTTTTGTAAGATATCTATTTCATAAATTCTGGCTTTCCGAGGTGTCAGCACACAGGATTCTAAGGAAACACGCATGCAAAGCAACCACTTCTGATGATGTAAATTTCCTACAATTTAGCAACAATCACAAAAAGAAATATCAAGCAAGCTGCATGCTCCTTAAACCAAAAGCTCATAACACTACTTAACTAAGCAACATAGAAAACAAGCAATTAAGCTAAATAAGAGAAAAATAAAAGCAAAATGGACAACCTACTAGCAAATAAATAAAAGCTTTAAACTGAAATTATGTATGACTGAAATAAACTAATAAATAGCATAAAAAATAAATAAATGCAACCATTAAGTAACTAAAATATATATACATACTATTCGTCATAAGCCAGTCCTCATCTGGACTCAATTCTTGAAATGGGACAAGTGCAGGCATTCCTCGGTTTTGTGTGCGTTCCACTGCCTTAATTGCAGATAAAGAAGGTACCATAGTAGCAAGAGCAGCCATTTGAGGATTGACAGCTAAGTATTTTAATGTTTCAGTGAATAAAGTAGGTAGAGGAGTTATTTCTTCTTGGGAACGTAATTTTAAATCAGAAACAACTTGGTCCACTTTATTGCGCCAAGCATCAGGAGGATGGTTATGTTTATTATTAGCTTTTTTAATGCGACTATATACAGTTACAGCTCTACCAGGACACTGCCTGTCTCTAGCACATCTCCAGTACACAGTTCCTTCCTTCCCATCTCGAACTTTGTTATAACGATGACCTTCATAGAGAAGAGCAATACCACCTCTTTGAGTTGCAACATACTGGCATTCCATTCTTTGGAACAAAAAAAAGTAAATCAATATACTACCTATAAATTACTGTTTGACATCAACAGTTAAAAATTTCAGTTTCAAACATTAAGTCACTCCCATAACACAGCTACATTATTGAATATTTTCAGGGCCACTTTTTGGTTTATATTTTAAATTCTTACTGTTTTTAAGAGACAATTACTATTAATGACAGCAATTAAGAGTATTTTTATAATTTTTTTTTTCAATCTCCAAGACAAAATTAAGCAAAAGTGATATTTATATGATTGAAAAGTGATGATACAGTGACATCTTACCATTTGATATATAGCTGCTTTTATGACATTTGTTTGGTCATTTTAATTATTTTGAAATTCTCTGACTTTCTTAAGTTTTCTTTAATGCATAAAAACCCATTTCAAAATTTTTACTATTGTTTAAAAAACCAATAAAGGTTTCTCTACCAACTGAGTAAATTAATTCATGGGTATGTATACTTGATTCATAGCTATGAATTATACTGATCATATTTGTATGTAATTTTTAATACTTTATGGTAAAGCAAACATCAATCATTTGGTGAAGATTAGTATAATTCAAACTAATTAAAACTGATATTTCTTCAACTATTTTCATTAGGGTATATTCAATGAATTCAAAACTGACTTTCATAAGACACTATAAAATTATCTGAAGAGAAACAACAATTATATCTTTAAAACATCACCCAACATCTATGTTTCTGAAGTGTTGTATCTTATAGAATTGACAACTAATATAATGATTCAGAAAGGAATTTTACGATGAACAAGAATAATTATTAACTTTGAGCAAGATTTCCATAAGCAAGAATTGTAATTTCAGAAAATTTTAAGCTAATATTTTTTTTTTATTATTATTTCTGACAAGTCATTTCACACTTGGTCTTTTACCACATGACTTAGCATTATCATCTATGATTTTCTTTTTGTGATCTCTCTGTGACATGTAAAATATAGAAAAAAATAATAAATAAGGTAAGCTGATTCTTCTATTTTAAACAATAGTGAGACCCCTTACAGCATAACAACTATCTGTGGTATATACAAGTATTCATGAATGATAAACACATCATCTTGCACTACACAGAAAAGAGAAAGAAACAATTTTTTGTCAGAAAAAAAGCCCGATTCTTCATTTGAATTAACTAATTTTAGTAAATATTTTATTTCTCCAGACTATAAAATGAATCATGCTTTAAGAAGCATATTCTTTTAACAAAAATATGAATTTGCATTTAAAATAAAAAGGAAGTTTAAAAATTAAAGAGTTTACTAGACTGAAGACTTTCAGAGTCCTTTTCAAATGAGTTTATTTATATTACTCCCCTTATAAGATGTTCTCATACTAAAATAGCCAACTAATGCACAGTCTGGATAGGAAAATGTCCTTAGAACAAAGAGCCTGCTGTGTTGGAAAAGTACATGCACACACACACACACACACACATATATATATATATATATATATATATATATATATATATATACACATATATATATATATATATATTGCTTGTAATTCAGCAAGCACTTTGTCTATTACAACATTGTCCTGTTCCCAGAGTGAATTTATTGGCTTCTTTTTATGATGGGAACATCATATTAATGAACCAACATAACTCCTTATTTCAGCCTTTGAACCAGTACAAGTGGAAATTGAACCCACAACCTGGCCAAACCACTGTGCTACCCAGCCGCCATATACATATACATCTGCATTATATATTCTTCATATATTTACAAATACAAACACTTACTTTTAGTTTTCTCAAAAAAATTTGAAATATTTTGCATTGAATCTTACAGGAGCCAAGAACACCTAGAAAACTTACTACCCTCAGAATGAACAAATTAAGATTTAGAACAATCAAGCCTAAATAATAAAAAAAAAATAGATAATTTGTTTACAATACTAATTAATAACTTTAATGAGAAAAAAGGACGAGTTTGCCATCAAGGAAGCGGGGAATTTCTATCATTTAACATGCAACAACTACACAAGGGCCTCATTTAAGTCAATACACTTCCCTGAAACACACAAACTGCATAAAAAACAAAATATACAAGCTCGTTATATGCTTTTATCTTATGCAAAACTAAACTGCAATACTTTCAAACAGACCAAGCATTATGCATGGTCAAACACATGAGACATATCACCACATACTGCATATAATGTAGCTTCTACCCCAGCCTAATAAAATACCAAGCACCAATATAATATACAAATAAGATTTATTTGGTCACATCAAAAACTTTTTCTCGGCTCTCAGACAATTTACAATAATATGTAAATAGTTCATTAGTCAGAGGTATTATGGTCATCATTTGCAAAGTGAGGGCTAAACTGACCAGGGCCTACTATTTAACCCTTTCGTGGCGAACAGCACATATACGTGCCAGTAACATCTGCGTTTCTGGCTGACTGTGACGTATACGTGCCAGCAGTTATCTGTGTTTCTGGCCGAATGTCACGTATATGTGCCACTAGGAACATTTTATTAGTTAATTTTTGGGGCACAAGATGGCACTGTATGTCTATGAAATTTGGAGTACACATGGTTAGGACCTTCTATTTAAAAAAAAACTAGTATGAATCACATGCTGTCTATCGATTTATGTAAACAAATGGAGGAAGGGATGTATTGTGTCTGGCTGTCAGCGGGTAGGGCATTTAAACTTTGCACATGGTCTTTGTTTATGAGCAATTTTGTTTTTCTTTTGCGGTGGGATTGTAGCATTGGGTATATGGGTTCACCATTTAGTTTTGAGTCAGAATCAGATCCTGTTACAGCGAGATTTCTTTCCTTTGAGGATTTAATATGGCAAAAAGGAGAAAATATTTAACAGAAGATGAAATTTCTGAATTGATGAGAAATGTGTCTGAAACTGAAAGTGATTATGAAAGTAGTGACAGTGATACAGAAATCTCATTGGGTGATTCTGTTAATTTGGAACACCGAGATCAGAGTGATGATGAAGATATATCAGACATTTCTATTCTGAGTATATCGCGGGATGGTACTTCTTCATGGTCTTCTCACATAAGGGATTTAACTCAACTAACATTCACAGCGGCATGCAGAATAAAAGTCGATGCTGTATCAAATGAATTGGATTTTTTTTTATGAAACTGTAATGGATTTAATAACTAAATTAATGCATATTATATTATACTAACTAAATTAATGCGTATGAGAGGTACATAAACCTGGAAAGTGAACAGAGTTCAACCTCAAAGTAATTTTTGCCTGTAACTAAAGTAGAAATGTTTGTTTAATTTGCTTTGACAATTTTAATGGGTATCAAGAAAAAAACAAAATTTAAGTACTACTCAACGAATCCCATGATTGCATCACCTTTTTTCAGTAAGGTTATGACTTGGGACCAGTGCATTGAAATTCTTCATTACTTGCATTTTACTTCTCCTGATGCCAAAATGATTGAAAACATTAAACCTTTTTTAGATTTAATCATTCAAAATTTTCAGACTTCTTGATATATTCCTGATAGGAATATATCAGTTGATGAAAGTATCTTACTGTAGAAAGGGAGACTAGGATTTCGACAGTATGTCCCAGCAAAAAATATTTTAAACTGTATAACAAAAATTTTTTAGTGGAGAAATAATAAAAGAATGTGTAAGTAACCCATATACAGCTTAAATAACTAGATTTGTTTGAAAATATTACTATTTTGGAATTTTTCGTAAATTTAGGCTTAGCACTTAAAAGTTCGCTTGCCTGGAGGGAACATTCACGAGAAACACGTCCGGCCTCAGAGAAAATCGCGCGATCGGAACTGCCGTCACGAAAGGGTTAAAGCTGACAAATATCTGCACCTACAATGAGATTTAAACTTGCAGATTTTTATGTTTAAGATCAGCTACTCCACCATCATTGAGCTTTATACCTAAAGCCTACATAAAAAAAAGTTTAAATTTTTTTTTATATATTTATTGGTACATTAAGTAATCTGCTTCAAACATTTTACTCCATGGCAGATGAATGTTGTATATTTGCCTACAAAATACTTTTCTTTCCTATTCTTTGCCAAAAAGTTATAAAGTTAACAACTCCTTAATCAGTAAAATAAATTTAAAATGATAAGTTTTTTATCTTAATTTCCACTTAAATAATAAAATTTTTTTTAAAAAATTCATAGAATATGAGAAAAAGTTTAACATATCCTTGTGTAGTGTTAAATATTAAGCTTCAAAAACACTATTAGTAGTTAGTATTAATTTTGATTTTTATATTGGCAAATGGCAAACATGATTACTGCAATATGATTTCATGATAATTGAAACATAGGAGGAATACTGTCAATGAATATCTGTCAAAGTAAGAGATGATTATATTTAATCTACCGTCAACTGGGGTAACTTTGTCCCATTTTTCATGTTTATTTCATAGGGAAAGCAAATGATAGTTGTAAACCAATTAAAATTTTATATGGTAAGTGGTTTATATTATTTTAAACATATTTAACTGTAATATAAACCATTGTTAAAGTTTTTATACAAACTTTTTATTTTTAAATTTTTCGGCCAATGTTACCTTGAATTGGGGCAACTTTGGCCCAGCTCTTGAAAACCAAATATTTAAATTGTTGAGATAGCTTAGGCTAATGTTAGACCATGTACAAGTATTGCCAAATTACCTATCAATAATATCTTATCTAATCCAAGTTAATCTCAAGGTTAATCTGGAAAAAAAAAATCAATAAATCAATATTTTTCCTATGCAAAACTGATTTTATTTTTAAATTACAAGTGGAATTTTCAAAGAAAAGAAAATAATAATAGATAAAGAGTAAACAGTAATTTAACAGTCTTATATGTTTTGATGAATTGATAGTCCAAACCATGGAGAACAAACAATCCAGTTTTGGAATAAACTGATCAGGAGATGGCCGAATGGCTAGGGCGCTGGCATTCGGTTCAGATCCTGTGGGTTTGAGTTCAACTGTTGGCATGGATGTTTGTAGCCGTTCAGAATCGGCTTTAAAATGTAGGTCCCGGTCTTATTAGCCCTCATGTAGCAAAAAGTTGACCGTAGCACTCCAAACTAAACCAAAACTCTTCGACGCGATTTTTGGAGAATTGATTTTCCCGCACACTTCTTCCCAACATTCTTGTTTTTCTGGCCAACGCCAAAATTTGAGTTTTCTTTCCATACATTCCCCAGTCGGTCCGATATCTGTTAAACTTAAAATCTTTCCAGGATATTTAACACTATCGTACTTCATAATAACAAAATCATCTACAGCATACATGTACAAATTCAGTCTGCCTGTCTTTGAGATTTACTTGCTTGTTTGTACCATTTTGTTTATTACTTTCTGATGAGCTGCAGCACTGTCGTTTTCGCCTCTTTGAAACTGGACCCTTTTTAGAAGTAGAAGGAGTAGTTGGAGTAACTTTGGCCCAACTGCCATGTTGGTCCAAAGTTACCCCAAGACCTGGGACAAAGTTTGCCTAATGTACTAAATATTCATTAGTTGACAAACCATAAAATAAATCAAGATAATGACAGTGAAAATAGTTGAAACAATTAATAATAAACTGAGACAACTTGTTTACCTGCTCTGAATCACGTACTCTATCACATTTACAAGGAAAAGTTGGAAGACAACAACAATATACATTTTAGTGATACCAAAGTGGAGCAGCACTGTAGTTGTGATAAATTGAGGAACTGCAAAACAAAACTATGAGAAAGTCAAGGCAGCACTGCCACCTATTGGTCCTTGCAATAAATAAGTGATAACCACTCTCCATTGTCTAGATACAGCACATACAATCTTTTTTCGTTTGTTGAGCCAAAGTTACCCGCAAGGGCCAAAGTTACCCCAGTTGATGATGCATCTTATAAAAACACATTGAACCATCATAACAGCTATTGTAAATTAGATGAGATCTTTCAGAACTGACTAAAAAAGCCTTAACAACACAGAAAAACTTTTTTTTTTTAATCCTATGTTAGGGAAAAGTCCATTGACAATGATTCCACATGGATAGCCCAGTCGAGGTGAGCTTTATTATAAAAATTTGACTGAAAAGTGCTTGTCTTAAAGAGAACACAGTAAAAGGTAGTTGAAATCCTTAAGTTCCCAAGAACATAGGAGGCAGTCAAGAAAAGATGCAACGCCGATGCGATGTAGGTGTCAATGTAAAAAGTCATGCAATGTCACTACTCTAAAATTTGCGATAGCATTGTATCTTGGGAGGTCCAGAGGGATAGGGCAAGGCCATAGTTCACTCAAAATCTTACCCGCTGTCTGCAGTTTATGAATATTGCCTACTACCTTCCTGAATTTTTTGTCTATCTCAGCACTAGCTCAAAGATAAGAAAAAGAGTACACAGGTCATGGTAACTTCTTCGAACACAAAAAACTTAAAATATTTTTTATCCACTTTACTTTTATTACTTCTGACAGTTAACACAGAAATTTCAAGGATAGAAAACAGGGGGGGGGGGGATTTTAGAATAGTGACTTTTTACATGGACACCTACATCACATCGGCGTTGCATCATCTCTTGACTGCCTCCTATATTCTTGGGAACTTAAGCATTTCCGTGAGTTATGATTATGGTATGAGGGTGGATTGTGTTAAGATGACTCACTAGACTCATTTAATCTATTTAATAAAAGCAAGTGTTTGCACATGTGTGTGTGTGTATGCGGCCCCCAGAAGAATCTGTGAAACTTACAGCCGTGAAATTTGGCACACGGGTGGTGCAGACTATGGGAAGGTGCACCTCGAAGCCCGAATTTTAAATTTTATTCTAGAAAATTTTTTATTTTAAGTTTAGTGCGATTTTTTATGTTTTTTAAACTTCAGATTATGATATCTCGGCAAAAAATTATCGTAGAATTTTGATCTTTCTACAATCTAAGACTACAGACATTTCTCCTTCAAACAAGACCTCATTTGTTTAAAAATAATTTAAAACAGACTAATATTTTCATCAAAATATTAAATCCACTTTTTCGAGAAATTTATGCACTTTTTAGCATCTACGGTCGATGCTCTTCGTGTTTTTATCTTACAAAGAAAATATTTACATCATCTGGAAGATGAAAGCTTTCTCATTCATATAAACCTCATTTCAAGTCTCTATCTTAAAATTTCGATTTTTAGTTGAATTTTAAAGAACACTACGTCAACACAAATTCCCTATCGTTCGTTCAAATGCGGAAGCCTGGAAGGAAGAATTTTTCGCCCATACGTGAGGGGGTGGGGGGTGGACAGAAGCGAAGTTGTAAAGAACGACTGAGTCATAACAAAGCATGATTCTCACTAAAAAATGAATCACTGAAAAGATGTGTCATTGTCTGTCTAATTTTTAAAAACTTTTTAATCATAAATAGATCATTTTTTTTTATTTTGAGTTACAAACTGACCTTTTGAAATTCGGCCATGTTTTTATCAATATAATTTTTTTTTCATTAAATGTTACATATTTGGAAAGAGCCTTAAAAAATTTTAATTCAAATTTTTTAATCATAATTAGATAATTTCAAGATGTACTGATTTTTAGGGGGATATTTTGCAAGTTAAAAGTGAAAAGAAATTTTAATTCAAGTAACTGTCATTCCAATATGAATCGATATGGTTTATGTAAATTTTTTGCACCATTTTCGAAAATAGTTCTGAACCTTTGGTTTCGTAAGTTTGAATTTTTATTTGAAACTCTTATTTTTAATATAATTGCATACTATTTAATAAGAAATATAAAATATGATTTCAACAATTATATTAACGAAGTAATAAGTATTTTCATTATTGAAACATACTATTTAATAAGAAATCTATATTAATAAAAGCGAATGTTTGCGTGTGTGTTTACTTATGTGTGTTATAATCCATTACTTCAGAACAGAGTTAAAGATAAGACTAAGAAACCTAACACCAATGATTTTAAAAATTACATCAAACACTGGAAAACAATTATATTAAAAAATAATAGTTTTGGATCATATTATTGTTAAAAACTATGTGAAGACTAAAGACATAATCAGAATCTTCAAATTCAAAGCGTAAAAACCCAACTTTCTTAAAAGTTGTCTAAAATTTTCCGATTTAAAAAAATAGTTATGTGAAATGATACGAAAACATTAATTACTGTAAACATAAGAAATTAATTAACGTCATTTAAAACTGTAGACATTCAAACTCTAAATCTCTTTCATTTCTCAAGCAATATAATAATATGTCAATTTAGCAATCATTATAACACACATAAGTAAACACACACACACAAACAATCACTTGAAAACAATTATATACCACCCTAACTGAATTCAATTCGTTCATTGTTTTAATGTGTTTATTTTATCAATAATTTTTTTGCATAAATAAGGAAAAATAGTTATGTGAAACGATATGAAGTTTAACAAAGGAATTGAGACTGATTTTATTAGAAGAGAGTTAGGAAAACATGAAAAAATATTATGTAGGCTAGGGGAGTTGTTCAGCCCAACACAACCCCACTTATTGGTAGTGGCCCTGCAACACTATTCATTGAATGTATGGTAAAAATAGTATCACAAGAATATGAGAGCAATAATTCAATTATTTTTAGCTTTAGTTACTCAGTGATCCTAATTTTGCTGAAATAAAAGTTTATGGGAAAATATATGCAATATAAACAAATGCAAATTTGAGTATGTTAGCTGAATTTATAACTAGTAGGACATGATACTAGCTATGAAAGCTCATCACTCCGATATATTGGATTATATGCTGCTTTATAAAATAAATGGTCATTATGTATGTGTGCATGCATTTTTTCCAGTGATCTTTACAAAAAAATCCTACGATTTTAAAATAATGCAGTTGGATTTCAGTAGATTTCTTATCCATCCCATGAGAGAAAGATTTGCTTTCTGTGCAGAGTAACACAATCATTAAACCACTGATCACATATCAGATTTGATACTAAATTCAAAAATACATATTTACGTTTAATGGATTTAAAAAAAAATATAATCAATCCAACTTTAAGTAAGTATTTATTATGGTACATAGTATAAAAATCACATAACAAATGCAAAACTTATAAAATATATCATAAAATCAATAGTGTTATAAAATTGAGTCTCACTATAAGATGGAATAGGAATATACAAACAACCAGCTTCATAACAGTTAAAAAATAAAGTCTGATACTGATCAAATCAAACACATGTTAATTGCACTAAATACCACATATAAAGTCATAAGTTGGAATTTTTATTTGAAACTTTTATTTTTAATATAATTGCATACTATTTAATAAGAAATCTATATTAATAAAAGCAAATGTTTGTGTGTGTGTTTACTTACGTGTGTTATAATCATTGCTAAATTCACATGATATTATTATATTGCTTGAGAAATGAAAGAAATTTTGAGTTTGAATGTGGTATTTATATTATTTGTTTGATTTCTACAGTTTTAAATGACGTTAATTAATTTCTTATGTTTACAGTAAGTAATTTATGTTTTCGTATCATTTCACATAACTATTTTTCCTTACGTTAATAGAAGATAAGTTAAAATCGGAAAATTGTAGACAACTTTTAAGAAAGTTGGGTTTTTACGCTTTTTCAAACTGTGAAACTGAAGATTCCGATTATGTCTTTAGTCTTCACATAGTTTTTAACAATAATATGATCCATAACAAAAAGTCGATGCTATTATTTTTTTTCTCATTTTATTTATATTATTTATTTTATATTTATTTTTCTCATCGTATAACTTTTGAATACTACTGAAATATCAATTCTACTGTTATTCAATTTGAAAAAAATCATATTTCATATTTTAAGGACCATCCGGCAGTCAATGTGCTGAGGAGGGCCCTAACTGAATTCAATTCGTGCATTGTTTTAATGTGTTTATTTTTTCAATAATTTTTTGTTTTGGTAACTCACTTTTTTTTTCTTTGTAGATTCAACTACCATTGCCGTTGTTTGGTTCTATTGTCTGTATTTCGTTGTCTGTATTTCTGAATTTAATCTCAGTTTCATTTCAGGATCTTTCATTTTATTTGCTTTCATTTTCTGCTTAATGTTTTACTAATGTTTTGTCCTTAGCATTTTTCTTGGAATATGCCACAGCCTCCAAGAAGAAAAAAAATGTCTTCGGACACAAAACCGACAGAACAGAGAACGAAATCGAAGTAGGAGAGAAGATGAATCTACTCCAGAAAGAGAAGCAAGACAGGAAGCAAACAGACAATGAGAGCAAAGAAGAAGAGAAATCGAATGTACTCCTGAAAGAGAAGCAAAACAGGAAGCAAACAGACAACGAGAGCAAAGAAGAAGAGAAATCGGATGTACTCCTGAAAGAAGCAAGACGGAAGAAAACAGACGAGACCAAAGCAGAAGAGAAATCGGATGTACTCCTGAAAGAGAAGCAAGACAGGAAGAAAACAGACAACGACACCAAAGAAGAGAAATGGAATGTACTCCGGAAAGACAAGCAAGACTACAGCAGGTTAGAACTACAATAAGTGCTGCTCGAAGGCGCATGTACACTAATTTTGAAAATGCAGCTTTTCACTACGACCCATCGGCAGATTACGTATCTCATCCTTCGTGTAACATTGGATCCATGTCTGAAACTTGCCAACATTGTGGAGCAAAGAAGTGGAAAGGTGAAGCCACGGGTATGTGCTGCAGCAGAGGAAAGGTTCAACTGCCACAGTTGATGGATCCACCTGAGCCCCTACGTTCTTTACTCAGCGGCACTTCTCAAGAAGCTAAACATTTCCTTTCTAATATAAGAAGCTACAATTCCTGTTTCCAGATGACCTCTTTTGGCACAACGAAAGAAATTAAGAGAGCCCGGGTACATGCCTACATTTAAGGTACAGGGTCAAGTTTATCACCGCATCGGCAGTCTGCAGCCTGTACCGAAGGAAGAGCCTAAATTTTTGCAAATTTACTTTGGCAGAGACACTACACAAGCAGAGCATTGCTGTAAAAACAAGCCACAAACCAGACGAGACATAGTACTACAGTTGCAAGGTATGCTGCATGATCACAACTGTTACATCCAGAGCTTTAAGCCGGCTATGGATAAGATTACCCCAGAATTCAAATTGGTGATTGTAGCGGACAGAACCCCACACGGTGAACATGAGAGGCGGTTCAATGCCCCCACAACAGAAGAAGTTGCTTTGATCATGGTGGGTGAACAACATGGGACAAGAGACAGTTTTAGAAGAAAGAAGTGGCACCCTCAAAAAAATTCCTGAGACGCACAGGTCCTACGACGCGCTACAGTATCCACTCATCTTTTGGCAGGGGGAGGATGGATATCATTTTGAACTGCGACTAAAAGATCTAACTACAGGAATGCCCCAAACTAAGAAGATTTCAGCTATGCAATTCTATGCTTACAGGATGATGACACGTTCTTCAAATTTCAACACATTACTGAGAAGCAAAGACCTGTTCCACCAATTTATCGTTGATATGTATGCCAAGATTGAATCAGAAAGACTATTGTACATACGAATAAATCAGAGGACTCTCAGAGTTGAACAGTATGCTCATTTAAAGGATGTGGTCATGAATGAAGGAACATAGGCCAGTTGATCATCTTGCCTTCTAGCTTTACAGGGGGTCCAAGATACATACACGAGAGTACTCAAGATGTCATGACCTACGTGAGAAACTATGGCAGACCAGACCTCTTCATCACGTTCACCTGCAATCCAAACTGGACAGAGATACAGGAAGAACTATTTGTTAGCAAGAGTATTTCATCAGAAACAAAAAACGCTTATGAGTCTCATCACAAAGGCAAAAATTTTTTGAGAAGTTCAGTGTCATATGTACACGATAGAGTGGCAGAAGCGAGGACTTCCTCATGCTCACATTCTGATTTGGCTCAAGGACTCCGTACACGTTCATCGCGTGGATGACTTTATCAGTGAAGAAATCCCTAATGAACAAGAAGAGCCGGGACTTTTTTCAATTGTAACTAAGCAGATGGTGCACGGCCCCTGCTGATCCCTAAATCCAACCTCTCCATACATGAAAGATGGAATTTGCACTAAACGATACCGGTGCCAATTTTTGAAAGAGACGCAAACAGGACGAAATGGATATCCACTTTATCGGCGCAGATCACCACAAGATGGGGGATTTAAGGCTGACATCATTTATAAAGGATCGCAAGTGTCTATAGACAATACTTGGATTGTCCCGTATTGCCCTCTACTAACAAAAATTTTCAATGCCCATATCAACGTAGAGTATTGCAATTCTGTTAAGTCTATAAAGTATGTCTGTAAGTATATTAACAAAGGATATGAGATGGCTGTTTTTCAAGTGAACAGTGACAAGAATGACTTAAATGAAATTGTCCAGTATCAAATGGGAAGATATATCAGCAGCAATGAAGCAGTATGGCGAATACTCAACTTTCCTATTCATGAGCGCCACCCCACAGTGATTCATCAGAGCGTCTACCTTGAGAATGGACAGAGTCTACTTCACACCAGAAAAAGCTGCTGAACGTGCCCAAACACCTCAGGAAACGACACTCACGTCTTTCTTCAGACTTTGCACGCACCCTGTTGTACAACCAAGTTCCCAAATACTACACTTGGAACAATGGAAACAAGACATGGAACCGTCGAAAACAAGGACTCTTTGTACAAAGGACTCATTGCAAACAGGAATAAGATCAAGCAATGCACTGGGCCGGGTGTACACTGTCAATCAGAACAATTCAGAGTGCTTTCACCTGCGCCTCCTGCTGCATGAAGTACCAGGCCCAAAATCATTTGAAGATTTGAAAACATTTCAGGGACAGCTCTGTGAAACTTACAAAAAGGCCTGCCAGCTGAGAGGCCTTTTGGAGAACAATGCACTCGAAGAAGCGGCTGCATCTCGATCACCAAAGGTTTTACGGAATCTGTTTGCTGTAATGCTACATACATGCTCCATGTCAACTCCCGAACAGTTATGGATGAATCATAAGGAGAACCTGTCCGAAGACATGCTGCACCAAGCATGCATGCAGCAGCAGAATATGGATCTGGACTACAGTGACAACATTTTCAACAGAGCGCTAATCGACATTGAGGACAAGATTATATTGAAGGGTGGATCGGACCTAAAAAGCTTTGGACTTCCACAACCAAATCGAAACCTTGATTCAGTCCTGCCGAGTGAAGAACGTATGGAGCAAAATTATGAAATGAATGTACTTGCAATATACATAAAGGAAAATGAGCCGAAAATGGTCACAGATCAAAAGGAAGCATTTGACAAGATCACAACAGCAGTTTTCAATGGTCGCAGTGGCATATTCTTTTTGGATGCTCCGGGCAGTACAGGGAAGACTTTTCTAATCAATCTTCTTTTGGCTAAAGTTGCATTGCTGCAACACTATTGACAGGAGGGAGGACAGCTCACTCGGCTTTCAAGTTACCCTTAAATCTGGCAAACACAGAGACTCCTACGTGTAACATTTCAAAAAATTCAGGAAAGGCAAGGGTTCTGAAGCATTGCAAGTTAATTGTCTGGGATGAATGCACCATGTCCCACATAGCCACATTCGAAGCACTCGATGTCACATTGAAGGACATCAAAGGTAACAATTACAGAATGGGAGGCGAAACTATGGTGTTGGCTGGCGACTTTCGACAGACACTTCCAGTTATTCCACATGGAACTAGGGCAGATGAAATGCAGGCCTGCTTAAAATCGTCTTAGGTATGGAATGACATCGAAAGACTTGGTCTCAGTGGCATAGCGAGAGGGAGGCAAGGGCCCCGGGCGCCACTCGCAGAGGGGCGCCAAATGGTCCTTTTCACTAATTCTATATATAATATTACTATATGTTTTTCTTATGGGGGGGGGGGGGGGTGCCAGAAAGGTATCATGCACCAGGCGCCAATTATGCTCACTACGTCACTGCTTGGTCTTTCAACAAACATGCGAGTTCATGTCAACGGTGATCCCTCAACCCAGCAATTTGCAGATAACCTTCTACAACTTTGAAATGGAGCCATTACTGCTGATAATACAGAATGTATAGCCATGGGAATGATTGTGACAACTCAACAACAGCTGAAAGAGGCAGTGTTTCCAAATGTGGCCCAGCACTTCACTGATCACACATGGCTGTGCGAAAGAGCAATCCTTGCCCCAAGAAACGAAGATGTCAACGTCATCAATAAGCAGCTTTTACAAGAATTGCCAGGTAAAGCTCAAGTTTACAAATTGATTGACACCATCTGTGATACAGAAGAAGCGGTACACTACACCACAGAATTTTTAAATACGTTGGAGTCATCTGGAGTACCCTCTCACATATTAGAGCTGAAGATTGGTGCACCAATTATGCTGCTGAGAAATCTGCACCCACCTTCACTCTGCAATGGAACAAGACTTGCTGTAAAGAATCTGATGCCGAATGTGATTGAAGCCACTATTATGACAGGACACTCTGCAGGCGAAGTCGTATTTATTCCCAGGATACCAATCATCCCTTCCGATATACCATTTCAATTTAAAAGACTTCAGTTCCCTGTCCATTTAAATTTCGCCATGAGCATTAACAAGGCACAAGGGCAATCGCTAAAAGTAGTTGGACTCGATCTTCTCAAACCCTGTTTCTCCCATGGTCAACTTTATGTGGGTTGTTCTAGAGTTGGAAACGCCGAAAATCTCTACATCCTAGCTCCAAATGGAAGAACAAAAAATACAGTATATCCTGAGGCTCTCTAAACTGATATTTCAAGACAGAAAAGTGAAAGAAGACTCAAGTGAATTTTATCAACGCTATACAGACTTTAATATAGCATTCAAGCCAACAACATGAATGGACAAGCCATAAAATAATGGATCAAGAAGCGTTAATTTAATTTATATCAGCCTTTTCAAAGACACAAATAAGAGGAGCAATGCTGTTTGTTTATTTTATGATATTTATACTGTCATTAATTCTATTTTATTTATACTGTGTTTAGTTTTTAAATTGATTTTTGTTAACAAACATTAGACAATTTGACATTTTTACTTTATAACATTTAGTAGTAGAAGAATGATGAAAGGCTGAATCTACTAAAATTCTGAGATGTGTATAACATTTCACATGGTTTTTTTTTTAATGTTATTTATACTGTGCTTACTTTTTTAATTGATTTTGGTTAACAAGCATTCGACAATTTCAATCTTATTTATACTGTGTTGTGTTTTTAAATTGATTTTGATTAACAAGCATTTGACAATTTCAATCTTATTTATTCTGTGTTGAGTTTTTAAATTGATTTTGGTTAACAAGCATCAGTGGCGCACCCAGGATTTTTTCTTGGGGGGGGGGGGGGGGAACCGAGATGAATGAATAAAAATATTTATAATGCATGGGGGGGCCGAGATGAATGAATAAAAATATTTATAATGCAAAATCAATATTTCTACTTCTTTGGGGGGAGCCAGGGCCCCCTGTGTGCGCCACTGACAAGCATTCAACAATTTCAATCTTATTTATACTGTGTTGAGTTTTTAAATTGATTTTGTTTAACAAACATTCAACAAAGTGACATTTTTACTTTTCAGCTTTACTTTTCAAAATTCTTTACTTTCCTAAAGACAATTTGACATTTTTCTTTTCGACTTTTAGTGGTTTATTATAAATTCAATTTATTATAAATTCAAATTAATGGAGATAATGTTAATGTTTTTTTTGCAGGGAGTAATTTACTTGTTATTTATTTGTTGACATGAAAAATGATTCAGATTTAAATTGATTGCTTTTTACATTATTTTCAACTCATAAATAGTTTAAATGTAGATATATAAAAGCTTTCAACTTTTGTTAGTGTATTTAGGCCTGTAGTGTATAATACCGTTTAATTTATATTTGTATAGTTACATTTTTTTCCCAATGTCTGAATATTTTTTTTCCTTTCAAATTAATGGAGATAATGTTAATGTTTTTTTGCAGGGACTAATTTTTTTTAATTTAAAAAATGATTGATATTATAAAAATTGATTGTTTTTAATTTTTAAATAATTAAGGAAACATATCCCTACTGGGGAATCCTCGCCTTGCATATATTGCGAAAGGAGGATAAGGCGCCTTTGCTTTATGCCTCGTGTGGTGAGGAAAACAGCAGTACCGTCATAAAATGCCAGTTAGTGGCCACGTTTGCAATTTTGTCATCTTTGGCTATATTGTGTTTCCTTTTCTTTAATTTTGCCCTTTTCATTTTAATTTCAGTTTTAAGGCAAACTTTTTCAGTCATTAATTTTGTTTTTGTATTTCTATAATTTCAAAACATGCTTTTCATTTCATTTTCTGTAATTTTGCACTCTTGATTTTAATCTCAGTTTTATTTCAGTGTCTTTCATTTATAGTTTTGATTTAAGTTGTTTTTAGTTTTTGTTTATACTGTGTTTCCTTTTCTGAAATTTTGCCCTTTTCATTTTAATCTCAGTTTTCAGATAAACTTCAGGTAAAAATATTAAAATATAGTAAAAGAAATGTTCCTCAAACTGTGCTATATTAACTGTACTATATTATTTTGTATGTTCTATTAGATTTAATTTCAATATTTTCTTCTACATTATTCTGTCTATTAAAATATCTCTTACGATTTTTTATAAATATATTTTTTTTTGTTTTTTTTGGCATTAATTGCATACATTGACAGTTGTATGCATGCAATTTTAATGTACTCCGTAGCAAAGCACGGGTATTCAGCTAGTTACTTTAATATCCTAAAATCAGCTACAATATCAAAAGTATTAAACAATGAACATTACTAGACAATTTACAACCTTAGTAACTAAGCCAGTCACACATTAATAAATAATTAGCCCCATTACCATACTCATTTCATTTAAAGGACCAGTATTTCAAAATTATATCAATTACATTAAACTTATTCACTGAAATAGGTTTGAAAACTTATTAACCCTAGAAATAAAATAACTTCCAGAGGGAGAAAAGGATGACCTTTTTAACTCACATAGTAAGTATACTTATGGCATGTAACCAAATATACATTCTTGAAATCATTCAACATACCGATTACAAATGAGTATTGAACATGCTTGCTGATTTTTACATCATCAAGCTATTTCATGATGCCAAGAGAAAGAAAATGTATATCAATGGAAAATAATTTTAAAAGCACCCAACCACCTTCAAATTTTTATAACTCTCTCCACAAAACTTTTATAAGAAATATGCTAGAGAAAAAATGTTATCTTTATTCTTTAATAAAAAGTCAATTTATTCTTCCATGTATGCGCTTAAAATTTCAATGTCAGAAATATTCTTTAAATAAAAAATATTGTTTGGGATTATTTTTTTACTGTCTGATTGCAGCAGAAAATTTGGCAGATCTGTCACATAAGCCATAATAATTCTAACAGTCCCCAAAAAGCAACAGTAAAAACTTACAGAATTAAAAAATGCTAAATTATGCTGTTTGATTTTTGTTCAATTAAACAATACAATAGCAATCTATAGAAATTTTGGGCATACTCTCTTGTAGGTAGCATTCCCTAAAGACCATACACAATTCCTCTGATTAGAAACTTAATGGAAGATTTTCAGGCTCACATTTTTATGAAAATAATAATCCAAAAGAGGCATACTAATTTTATAAAACCCTTCCCTCTCTAATCATACATAACATCATAGATCCTCTTACTTCAGATTTGTATAATAATTCTATCTGCAATCTTATAACTATTCTTTGACCATTCCCTCACTGAAAAGAAAGGAGGTAGTGGGGATTATTATCTATTATTATCTATTAAGGGCTTTAGCACAGATAATGTTTTTATGCCCCTTTGATCAGCCAAGTTTTTCCTTTTGACTTGCTCTTCTGTCTTCAAACAGTATAAATTAACATGCTCTGCTGCAGGTAAAAAACTCTGGTGTTAAATATACAATACATCTTGACATCCTCACAAGTTAATAATCATTAGGTAAATATACACAATAATATTTATTCCCAATATATCATATAAAACAAATACAACATATGTATAAGCAATCACTAAAAGCACAAGAAAATCTCTCCTATGTGAAAAGAAATTAAAATCTATACTATGCATAAAACAAAATAACTTATTCAGAACAAATATATTAGTGACAGGGAGGGAGAAATTGGGGACGGGTATCAATTTACAAGTCATATTACTAATTTTCATCATACATACCACTTTCCTAATATAAATAATGATCATTATTATTAAAAAACATATTTAATCCTCAGTTTCCATTTTTATTTTCAAAATAAAGAACAGATTTTATCGTCCTCTCCATCATTATTTTGATATGATCATTTCAAATGAACTTTATTAGAAGTATAATAAGTCTAAGCAATAAACAATTTTCAACAAATTTCTTAATTATACCCCTATACATAAAAAAGAAAAATTATATACTATGCATGCTAATATTTCTAGAGCAAAACAAAAATTTCAGTATAGTAAAAAAAAGCTATTAAACTTAAGAATTTAAGGCAATTCATCTAACAAGAAAACAGTCTTTAATGATAACAAATTTATTGAAACTTTCTGTGTGTGTATGTGCATATTGAAGAGCAAAAATGATCTTAACCAAAGATAGAAGCTAGGAAATTTGAAAGGTACGGGGAATTCACTGCATCAAAATTCTTAATTAATAGCATTTAAATGCTCAATTCAAATATCATAAAAGAGAAATAACAAAACAAAGTAGGAAGATGCTTTGTATGTATATCTTTTGAATTTAATCAAAAATTTCAAGGAGAAAAAATTTAATTTGATATTTTAAAACACATAATGAGATATCTATTCTAATCTAGAGCATAAAGAAATTCAGAAGGGACTAATCATAAAACAAAACTCTTCATAAAGTCAAATTATTAAGTCTTGAAAGCAATTTTTAGAAGAATATATAAAATAGTCTAATATCTTCTAAAGTAAAAAGCTTGAAATAATAAAAAAAATATATTAAAATTTGCATGTTTTCATGTATTCACTAAACTCTTAAAAACTCAATGGTGTTTCTTCACAGTATCTAGCAAATAATATTAACTAAGCTTTTCAATTAGTAGGTTTTAGGATCAATTTATTTAAGAGATCAATAGAAATTACAAACTTACAAATAATAATATTTTATTAAAATTCAGATATGAATTTTTTTATTATTATTCATTTAAGAAAAGTTGCACATTAGAAGATTAAAATATTATCAGATAATATTCAGATTAAACATGAGACTTAATATGATAACTTATGGAAATTTGGTTGGATAATAATTCAACTCTTAAATACATTACATATAAAGAATAGAAAAGAAATGCAATAAATTGCAGGGAACAAAAAAATCCTATTATTAATAATAATAAACTTCAGTGGGCTTTTGAGTGTATATCTGCAAAATCCCATGTGTTAGAAGTTATCATTTGTATAGATAATTAAACAACAAACAGTTGTACAAGTTTATATCAAGAATAAATTTCTTAAATGATAATCTGACTACCTTTTCCAGCCAATGATTGGTGTCAGAGCTTTGCTTTCATCATCACACCTCGCAAGACAACTAAAAATACATAAAGTTAAAATTTTTTTTTGTTTTTTGTCAAAAGGGTAAAATCACATTCACACATTACATTAAATATAATAATCAACACTACATCTCTAACGAAGGAGACACGCAGTTCTCGAATACGTTTCGTTATCGGCAGCGTATCATTTCGCGTGCGCTTCTGATCATGTGAATTAATAACCAGTATGAAAATTAGCATCAACAAATTTCATCGGAAACAAATTTTAACTTTTAGCGTAATCAGTAACTCTCGATACTCGCATTAAAACAGAAATAAAAAAAATTAGTTACTTACTTTAGACCGCTCAATTTACCACAGAAAAACTCACTAACACCACCAATCTAATAATTATAACTTAAGTTTAAATACCAAAGGAAAAAAACATCGTGCGCCGACATATACTACGATGCCGCAACACACGTGGTATTGCACGTGTGTTTGTATACGAAGTGGACACGCAGGTCCAGTCCATGCACTTGATTACACTTTGCCCCGTCCGAACTTCCCTTTCGGACACACTGTTCTGCCGAGAGCTCCTACCGGCATTCATTTAAACTCCCGGAAATAATTAAGCCTACAATATTTTGTTGACATAGATTGAAGAAGAAAGCATAAAAATTATACTATTGTTAATTATTATGGTTATCATCAATTAAAATGTTGATACCAGTTAATACCAATATACACCTAACCTTTGCAAAAGTTATTCATTTCAAGGATTTTCAGTATTTGAAATCTAATTCGTTAGGCCTAAACATCTAATCAAACCACACGAATGTACTTCCAAATGTTGCTTTTAGGCCTGACGTCACAACACATCAAAATCATAAATTTTTCAAGATTTTATGCTTACTTCAATTGCTTTACAAATGAATTACAATTGAATTAGTGTTATAAAGGTCCGAAATCCAATTAACAATCAGAAGCAAAATAAAAAAACCGAAAATAAAAAAAATATATTCGCACCTCAAATTATGCAAATAAGATGTAAAGGATGAATATTGCCTTGTACGTTCTTCGGGATAAAGCGTTACTCAAGAACAACCCATTCTTTTGTTACACTACTTCAGCTTTCGGTCACCAGATGTCATTACAATACCATTTTCTGTTTTTCTCAACAGATGGCAGGCATTGCTTTACGAAGGTGACCCTGTTTTCACCCGTAATAAATTTTTATTAGAAATATAAACGTTGACTTGAGAATCAAATTAAAGACTTTCATCTACAGTTTCATATCACGATTTGTCTTTTGCATCGTGCCATTATCAAAGTGACCTCTGTCGAGCCACGACTTCTGAAAGTAAGTACAAAATCAATTAATGATAAACACTTGTACTGTACGATTGCGCAATTTTCTTCTTCCTCTTCGACTGCAAAGGCGGTGCTCATCATGGGAATGTTTGTTATTGGTCAATACGCAAATGATTGACTAGAGAAGTCATGTGATCTGACTGAGAATCAAAACAAACATTTTGTTGCTCTGGCAAGGTATGTATTTACATCTGTGATATTTGTTGGGTACGTTTACTTTATGTCATCATTTAATATTTGCAAAAGTGAAACTTAATTCGTAAGAGTCATGTTCCGCATGCATGTTTATTAAGGAAGGTACCAAGGTTTTTAATTTCCTTTTAATTATTTTTTAAAGGAAGGATCTGTTGTTTGGTTCCGTGTATGCTTGCTGTAACATGTTATATGTTATGATGCGAATGACGATGGATTTTTGTTTTAATAGTGGACTATTTATATATTAAATGTAAGCCAGATGTCTTAATCAATTTTTGCTTAAGAATTTAAAGATCGCTAACAACTAAATAGTGTTAAAAATAATAGAAGTGTGTGATGGATCGATTGTAGGATATTATTGTATAGAACAAAGCTGGCTCTGACTAAATTTTCTGTCATCTTAACGCCTTAAAGTTACGTCTTGTTGAACGTTGTTTTGAATAATTTGTGATACAAAGTAACATTATATGTGAGTCATAAATGTAAGATAGTTGTGTTTGTTTAATTGCATAATACGTACCTATGCATCATATAATTTGTTCGTATTGAAAAACTGAATGTAGTGCTTACAATTTCTTTGCTTGATATTTACTAAAGACATTTTTTGCAACGTATGTATATCTAGAAATTTTTTGAAAACTTGATTACTAGTTGTGATATATTTTTAACATCGAACGGGAAAGGTGCAGTACCATACTTGTTTCCAACAATTTTCTGTAAACATAAATGGGTTGTATGTAATTATTACATGATTAATTGTTACATTGTGTACAATCGCAGCAAATTTCATTAATGCTATCAAGCTTAAGGAGTTTTGTTCAACATATGCATCAATTAACTGCAGTAGAGGTAAAAAATTTTAAGATAATTTTTTATTTTTGTTGTCAGAAACGTCCAGAATGATTTCAATAAACTAAAACTAATTGGGTTTGACAATTGATCGCGTATATTTTAAATTTTTTGCTATGAAAAGTTATTATACTTGGCCATATTTTATGATTGAACTATTATTTTCATTTGAATTTATTGAACTAATAAATATTGTTTCAAATTAAGCAGTTTTAAATTGTATTGAAGTAGAATTTCAGTTTTTTTTTGTCATAATATTCTATATATTCATGATATGTATTTTAAATGTTTGAAGTGTCTGCATTTTATAAGAGTGACAAGTTCACTTTTACGATTATCCAGAGGAGTTTGATACATAGGGAAATATGACAAAATATTAAGTGACATCTAGAAAATGAGGAATTTGAAACAAATGTAAATTAAATTTTCAAATATGATTATTGAAACCAAAGTTTGTTTGTTTGCTTCAATCTAGTTTTCCCACATTTAACACCAAATAACCATGAATTCATAATTATCTTGAATTGAATATCTACTGATCGTGTATAGTTTATAATCTATTATTATTATTATTGTCTGACCTCCCAAGGTTTTTCATAACTTCATAAGTTTTCTTCACAAGGAGACATTATATGCCAGTGTTTATCCCTTTTTTGATTAATATCATTGTAGTATTGAAAGTTAATAGAGGGTAGAGATTATATTAGAAATTTCTAACTGAATTTATTTTTAGAACTTTTAGAACCGTAATATTTTTGTTTTGTTAAGATTAATATGAAATATGAAACTTCACTATTTTAATCTGAGTTATTTTTAGTACTTACACAACTTAAATGAAATTTATGTTGAAGGATATTTGTAGGTTTATCTTGTTGGTTTTATTTTTCTATATATTTTCCTGAGGATTTCCGCTAAGTACAAATGAACTTCTTAATGCACTCAGCATCACAAGTGCTATACTAATTTATTTTTTTCGTGTGTGTATGGTTGACAACAGTTGACACTGTATCCTGAGAACATTAACCTCTATGCACTGCAAATTTTGTTTCTTAATTATGTGAGTGCTTTATAATTAAAGCAGTGTTACTTCCTATAAGGTTATCAACTCAGCAAGAATTTGAATCATTGCCTATACAGTTGTAGTTTTCTATACTAACCTTTATTCAGTTTAGCAGTGACGGTTTAACATAATTTTTTCATGTGGTTCTTTTATAGTTTGTGATGTAAATGTTATTGCCAGTGGTATTATAGTGAGTTTAGATATATAATAATTTATGTATATTTTTTCTGTCAAGATATTAATAGCTGAATCCATTATCTCTTTTATATTAGAAATTAAAATGTTTATTGTATTGATATAGATCGTTTCTTGAGAATTTTGCAGAATTTTTTGTCCTCTCTTAGTACTGCACAGTAAATCTAAGTATACAATTCATTAAAAATATAGGTAAAAATTGACATAAAATTTTGTAGTTTTTAAAAGTTATGGAATGGTTTTCAGTACCTGTTAGCTATGAAAATGTTATTTCGTACTAAATCTGGCAAATTGACTAAGATAAGAATCTGAAATAAATTATATTGAACACATTTTATAAGTTTGTATCTATTTTTCATAGTCACTTTTAATATTAAGATCAATAGTTTATTTTGACAATGAAAAATGAAAATTAGTATAATTGTAGTAGCAATAGAAAACAGAAGTTCAGTCACATGATATGTTTCCTTTTTTTTACAGTTGCTAATATGCACATTGAAAATACATTATTATTTAATCCAGAACTAACGTTTATGGTTTTATATTAGTTAACATAGGACTAACACCTTAAGTTCTCAAAATTCTAGTTTCATTTTCTTGAATGTTATCAAAATTCTTAATCATCATGCTCGGTTTTATTTTCGAACTATGTCATAATTTTCTAAAACACACTAATACTTTGGCACTCTAGTAAGCAAAATCTGTTAAATTTTTGTTGGGAATCCAATTATTTTCATGGCAATACTAGTTCTTGTTGTAGGTCTAATCATACTAATTGTCATGTTTTGTGGTTTGAATAATATTATTTTGCTGTAATATAAGCTTATGTATACTAAATTCTAGTTGTATATTAAGTTCTTGTATGTTTTGAAGGTCATACCACATTCATTAGCTATCATTTTCATGAAATATTAAATTTAATTATTTCTTAGTACTGAAATTTCTTTTTATGTTGGCATTTGCAGTACAGATTTGTTATTATTCTTAAAAAAACATGCTATGAAAATTTTATGGAACATAGAAAAGTCTTTTCTAAACTTAAGAATTTAAAATCTATAGTTCTCAAAATATTGCGGTGCGCCGCATAACTATTATTCATGTGTGGCAACAGCGCTAGGCAAATTGCACATCAGAAACCACGCCTTCGGCACGTGCGAAGGAGCACACGCGAGTATAAATAATCCGCGTTCAAACTCGCCAGAAAAAGATCATTAGCAGATAGTCTAGTAGGATTTGGATAGCGATTATAACGTCACTTAACGTTTTATTAAAGGTTTAGTGTAATACTGTTATATTGTGTGTTACCAATGCTTCCCCCCCCCCCAAAAAAAAAAAAAAATAGGTGTGTATTTTTAGTACCGTGTTTTCAACTTCAAAAGGATGTTAAAGGTCAGTTTTGTTTTTCATTTCGAAACTTATTGGAGAAATTTGATAAAATATAATAATAAATCTGTTAATTGTAATTCTATTTATTGATTCGGAAAACTAAACAAAATTTTAAAATAATTATGTGAATATTAAAAAAAAATTGTAATTATTACATGATTACAAATTTTATAAATTACTTATTTTATAATAAACTACAGTAATGACTCATGCCTTCAGGAGTTTCAATGTCTCGATTTCGATTTCTTCACATTCACTTGAAGATATCGGAACAGGGCCGGCGCTAGCAGTTTCGCCGCCCCGGGCAAAAAGGTAAAATGCCGCCCCTTTATAACAAAAATTAAAAGAGATAACCTAAACCCTTCCCACGCTTAGTAGTAAAATAAAACGTGAGCAAAAGAAACTGGTATTAAAAATGTTGAAGTTTGATTTGCCAAAAATACAAATTTCTTGATTTATGATTTTGGCACTAAATTGAAATTAAGGTTGCACAGAAAAAAAGAAAAGACACAAATCTAGTATATAATTATAAAATGCATATATTATAAAGATTGTAAAACAAATTATAGAACCACTAAAAAGAAAAACCTAATTATTAAAAATACAGTTAAACTTAAAAGGGTTTTTTTTCTCACTTTTAATTCTGAGAATTTTTTGACATCAATTTCTTCAGCTAGCTCATGCTCAATGGCTAATGTTGTCAAGCCATTTAGCCGATCCTCGGTAGTTGTAGAGAGTAAAAAATTTTTAATTAACTTTAATTTGGAGAAACTTCTTTCTCCACTTGCCATACTTATTGGGAGAGTAAGCGAGATTCTTAAAACTATACAGAGATTTGGAGCAAAATCCAGCTTTGAAATGAATTTTAAAATCTCGATTGGACTTTCTTTTTTATTTAGTAAGGCCAAAACCGATACTATCTAGTCTGCCAGGTTCAGCGCGTTTATATCTGATGAATTCCCATCAGTTAACACTATTTCTAGATCTTTACAATATTTTAGTAGGTCGTTTTGAGGGGTATCTTTTAAATCATAAATATTGTATTAAAAAATGGAAATAGTTGCTGTGGGTACTGATCAAATCTAACCTGGATTCAAGTGCATTGATAGCTTGGTCTAGTGTGAAAAAATAAAACTCTGCCTTATATTTCAAAGTAGGATCTTCTATAGCAGCGGTTCTCAACCTGGGGGGGCGCGCCCCCCTGGGGAGGCGTAGAAGAATTTCAAGGGAGGCGTGAGTTTAAAAAAAAATAATAAATAAAACAAACTGTAATTTACTGTTCTCAATTTTGCAGTTACAATGTAACCGTAACGTATTTTCGACATACGAATACGAACACAATAATTGTCGCACACGATAATTGTCGTAGCTGCAATGTCAGAAAAACATTCTGAAGACATAAGGATGCAGTTAAGAGTTTCACAGAAAAGATAACTCTTTGGCAACGCCGTCGTCAGAGTTCAGAGCCAAACATTTCGTCCTTTCCAAGACTGAACGACATCCTCGATGATAAAGAAAAACTCACATTGCAATATATAAATGAACTGATGGACCTTATATCAGGGCATTTGGTAGCATTGCAAAATGAAATTGCAGACTATTTTCCAGATATTAGTTCAGAGAACTGGGAGTTTAAGTTGACAAGAGATCCTTTTAAAATCGACGTGGATATACTTCCTGATCATATTCAGGAACAGGCAATCGACCTAAAATGTGATTCTCAAGCAAACGCGGAATTCGAAAACGTCGATGTTGAAAACTTTTGGTTGCGCTATTTTCCTTTTTACCCAGAAGTTGCTTTGGAAGCTTCGAGGTTGTAAGTGCAGTTTTCATCCACATATCTCTGTGAATATGGATTTTCAGCATTAGCATACATAAAGTCAAAATATCGAGCAAAGCTGGACGTTGAAAGTGACCTGAGGTGTGCTTTGTCACACTTAAAACCTAATATTCAAAAACTTGTCAAGGACAAGCAGTTCCAGCCCTCTTATTAATGTTGTGAAAGTGAATGGTATTACATTCCAACCTCACCTTGATCCTTGATTACCTCAAATATATTTGATCTGTATTTAATTCTTTGATTTCATATGTTCTAATAATAATATGTTCCAAATTAAGATATGAGTAGTAATATTAAATTTTGTGTATGAAATTATCTATTCTATATTTTCATTTAATAACCAGCTTCAGTTTCAAATTCCAATTGTACTACTTCTATTGACCATATATGGTACTGGTGGTGGGAGAGGCGTGACCTTACATCAGTGTTCAAAGGGGGGCACTGAGCCTGAAAGGTTGAGAACCCCTGTTCTATAGGATCATCTCGTGCCTCATAGTCAAAATTAACATTCCTTCTTCGAACTCTATGACGTGGCTGGGTAAGCTCAAAATAGCCGGTATGTCGATTTCGTCGGCGAGTTCTCGAGCATCGCAAAGCATTAAAGGCCGTGTCCGATCTAAGATCCTTGAAAAATCTTTACAATTTTTCAAGAGTTCCATACCAGATGGTAAGTCATGGTCTTTAGTCTGTAAGAGCTTACTTATTGGATTGATACAATTTAAGATTTTGTACCAAATTACAATGGAGCACAAGAATTGTTTAACACAACTTAATAGTCCAGAAGCCTCAACTCTTATAGAGTTGTTAATCTCCGAATTATTACAAACAGCAAAGCAAATAAAGCATCGTATATCCCTCCTAATTAATACCTCAGTGGTTTTAATGCATCTATTTGGCTTTCCCAAAGAGTATCACTTAGGGGTTTCAAAGTTAGTCCCTGAACTTATTTTATTAATATGCTCCATCGAAAAGTTGATGAGGAAAAAAATAGATATATTTTTTGGACCATATTAAAAAATTAGCGGCTTCGAAGGATGCCTTTGCCATGTCATCAACGACCAAGTTTAATGATTGGCTACTACATGGGAGGTAAAATGTTCGTGGATTTAACGCTTTTATTCTAGATTGTACTCCCGATTTATCGCCCCTCATGTTGGCCCCATTATCGTAAGCCTGTCCCCTCATATCCTGCAAATTCAATCCCAAGATTTCAAGTCTTAAGTATTAGAGTTGAGAGTTCAGAGCCCGACGATCTTTCAACCGGAAGAAAGCCTAAAAAGCTTTCATTAATTTTAATGGAAACCTCATTGGGATTGGATTTGTCAATGGGTACATACCTTACTAAGACTGTCATTTGCTCGATCTTGCTGATATCAGGAGTACAATCTAGAATTATTGAATAATATTTAGCTTTTTTAATCTCGCTAACAATGTGAGATGTTATATTTTCACTTAAAAGAGTAATTATTTCATTTTGAATATCTTTTCCGAGATACTGGACTTAAACTTCCTCTTTTTTGAGCACTCTGCGGATATGCTCTTCCATTACTGGATCCAACTGGTTGAGGTTCTCCTTCTTTTACCAAGAAATATATTTCGGTTTCTGATAAGCTAGTTGGCCAGGAACCCGGATCTGAATTTATTATCGTAGCAAATGTCTCTTCTTTGGATTTCCCTGGAGTACGTTCAGTGGACGTCCCTGGAGTAGGTTCTTTGGATATCCCTGGAGTAGGCTTCACTTGAGCAATATCGGTAGCTTGGTTGGTAATGGCTTCATAGTTAGGATTTGAATCAGCTTCTAATATCTGTGTCGTCACCGTTCCTTTTCGTGCCTTGTAAGTAACTTAACAGACTTCCAGCCTGTTTTTGAATTTGAACTTGTTTTTCGACCCTTTTCCTTTTGTACTGAGCACCCGATAATCTTTTACGTCCATCAGACATTCTAAAAACAATTAAGAAAATGTTTCAATAAAAAATAATTTTTTTTTTCTAAACGAAACATATGCGTTTTTGAATGTTTCAAAGCGAGATTTTGTTGGCTTTGTTTAGGGTAAATTGTTAAAAAAAAAAAACTTTCTATTCCATTGCTAACGTTTCGGTTTTAATCGAACCTTATTCAGCGATTTAAGGTTTGATTAAAACCGAAACGTCAGCCATGGAATAGAAAGTGTTTTTTTAACAATTTACCCTAAACAAAGCCAACAAAATCTCGCCTTGAAATAAGTAAATAAGGGTACGAAAAAACAAAAGATTTTTCGAATGTTTTTGGAAAGATGCTCCTCTACGAGGGTTAATTTTTACCCCTGACATTTATTTATAGCGAACATGAGTTGAGCGGTGCCTTGTCTGTTCTTGCTTACCTTTACTTACCTTTTGATTCTTATGTATTACATATATATGTATTATTATTTTTTAAAATCGTTTAATTACACTGATGGCCATTAAAATTGCAACACCACGAAGGAGGTTTCATGCAAATGTCAAATTCGCATGAAAGGAAGAAGATGCTGGGATATGCAAATGATTAGCATTCAAGCGCAAACGAACGACGCAGGTAGGAGAAACGGCATCTCAAACTCTGTATAAAAGGAAAGTTACGCAGCGTGTTTCTCATTCGGAAATCGCATTTGAATGTTGGTTGTTTGTGAGAAGATCGGGTTATGCCTCGTATAAGATGGAGAAACGGCTACCAGCACGTGTCGGAATTCGATAGCGGCAGGATCGTGGCCTATCGAGAGTGCAGTTTATCGTTCCGCGATATTGCTACTTGTATTGGTCGGAATCCAACGACTGTCATGCGAATATGGAATCGATGGGTTCAGGAGGGCCATACTGAAAGCCATGCAGGATCTCGACGGCCTCCCGCCACTAACGCCTGAAAGGACAGATATGTTGTCAGGTTGGCCTTTCAGAATCGTACACCCACATCACGGACTTTGAGTCGGGAAATGGGCTTGTTTGCAGCACGACAAGTATCCCCACGGACAGTGCGACGACGTCTGGAGCAGCACGAACGGTCTGCATGGTGACCATTATTGCGGCTTCCCTTGAAACTGCAGCATAGAGACGCGCGGCGACAGTGGTGAGCCCAACGACAAAACTGGATACAGATGTGGCACCACGTCGTGATTTCAGACGAGTCCCGGTTCTGCGTGTAGCATCATGATGGACGTATTCGTGTCTGGAGGCACCGAGGAGAACGCCCGTGGCCTGCTTGCATTCGATATCGTCATACAGACCCTGCACCTGGCGTGATGGTATGGACAGCCATTGGGTACACGACACGAACACCTCTTGTTCGCGTCATCGGTAATCTAAATAGCCAGCGTTACATTCGTCAGATCTTAAGGCCGGTGGCAGAGCACTATCTTCGAGGCCCCAGAGACGTCATCTTTCAACAAGATAACGCAAGACAGCATATTGCCCGTCGTGCCCTGACCTCCCTCGACACATGTTGTCCCGACCAGCACATTCTTCAGATCTCTCACCCATTGAAAACTCCTGGTCATGGGTTGCTGAGAGACTGGGCCGCAACCGCTCTCCAGCCACTACGATTGATGAAGTGTGGCATAGACTTGAAGCAGCATGGAATGACTTGCCCGTATCTGTCATCCAAGCCCAGTTCTACTCGATGCCTAACCCGGTTGCAGCCGTTTTAGCTGCCAGAGGCGGCAGCTGTGTGTACTAATTTTGGACCCTGTATACCTTCAAATTGCCTACAAATTTAATCAGGTTTTCTTCCTACTATGCTGTATGGTCACAATAAGTAAAGTTTTGTTATTTGCTTTCCTTCCTGGTGTTGCAATTTTAATGGCCAGCAGTGTAGATTTAGAATATTTACTGTCAAAGTTACCATAAGCCGGAAAAATATTTTTCTGGACAACTACTTTTTGCTTGGACCCATCGATTTTATTTTTTAAAAAGGCACTTTTGCTTGTTTCTGTTAGGTAACATGCTCAAAGAAATAACTTTTATTTGGCTCATATTATTTTCGAAAAAATACGTCGTTGTAAGAAGAATTATAAACCTTTCAAAACGAGTTGCCACTTGACCCTAGTGATGCGACATCGACAACAAAACATCGATGTTTCGAAACATCGATATTCAATATTAAAACATCGATGCTAATAAAACATCGCCCTAAAACCATCGATGTTTTTAAACGTCGATGTTTATGAACTTTCATTTTTTAAAACTGGTTTAGTAACCTCTAAGATTAATGTTCCTTCGGTTAGTCATGGAGGGGGGGGGGGGCTGTTACCAGAAAATCTAGGAAGAAATTATTGCAATTTATTAACAAATCTTTTGTTTTCAAATTACGTAATACAAAAGAAAATTACATATATTTACACTAATTGGAAGTACTGATGCAAAATCAACGTATGGGGGAAAACTGAACAAGCTCATTTTTCTTCACTGTAAATAACAATTAGGGCTATTGGGGCATATAATTATTCATTGTCTCTAATCGTTCCCCCTTTTGTATTCGTCCTTTTCAGAATTCAGATTTACATTTACTGAGTGGGAAAATTATGCTACGTGGTTAATTTTTTTTTATTTATGGTACATTTTCATTTAAAAAAAAACATCGAGACAACTTAAAACATCGAGCACAAAACATCGATGTTAAACAAAAATCGGCTTCAATAAATCGATGTTTTGAAAACATCGACATCGATGTCGCATCCCTACTTGACCCACTTTCTTTATCTAAATTATAGGGGTAAAAATTACCCTATATGGGTTGATAAATATAAAAAAACAAAATAAAAAGAAAAGTGACTTCCTTCAAAACAAAATCGACGTGTCTGAGCAAAAAGTCAAAATTTAAAGATAACATGCTTAAAAAAATAATTTTTAAATGGCTCATGGCAAATTTAAAATTAAATATATATCAAAAACAAATCAAACGATTTATAAAAAAAATCCGACCGTAGTAAGAAGAATTAAGAGCCCTTAAAAACAAGGTGCCACTCGGCCCATATTCCCTATCTGAATAAGAGGGGTAAAAATTACCCCTCATAGGAGGTGTATCCTACTGCATGAAACACCAAAGTGGTAAAAAAATTGACGGATTTGAGCGTTTTTCCAAAAACATCCTGTAGAAGCTATAAAAATATTTGTTTAGAAAAGCTACCTATTTTTTAATTATTACCTACTCACCTTACTTTTAGAACACACTGTATGACACAATTTTCAAAAACTCACGGCAAATAGTAATTTTATGTAACGCACTCTACTTCACTAGTAACCAACCTGTAAGGCAATTATTGCATAAATAAACAATCGAACTGCCTCTTTTCCTTTTATAATAGTAGCGTAAAAATCGTGTCACAGCTTGTCATGAAAGGCTTTTCGCGACCCCATACATGTTCCGACAAATTAAAACACGGTAAAAAATTATTTTACAGCACTTTGTATCTGTGTCCATTTATTTAAATTATAATAAAAAGGGTCATTTTTTATTTTATACATTTTTAAGCCATTATTAAGCGGGAGTTTATTATGTTTGTGAGCGGTTTCCTTGAAATATTTTGATATTTTATCTATATTGCTCTGTATTTTTCGTTCGGTTTTGGATTTGGTCACGAAAACTCTACTCATCTTTCAAAACGTGTTTTTATTTAAAAACTACATACCCCAACCTTATGTCGTTCTCATGCTTGAGGATTTTTGAAGTGAGTGGGTACCTATACTTAAAAGTTCGTAAAACATATTAAAAGCAAATTTTATTACTAGTCCACCTATTAATTTTTCATAAGTATTGAAATGAATCTTGATTTAATCATTTTCTTCATAAACTAGTTAATTTTACAGCCCATTTGCCGCCTCCTAAGGTTGCCGCCCCGGGCAGGGGCCCGGCTTGCCCGCCCCTAGCGCCGGCCCTGATCGGAATCATATCGAGATGGTGTATTAATTGAAATAATCCTTCTGGAATTATTTTTTCCTTCATGTATATTCGGAAACTCTGTGTCATCTCCCTTTCATTCTAACGAAGCCTTCATAAATTCCTTATTTCTGCAACCCTAAACGTCAAATGATTTTGAACTTCTGGTCACTGTTTTGGATCTAGCACTCTGGCCCATTTAGGTAAATCAGCTTCTTCATCATCTAACAATCTCTTTTCTATAGATATTTTCAGATTTTCATAAAATGAAATAGGACATATTGGTGGAGCCTCCTTTCTAGCTTTCTTGTATATGAGAACCTCTTGGGAGATACTTTCTCGCTCACTGCAATCTGCTGACTTTTCCCGTTACCCTGCACGTCCCTTTGCAATGGTTCCTTAGGGTCAATGCCCTGGTAACCATACTGCCATCTAGGTGACCATGGTAACATCTGTGCTTATCTATGTCATACGCCGTTGCACATCATACATATTTTTCAGTGACATAACCTCAAAATTGCTATTTTTGACTTGTGTCACTTTTTTTGCCTGGTTGCGATATGGACTTAGGGTTGATACGAAAGTTTACATGGTCTTTAGTTATAGCCGAAGTTTCAAACCCCATTCTAGGTGCCGAATTTTTAGAACGTTTCGGTTTATTAGTTGGCGTAAAATATCGTCGCATCCTTCTACTCTTATTTCTGCTAAAGGCAAAACAATACCTGGTCCTTCTTGTGGATTAACGATGATTTCTCTAACTTTCCAGTATCACAAATTGCTCTGTTATTATCCAGACATTACGCGAACAACTCTAAACTTCAGTATACCTAACATCAGTGTAACGCATTGCATAGTAACAACTGGTCCACCTACTGCAGTAAAAGTTCGCTGCCTACCACCTGACAAATTGGCCGCTGTCAAAAAAGAATTTTCTAGTTTAATAGCACATTGTATCTGCCGACCGTCCAAAAGCCCATGGTCGAGCCCCATTCATTTGGTTCCCAAGAAAGATGGGTCATGGAGAATATGTGGTGATTACAAGCGTCTTAATTCGGTTACGGTACCCGACAGGTACCCAATACGTTACATTCAGGATTTAACATTAGGCCTGGAAGGCAAAACCATTTAGTCAAAACTCGACCTCGTACGAGCTTACCACCAGATTCCGGTTGACATACCAAAAACAGCAGTCATCACTCCCATTGGTCTTTTTGAATACCAATATATGACCTTCGGTTTGAGAAATGCGGCCCAACGTTTTTTGAACCAAGTTCTATATGGTCTAGATTGTTGTTTTTCTTACTTGGATGATGTCTTGATAGCATCTAAAAACGAAGCTCAACATATTAAAGATCTCAGATTGGTCTTTGAACGCTTGAACAAATACACGATTGTCTAAAATGCGCATAAATGTCTTTTGGGTCAATCATATTTACCGTTTCAGCTAACAGCATACGACCGTCGACAGAGAAAATGGAAGCACTACTAAACTTTCCTTGTCCAACAAACATTTCTGAACCGCGTAGGTTTCTTGCTATGGTCAATTTTTACCATAGGTTCATATCCAATGCTGCAGCAATCCAAGCACCTATGCATGTATAATTGAAAGGGAAAAAGAATAATAGGGAGACCAAATCTTCAATTTCTTGGACTTCAGACAGTCAACAAGCTTTTGACGCTTGCAAGAAGCAGATTGTTAGCATGTCACCATTAGCCCATCCAATCCATAGTGCAACTTTGTTTCTTATGGTCGACGCTTCAGACGTAGCGATAGGTGGTGTATTGCAACAGACTTCGAACGGTATCGTGCAATCACTAACTTTTTTTCTCACGAAAGCTTACCTCTTCAGAAGTTCGCTACATCACTTATGATAGAGAACCACTGGCTGTTTACTCCTCTATTTGCCATTTTAGTCATATACTAGATGATAGACAATTTGTTGTGTTCTCGGATCACCAATCTCATTTGCATTTCGCCAAAAAAAAAGATGAATGTTCCCCTCGGCAACAGAGGCATTTAGAGTTTATTAGTCAGTTCACAACAGATATACGTCATATGTCAGGAGATCAAAATTGTGTCGCTCATGCATTGTCTTGTGTGTCTGCAATTTCCCTCCCAAATGTTGTGGATTTTGACGAAACGGCTCGATTACAACAGCTTGATTCAGATCTGCAAGTTTTGTTAAAGGATAGCAGTTTGCTTGTCAAACCTTTTAGCTGTTCAGCTACTGGTACACCTCTTCTCTGTGACGTTTCTTCAGGAACTGTTCATCCGATAGTTCCAGTTACTGTGCGCAAGATCTTTTATGATGCTTTGCATAATGTATCCCATCCTGGTGTACGGGCAACTATCAAACTGGTTGGTTCTAGATTTGTTTGGCCGTCGTTGCGGAAAGACTTCAGTATGGGTAAAAACCTATTTAGCGTCTCAGAAGTCGAAAATACAAAGGCACATTCAAACGCCTTTTGGCGATTTTCTTGTTCCCAACGAGCGTTTCAGATACGTACATATGGATTTAATTGGCCCATTACCGTCTTCCCATGGTTACACTTACTCTCTCACCTACATTGACAGATATGCTAGGTGGCCGGAAGCATTCCTGATAGCTTGCATAACTGCAGATGCAGTAGCACAAACATTTCATTTTGGTTGGAGCACCAGTGTGTGTTATTACAGTTCATGGTCGTCAATTCGAAAGTGAACTTTTTTACTCTTTCTCCAAAATTCTTGGTATACGTAAAGCTCGAACAATTCCATACCACCCATCGTCAAGTGGCATGGTGGAGCGATTCCATTGCCAATTAAAAAGTTCCATAAAATGTTACAGCGGTAGCAACTGAGTCCAGGTTCTTCCATCGATTTTACTTGGAATCCGTTGTAGTGTCAAAGACGAACTAAATTCATCATCAGCGGAGTTGATCTATGGTTCGCCTTTACGCCTACCCGGTGAATTTCTACGAGACTCCTCGCAACATTTTCCCGTTCCTGCTTTCTCACTTTTTCATGAACTTAAGGATCACATTGAAACTTTGCGTCCCGCTCCAGCTTCTCGCCATGGTGGCAAATCTGTTTTTGTGCACAAGGATCTTACACATCTACGCAGTGTTTATTCGGCAAGACGCAATTCGACGTCCTGTACAGCAGCCGTACGATGGACAGTTTCCTGTCGTATCAAGAGGTGACAAGTTTTTCGTCCTGTTGATCAAGGGACGGAAAGAAAGTTTCAGTGGATAGGTTAAAGCCTGCATTCTTCGCTGCAGATCATCCCGATCTTCCATCGCCACTGACTCGTGCGTACGCCCTGTGTATTCGCCTCCAGCACTGCAGATAGGAGTCACAACATAGTCAGGCAGACGAGTTCGGTTCTGGGTACCTGTTCCAGCGAGGTAGCAACAGTATTATGCAAATTGCACATCAAAAACCACGCCTTCGGCATGTGCGAAGGAACGCACGCGAGTATAAATACTCCACGTTCAAAGTTGGTTTGGAGCGCTACGGTCAATTTTTTGCAACACAAGGGCTAATTAGGCTACGTACACATGAGAGCGTTGCAACGCGCGCGCTTAACGCAAACCATGTGTACGGTCTAATTCAACACAAAGGAACCCGAGGCGCGCTGCAGTAGCGCGACCTGCGTGGAACTCTCCAGACGCGCCTTTAGTAGAAGAGAGCGTTGTATGTGTACGCAATCATTTGATCAGTTGTATTTCATCAACGCGCGTTGCAACGCTCTCATGTGTACATAGCCTTAGACCGGGACCCACTGCTTAAAGCCGATTCCGAATGGCTACAAACGTCCATGCCAAGAGTGGGACTCAAACCCACAGACTTTGGTACCGAATGCCAGCGCCCTAGCCATTCGGCCATCGTCCAGCGCTCCTCCGCGTTCAAACTCGCCAGAAAAAGATCATTAGCAGATAGTCTGGTAGGATTTGGATAGCGATTATAACGTCACTTAACGTTTTATTAAAGGTTTAGTGTAATACTGTTATATTGTGTGATACCCAGCCTTTGATATGTACACCAACCCCATCAAAGGGAAGCAATGATAAATACTACAGTTTAGATATCAGCCATAAGCAGACATAACAGTAATCGATTCTCTTCAAGAATAGATGCTGTACATGTTTGTGTTGAAAATTTAAAAAAATTGCTTATCAAATTTATCTTTAAAATCAGTTTCATTGCATAATGCTAGGGGCTTATTGGGCCAAATTGGGGGATCCTGGTGGTAAAATTTTCTGTGCTGTAAAAAGAAACCTTTTTTTCATCTGTATGTTTCAAAGAGAAGATGAGCTGTCCCATAGCTTAAATTAAATACTCATAATATGTGATGTTATATCCAGTATAAAATGAATGAAAAATATAAGGAAGATAAACCTGAACTAAATAAAATGTTTTAAGAAAGTAAGATTTATTCAATGTGGCACAAATGGTTATTTTATTCCTCTGGCAAATTACTCAATTATTATAGATGTAACAATGTTAATTCTTCTTGTTCCATTTACAATTATTCCGTAAATGTTCAGCCTGTCTCTTGACATATTACTTTTATTTTTCGTTTTTAACCCATTTTAAGTGAGAATGATCCTTAAATGAAATATTAGAATGTCCAAAAATATTTTTGAATCACATCTACTTTTAGAAAAGTGAAAGCTTTGTGTCAGTATTTTGTCTTTTAAAAATTTTAGAAGTTTTTTCAATTATTCATCAAAATGTTGCAAATCTGTATAGTTTTCGTAGGTTTCTTTAAATTTTTTCATAAATTTCTCCTTTTTTAAGGATTAGACAAGTGTAAAAGGAAAGAAAATTTCCAAAAATTTTTCATATTATCTGCTGCAAGTTCTGCTATTTTACTATCACAAATAGAATGAAAAGAATAAACATTAATTTTTTTTTTCACTGTCAGATAAACCATTTTCTTCAATACATTCGTCATTGAAGAATTAAAATGTTATATGTTGATTCTTTTCATAAATAAAAATAATTTATATAGGAAGGGTTTTAAGAGATTTCTAAAAAAATTCAATTAAATCCTTTAAATAGTGTACTATCATCATTCATTACAGATATTTTCTGGTTCCATTCATTCATTGTGTAGTAGTATTCCAAGTCAGTGTCATTTGAGCCTTTTTTTTTTTAAATTTAATTTAATAGTGGTAACTTTTATTTATTTCATTTTTTCCATCGTATTAGAAGCTCATAGGTCAGATAAGACATTTCTTATATGGTTGTTACAAATATTTAATACAAGAACAGCATCTGGTCTCATCTACCATATAATATTAGATTTTTGTTTTACTGTTACGTTTTCATACATCTCCAGCATTTTGCATAAATTTAGTTAGCACTGAGGAAATGCAAATGAAAAAGCTGATTATTTTTTCATAAACCTAGAGTACTGACAAGTAGTGCTGCAAGTTTTTCTGTAGCAATTCTGCAAATTATTTCTAAAAAATTATTATTTCAAGAAATATTGACTGCATTCTGCCTGTAAGTCCTTAATGAGTATTTGTAATTCTGAATTATCTCCCATTACATTCACAACAGAGTCATGTGACTGCCAGGTCCAGCATCTGCTTGATCTGCCTCTGCTTAAGATGATAAATAATAGGAAAATTAGAGCACTCCTTCTGAAGCTGTTTATATATTCATACAATCTAAAAGCTGAGTTGCATATGTTTCAGCCCCAGAAATCTTCCTTCCCTTCATATTATGAAACATTTTTTCATGGTTAGAGAACCTAATAATCAGTTTAAAGGAGAATGGAGGTTTTGTAGGAAAATTGATTTCTTGGAGCTTGTTTAGTCAGGGTTTATGAAAAGGGTGAAATTTTGTGTTTCTAATTTTTAAATGCAGCTAGGTTAGGGAAAACAGCATTCCTAAAGACAGAAAACCTACATTGGAATACTATGAAGAGTGAAGACTGACAACAATATTTCTGCTCTCTGAAATTATCTTATTAAATCTTAAGATATTTCTGATTTTCGTGTTACGATTTATGTTCATATCGTATGTTTAGCACTTTATTAATATCTAAGAAATAAAAGGGATAAGCATTTTATAGAATAAAACAAGTTTCAGACTTTTTTGTAACAAAACATACTTGACTGCCAAAAATTAATTTAATAACTAGCATTCATCTCTAAAGAGAAAAAGTCTGTACTTCAAGACAAATTTGAAATGCTTTTTTTCCCCAAAAATGAAATTATATAAATGTTTGTCACAAGTAATATCAAATGATGTGTTTATCTTAAACTATGATATATCAATATAAATATACATGTTAAGATAGAATATTAAACTTGAAATATCCATCATAAAATTGTAGATGTAGGACACAGGTGGTCAATCTTAAATAAAGAATCCAGTTTCATATACAAAACAGATTTTTTTTAAAGACATTTCTACAAGAAACACAAGGGAACATGTCTCTTGAAAAGAGTAAATGTTATAATGCAACTATACATCACTTCCTACTCCAAACTCCTAAAGTGGACCCTTCCTGTTGTCTGAATTGTCATTAGATCAGCTAATTTCTAAGTTCTGCAATGCCTCATACAGCAGTACTCTCTACTCTTAAAAACTGCAAGGCTGTCTATTTTCTCACAGGACATTTTTATATCAGAGCTCACCTGAGGGTAAATGTAAAAATTATGAAAAGTTTAAAGGTATCAATAAGATTAGTAATTTATAGGACAAGTTATACATTTTAATTAAGTTAGGGAATGAGAAATACTTTAATGGCAAAACATATATATATATATATATATATATATATATATATATATATATATATATATATATATATATATATATATATATATATATATATATATATATATATATATATATTTAAAAAATAATTACTCTTGTGTCTATATATATATATATATATATATACACACAGAGTGTTTCATATTGAATGGGACAAAAAGAAAGCATACCTGTGAATGCTGTAATTACTTTATTTTGACAAATCAAATTTACAGTGAAACTATAGTTATCCAAGTTTCTATAGATACTCTATGTGTGCCCCTCTGGTGACACAGCAATTATCTATGCGGTATTTCAGTTCCTGCCACACTTGTGATAGAATATCCTTTGTTAATGATTTGATCACTTCAGTTATCCCCTGCTTCAGTTGCTGTAAGTTCTGGGGAAATGGAGCAACAAACACTTTGTATTTAACAAAACCCCATAAGAAAAAAATAACAAGGGGTTAGATCTGGGGATCTCAATGGCCAACAAAGCAATGGCATATCATTTGACCCAGCATGGCCAATCCAGCAATGGGGTAGACTATCGTTCAGGTACTGACATACATTTCTAAGTCAATGTGATGGAGCACTGTCTTGCTGCAGAAGGAAGCATATCTTGGTAAATGCACCCATTAATCAATTTTTCTATGAAGAAAAAAGGACCAAACGTACAACTGTTAGAAAAGGTGCAGAAAATGTTCTTTTTCGGAGAATCATGCTCATGTTCTATCACACCATGTGGATTTTCTGTGCACCAAAATCGTAAATTATGGCAATTAACTTTGCCAGAAACGTGAAAAGTTGCTTCATCTGTAAACGCAAGTCTGTTCGCGAAACCATCTACCTCCAGCTTATCTTGCATATTCTCTCAGAAAGTTTTACGCAATGGTTTGTCAAAAGGTTTTAGCGCCTACACCATCTGAAAGGTGTATGACCAGAAATTTAGACGTTTCCGTAACACATGCCACATCATTGTATGAGGCACATTGAGTTCAGAACTTGCTAAACATGCTGATTTTATGGGACTTCATAAAAACGTTTCATGGATTTTTTTCAACCACTTCAGTTTTGACTTCTAGTCGTCCTGGGCTTACACAAGCAGCTTGCATCCTGAAACTGCTTCACCCACCGTTCAATGTTATGATGATGCGGTGGTTCTTTACCAAATTTTGTGCGAAAATGTCTTTGAACAACGATAAACAATGATGTTTTGGCTTATTCCAAGCACATTACACTTTCTCTTGCATGGATAGCACCATTTCGATTAACAGTGCATCTAGCAGTGATTTCATAGCCGAAAGATTTTTTGCCAGATAAAACTTGTATAGTTGTAGTTTCAGAATTAATTTTTTTCGGCTTAATAAATCAATTACAGAATTTATAATATGCTATTCTTTTTGTCCCATTCAATATGAAACACCCTATATATATATATATATATATATATATATATATATATATATATATATATATATATATACACAGATATATATATATACACAGATATACAGTTGGCTCTCTACTTAACGACGATCTCTATTTAAAGGTGATATTTCCCTGTCCCGGCTCCTCCATCGTTATGGGAAATGTTATTTTTTCACAAATTCTGTTTAAGGGCGATCTCTACTTAAGGACGATTTTTCACGGTCCCTTGAAAGTCGTTAAACAGAGCCAACTGTATATATATATATACACACACACACAGTGGCTCCCAAAAGTGTTTGTACACTTACGATTTTCAATGAAATAGGGGTCTATTCATTAATTAAAATGAATTTTTCAGTATGGGTATTTAATAATAAGATCTATAATCTATTCTTAACAAAACTACATGAAATATTTTAAAAACATAGTAAAACTTTATTTTTAAGAAACCAATAATCAAAAGCTAACAAAAACTTTATCTCACAAAAGTCATCGTGCACATGTAAAAAATCTCTACATATTAGTAAATATTCTAATTTGTCGTTAAATTAATATTTAGTAGGATATCCTTTAGCATCCACAACAGCTTTTAAACGTCTGGGAATAGATTGCACTAGTTATTTTGTAATTTCTGCATCAATGTTCATCCATTCTTCCATCGTAATTGTTTTTAGTTTGCTTTTCGCGTGAATGTCGTGTTTTCATACTCGAACCTCCAGTTCTCTCCAAATATGTTCTATTGGGTTTAAATCCGGCGATTAAGGTGGTGTTTTCAAAACTTGTGGACAATTATAGAGACACCAGAGGCGAACGTTGAGAGCCATGTGCTTAGGATTGTTATCTTGATAAAAAAACAAAGTTGTTTCCAATACCCAAATTTTGTGCTGATAATTTTAAATTGTCTCTTAAAATATTTATATAAATAGCATGATTCTTTATACCATCAATAAATACCAAATTACCTAGTCTCGATGCTGACATGCACCCACACACAAGGACACCTCCACCACCATGCTTAACTGTTCCTACTAAGTTCTTGGAATTAAGTTCCTCATTTTTTCTTCTCCATACAATTATACGCCCATCGGAAGCAAAAATTTTCATCAGCAAATAAGACATTATTCCAATACGTTTGGGGCTTATTTATCATTGATAATGCGAAGGAAAGCCTAAGCTTTCTGTTTTTCTCATTCATAAAAAATTTTCTACGGGCAGAACGCCCATGTAATCCAGCTGCTCTTAGAACTCGTCGAACAGTTTCAGGTGAAATTAAAGTAGAAAATGTTTCATTAAATTCTGCAGAAACTTTTACAGCACTCAAACGGGGGTTTTTCACAAATTTTCTAATTAGAAATCTCTGAGCATGTTTTGTTAACTTTGCCGGACGACCTTTTCTTACCTTGTTTTTGATCCAATTTTCTTGTTTAAAGCGTTTCATCACATACTGCACAGTAGAATGGATAAATTAAGTAATTTAGCAATATTCCGAACTGATTTACCACTACTATGATGAAAAATAATCAATTTTTGAATGCTGTTTGTTGTTTCTTTCTGACTATGAGCCATTTTCAAATGTTTTTAAAAGTGTTCATGTAGTTTTGTTAAGAATAGATTATAGATCTTATCATTAAATACCCATTCTGAAATATTTATTTTAATTAATGGATAGACCCCTTATTTCATTGAAAATCGTAAGTGTACGAACACTTTTGGGAGCCACTGTATATATATATATATATATATATATATATATATATATATATATATATATATATATATATCTTTAAGGTATTATTTACATGAGAAGATAAATGGATCCTGCAGACCTTCCAATATTACATACATAGAATGAAATTCAAGAACTTTAATTGGTAGTAGTCAGGAGCTATTAAAAAATGAAAGCTTACATTTCTGGGACCCATGTTGAAAAGTTCAATATTAAAACTATAATGGAGATGCATAATGTGAATGCAAAAAATAAGTAAATACAATGCATAATAAAGTTAATATCTTTCACTAATAAAAAAATTTGTTTAACCCTGTGATGGTACAGTGGTTTGAGATGAAATAAATGGTACGGTCGGGTCGGATCTGACCTGATCTCTTTTTTGATGAGGTTTCTGGTAGAAATAAGTACACAATAAGCATTTTTGTTGTATAATAACATTTATTGATATTTTGCATGAAATAAAAACCTTCTTGTAGAAAAAATAATCAATGAAGTGTAATTTTGCTAAACAAAGAAAATCTCTGACAGTTACATAAAATGTTGTATATATATTAGGTCTAATATGTAATTTGGTCGTGCCTAGTTTTAGAAGGTACTGAAATCAACTTTTCCAAGCATAGAAATGTAAAAAATAATATATACTAACATTTTTGGCCTTCAAAATCGAAATAAAAAATGAAAAAATCTTTAACAAAAAAAAAAAGACTAGTGATCATGAATAGCGTTTTTCAACAGACACTTGTATTTACTGCAAACACTCCAACACCTGTTGCACCTTGTCAACTCTATCTTTTCAAAGACAGGGGAGAGTAAGGAAGGGGGAAGACACACCCTTGGGTCGGATCCAACCCCTACCGTACTGTTTGAGGGTTAAGATACTGATATTAAATTTTTAAAAGTTTTTGAAAACTGATTGCTCATTAAAGTTGTGTACATGAAGCAAAATAACATATCCATATTAATAGTATATCCTAGCTAAACATTTATTAGAAAATACTCCAAATATTTTAGTAAGGTGTCATAAGTTTTATAGTGATACTATTTATCCTTTTACCTTAGTTCCTATTGTGTCAATTAAATATTAATCTAGAAGAGGCCTGCACAACTCGAAATATGATGAGGACCATATTTCTTTTTGGAAAGTTGCTGCAGGGCTGCAAGAAAATAGAATAGATGAAATAGCAATTCTAGGAAATAATAAATGAACAAAATTATTTACTTTATTATGAAATTAGTTTAAAGACATTGGATTGTTTTTCACTAGCAAGTTTGTCATATTCAAGCAACATATTTGATACAGGCATTCTCAAAATATCTTCTAGATGATTGTCATTCAAACATTGCTTGCTTTTATTTATGTTCATATGTGAGATTGTCTGTTCTCATATCTATGTGGTAACAAAATATAAATTACTGATTATTTTTAACCCTTCAGTGAGCGTACCTGTGTACAAAGTGCAACATTTTCGTAATTTTGAATGGTTTATTTTTACATGTAAGGTTTGAATATTCCAAGCGGTTTCTATTTATAGCTACACCCTTTCTAATGCAGGTCTGATTTTCAGACCCTTCTATTCCTTTCCATTCATTGTTAGTCATGATTTAACCATGGTAAACCAGCAATTATACTGGATTACTATATAATAAAAGCAGGAGTTGATATAGTTGATCAAATGTGCAGCTATTACACAGTATCCCACATATCACAAAGATGGACAATCTCATTGTTTTTTAGGTTTTTGGACATAACAGGAATCAATTCACAAGTTGTCCTTAGATCCAATAAACCGGACACTTTTGAAATAAGACGATTTTTCTCTGCATTCTTTGCCCTTATATTATAAATATATCCTAATATTATCAACATTTTATCTTTTCATAAAATGCAGAATTATTATTTTCAATTTGAAAATAAAAAGTTTATTACAAAGGAATAATCAAGGTTGAAAGAGACATTGCACTTTGTGCTATGCGCGCCTGCTGGTGGTCCAAAAATTGCCGTGCCCGCTGAAGCGTTAAAATTAAATAAGTATTAATATTCATATCTTATTATTTTTATAATATTATAAATCTATGAATAATATTCCACATTTTTTAGATTTATAATATAATGTATCTTCTCAAAAGACCTGGTGGGTCAAGGGCCATATGTTATGTATACCTACCTGATCTAGAAGTTTGAAAACTTTCAAAAGTCTCCAGTTATTTGATTCTATGTCAGTTGCATAAAATTCAGTTTTAAGTTTATATCAAGCTATCAAAAATAGATTAATAAGTAAAAGATTTTACCTGTGTAAGAAAGTGCTAAATAGAATTTACCTGTGTTGAAAGTTTTATAATAGTATTTTTTTACTTTTATTTTTTAAGTATTCACATCCAAAAACACATGCATTTAATGAGCAAAGATAAAAAAAAATTTAAGAAAAAAGTCACAGAATGGTGATAGATAGAATTTACTTATGTTGAAAGTTTTATAATTTAAAACAAATTTTTATTTTAAGTATTCACACGTGCATTTAATACGCAAGGGAGATAAAAAAATATTTTAAACCTTTAAATCTTAGATGGTTTTGTCTCCTCAAAGCAGCATTTTGTGGTCTTTAAAATTTTCATGAATACAGTTTTATTTAAAAGTTTCTGAAATCATACCAACACTAATATAAACAATCTACATTTAGTAAAATAGTTCCTGAAAAGATCAGTTTATTTTAAAAACACCTCAAAAGTCAACTTTTATTTGTTTTTTTTTTGTCTATATTTTGAAATGAAGTATTCAGGGTATAAGTTTGATTACTGATTTTAAGGTAAATTTTTTATATACGTCATTGAGTCTATGTGTACATTGAAAATATTCATAGCCAAAATATGAAATCACTTCAACTTACTCATAGGTCTCTCTAACCATACTAAGCATTTTATATTAAGATTATTTCTACTGTATTATGACAATGTTTTAATAATTCATCCCTTCTTGATTTAAAGAAATCGAAATGCTTCTAATGAGATAGTCAAATTAGCCGTTAGGCAGCAAAAGTTGACTGTAGCACTCTCAACCAGCCAACCAACAGCCTCTAATTGGTATATTTTAGGACTGAATTTTTAGGGAAAGATAATACTCAATTAACTGTTAAGTGTAAAATTAGAAATAATACAGTATACATTTACATGAAAATGCTTAAGTGAGAAGGAAGGTTTTATGAAATATTCATTTAATAGACTAAAAAGAAAAGTAGATTTGAAACAAGGGGGGGAAACTTTTCCTGTAGTCTTGATAGCATACAATCAGAGCCGGGCCAATCCATTGTGGCACCTGAGGCAAGTTTTAAAAATGACACTTTTTCAAAATTTTGAAGAGACTCTTAAGTAATTAATGAATGTATTTCCATTAGAAATTGGCTACTTCATAGAATAATGGCCATTTTGGGAAAAATATGTATTTTATTTTTTAAAAAATCAAAATTTTAAAAATTACAAAACTAATTGCAAAAGTAAAACTTACAAACTTAATTACAAAAGTAAATAAATTTGAAAATAATTTATCGAGTAAAAATATCTAAATCATTCTTCAAATCTTTATGGCAGCTAATTGATTGTATCTCTGTAATTTATTGTTTTGCAAATTGTATTTTCTGTAGAAATTATTGCTAGATTATTCAATCACTCTTGCGTTGTTATTCGTAGATAATTTTTTAAAATTTTCAGTTTAAAAAAAAAAAATTTCAGCTGCTGCTACAGTGACAAATAGAGTTAGTAAAATTCTTAGAGCTACAACAACATTTGGAAATTGCATTCAAAATTTAATTCTCATAATCTCAAATTCAAGAGTACATATAAAAATAGTTTTCAGTATTTGCTTATATTTGTATATTTTTAATAGATTTCTTCATATATTAGAATAAACTACTAATATTTTTTCATTATTCATTAAAAATTTTGTTGTTTTACTATGTCTCATTTTGGAACCTATTTCAATTCGGAGCCTGAGGCTGTCACCTCATTGCCTCTCCTATGAGACTGGCCCTGCATACAGTCTACCAAAACTACTGGAAAAGGCAAAAAATATCAGATTTTCTCTATCTATAAGTTACATCTATGAGCAAATGAGTCCATTAACACTTGGTCAGTGATTTCAATATGAATTTTCAATATATATATATATATATATATATATATATATATAGTTTCTTACTTCACAACCAAAAGAGTCTGTTTCGACTTTGAAAATAATTTTCTGTTCAATTAATTTTGCTTTTTCCTTTTATATGGGTATCTGAATGCATGTTTAACTCATGCTCTAAAAATTGCTCAAGAAATAGCAGTAAAAAAAAAGAAAAAAAAACCTGATAAAAAGACAGTGATTCTGCAAGCAAAATTATTCATTAATAAAGGATTATTTGTACTGATCCCATGGTAAATAACACTTTTATATAAATGGTTTTATTAATAACATTTCTGGCTAATAAAATGTAACAAGCAGATTATAAAAATTCTGGAAAACATTAGTACACAATATGTAGACAAATCATCAGCAGGAACTAATTTTCTAAATTCAGTATTTGGAACCTGTCCATAGAACTTTTATGAAGAAATAAGGAATTTTCCAGAAAATTTCCATCTATATTCCTTTGTTGACAAGACATGATAAAAGTAAAGATTAACAAACTTTTTTATCATTTACAGAGTATTGCTCATTAATCTTTAGAGTCTGTCTGTATATTCCGTACCTGTAATTAGTCATTCTTAAATTTAATTCATTATTTGTGTTTCTCTTTATATATTTTATTTATGAGTAATAGTCTTCTGTTGTTGAAAATTACTTTAAAAGTGTTATAGTATCAGGTATATAACTTGTGGAATTTATGTATATTTTAAAATTAATTTTTGTCAGTCTGTCATTTTTCTCCTATTTCTATGTCCTCTTTTGTATCTTTGTATATTTTTTTCTTCATTGCAGTATATATGCCAGACCAATTTATCTAACAAAAATCACTGTATATTTTACTTTAGGTATCAAAAGAGCCACTTGGATTTATTTTGAGTGCAAAATTATTAATAAAGAAAAGTTTGTTAATGTTCATATTTCTTTTTTGTCTAGCTCAAAACAATACTGTTGTAATCTATCTTCAAATCAAAAGAAAGTTTAGTGTCCCCGATTCACACATGGCAAAACCATGGTAGAACAGGAACATTCTAAAAGTAAGTGACATTTTAAGTAATGTTGATAGATAAGTAAGATAGATAGATAAAGTAATGTTGATGCATATAGTATTGAAATAACAAAACATGCTAAATCTGATCCATGTCTTCTTTGTTTATTGGACCTGTACTGAACTCTCAGTTCTCCATGCTAAGTAATGCACAGTTTGGCCCAAAAGATGGATAATCCAAAAACAATCTTGTATGTATTAAAAAATGAACTAAATAGGTGTTAAATGGAGTATATATGGAGATTTCAGGTTTTCTAAAAAATTCAATTAATTAGATAATTAATTAATTAGATTTTCGGTTTTTATTAAAGAAAAAGTCTGTTGGATTTTACTGTAGATGTTGATCTTTACTAGCAACTGAGATATCATTTGAGCAATTTGCATTTTATTTATAATTTTTTTCTTTTGTGATATACAGATAATTTAGAATTCAGTGTCTCTCTGTTCTCAATTCTTCATTACCCGGGAATGCAGTTATAATCATTTAAGTTTTTGTTTTTTTTCTATTGCAGTTTATACTGAACCTTTTTCCCCAAAACTCTTTGCATGCAGCTTGTGGGGAAAATCGCATTAACTTATATCATGAATTTGAAAATGTAATATATGAAGTATACATATATTTTTCTTGTTCATAATAAATTGACTTTTAATGGCTTTTATTATTTGAAGATGCAGCAATGAGGAGTTTAGTAGTTTGAAGTTTAATTTTACCAGCTACGGTGCATTGAAATTATTGAAGACATATACATCTATCTTATTAGCTCTTTAACTTTTTTCAGTAAAAGAATTACATTTACAACAGTGACACACTTGTCTAAAGAATAAATATGACATTATTAAACCCACAAATATACAAAAGTTAATTATTCAACAATAAATCAAACTGCAAAGAAAAGGGGATATAAACCACCTTTTCTATTTGATATTGATTATGATTATATGATGAATGAACTATTTGAATTTATCTGTACGTTCAAGAATTTTTTAAAATATTATATTAAGAAAAGTGCTTCAGTAAAAAAGAGATGTGTTGTACCAGCTTGGCTGTTGATTCTACTAGACACAGGGAAAGTATATTGAGAATATTTTGCATTTGTTGGGAACAAGAATTTCCTGTTCATTTGAATGGTATCCCTTTTTAATGAATATTTCAGAGAGAAAGAGCATGTATGTACAAATGTTTTTGTGGGAAAAGTTTCCTGGTACCCATAATTTTTTTATGTAGTCTTGGGACCCTCTTGAAACTGCATTATAGAGGAAAAGAAGATCTGTTTGTCCCTTTCAGGGGTATTCTAACTGCTAGTACAGCAATATGTTGTTATAAAATGTGCATTAGGTTTTACTGTTGTAATCATTTTGTATGCAATTAATATATGTGGTTGCACTTAATTTTTGAACCCAAACTTTGTTATAAGGTATGGTGTACATTAAAATATGGGTCATAGTAACAATATATTATCTTGCATTCTGATGTGAAAGTAATTTAATCTCTCTTTGGGCAAAGTTTTATCCATAATTCACCAGCTTTTATAACTGATTAAAGAAAAATGAAATAATTGGTTCCTAAAACCATTTTTTATATCTTATCACTCTTAATATTGCAGGAGCCAAATGATAGCAAAATGACCTAGATGCTGACTTTCAACACCAGAGTATGAGGGTCAAAACATGGATATTTGTAGACATTTGGAATTGGCCTTTAATTCTTGGTCCCACTCTGTTGAACCCTGGTGTAACAAAAGATAACTGTGGAACTTCATACAAACACTTACAAATCAACTTAATATCACAGGAATTTCATAATTATTTATTACCCCATAGATTCCAAATAACTTTTATGTCTAGGTTAGATATGTATTGGAAATTATATTGCCCTTAATATCTGTCCTCATTAAAATACATGAAATTGGAGCTTGTAATAGCTAATATATTACTTACAATTATCTGTGGTATTTCTGCTAAAATTAAATGTGGAACATTTATTTATATATATATATATATATATATATATATATATATATATATATATATATATATATATATATAAGCTTCATTAAATTATATTAGTTGAATTTTGATGCTTTCACATATTTTGCATACTACTAAACAACCTATGACCAAAAAGCTCTGGGATTCACCACAAAACAGATATAAAAGAAGTCAGAAAAAATAGCATATGTATTCTAGAACACAGCTATCATAATCAATCAACTGAATGCTGGAAATTGTTTCCTAATCAGCTGGAGACAAATGGGCATCAAGAGAGTCCTAACAAATATTTTTCTGATTTCAACTTAACAGCGGGAAAGCAAACAGTAATTTTTGTCAATCGCTTATTACACATTATTTGCATTAACTATCATCTCCAATTATGGAATCAAGAAAATGGTTGTTTTTCCTAGATATTGTGCAACTTCTGTTGCATTTGCTGTTCAGCAAAACCAGATATGCTGTCAAATAATTGGGACTCTGCTTGCATTGGTTTACCATGAATTGTTGCTCTTTGACATATTCTTGTTCATCAGGATTTAATAGCTGTAATGCTACTCCTTTTTCCGGCAAATGTTTTTGGGATCTTAGGCTGGAAACTAGATGTTGATTCAAAATAGCGTTGTTTTAAGGATGATTTTTAATAATTATGAATCTGGTACATTTTTATACATTTTACATAATATTTGTTCTTGAACCTGTTGGATATAAGTTGTACATAATATATTGAGACCTATCTACTGACTAGATGATCAATAAATTCTTTCCTTTAATAAAAGGTTATAGTATATGTTTAGAACATAAATATTTTTTGTTTGTATTTTAATATCCTTTCTATTATAATTTTGCAGGTTCAACTGTTTTTCCTGAGTCACTGACCTCGAATAATAGTCCTCAGAAGCATTCTTCAAATCCCTGGTTTTTGAATGATGTTACATCATTCGTAAAATCAGAAGAATTATGCAGTTCAGATATGCTGAATATTGAATTGCTGTATGGCAATGTGTTGCCAACCAATGAAACATTTTCTTCTGCACTTTCAGATGGAAGTGTCACAGAGAGAAACAATATTCTCTTGCACGAGACTTTACCAAATGATATATTCTCAATGAGTGATTCTACTCCTTGTGATCTTTATTACAATGACAAAAATATGTCTTATGTCAAAGACTTTTGGAATCCTATGTCTGAAAAAGTTTCATCTGTTTCAGATTCTTATTTTGAAGCTAACAGCCCCCTTTCATTTTGGGGTAGCTGTCCTTCAGATTTAGAAACTTTGAAAATGGATGATGTGTTTCAGGTTGATAAAGATGATCTTGTTCAAAGTCCAACTTTAGCTGAGTTAAATGCCAATGATGAATCATTATTTGATTCTTTTGATAACTTTGATATCCCTCTTCCATCTGAGCATAAATGTGCTAAATCTTTACTGACACCTGGTTTAAATTCAAGTTCTGTTTATAAAATGTCTTCACTAAATGAGGCCTCACAATTAAAGCCTAATTCAGAAGCTTCCTCTGATAGAACTAATTTGGTTCTAAGTATAGACACGTCTTGTGAGAAAGATGGCATTTCTGAATCTGGAGTGAGATCTGGCTTTAATCACAAAGAGAGTAAAATGGACTCACTATCTATTGAATCTGTTTCTTCACCAGAGAAGCCCAGTGTTACTTCGCAAGTTATGACAAAGGTTGTAAAGAAACCATATCCTATTAATGAATCAAGTATTGAGACTTCTGAAGGAAAAAGTACTGAAAATGCTTCTGATTTATCATTGCCATCTAATCGTGAAACTCTTGATAGTGAAGAGGATGACTCAGAAATGGACTGTGACTATTCCAGTGATGTTGGTATGTTATTTAATACTTCTTTTTTTAAATCTATTAATCTAAGCCATAATTCATTTTGTTAGTGCTTCATGATCTGAAACAAGTTTTTATGGTGACCTTTAATGTTTTTCTGTTTACAAGTTAACTATTAACAGGCAGAGTTTGTATGATCCTTTAAGCCCATAAGAACTCTGTATTTGCAGTTTCTGTTTTCAGGGATCCTTAAAAAGTACTTATTTTTGCATTCAAGATCCTTCCCTTTTTTGCTTACTTTCTGGTTCTTAAGTACTTTTTTCCAAGTTGAGTTATAGGAATTTTCTATATGTGATTGTCAATAACTGGCTTTGGGAAAACGCAAATTATACTCTTCTTTTATTTTTAGTATATGAGTATTTCAGTTGTTTCTTATACACACACATATATATATATATATATATTCCAGGTTGATCTAATGTCTCGCTATGACACAACTTATAAGCATGGAGGAAAACTAAACATATTGCAAACTGTAAAAGTTAATTTTTTCAAGTGACTTTTCCATTTCTTAATTATGAAAATATATAATAGTAAATTAAAGTATCTTATACTATAAATATATCTTTTCTGTAGTTGAATATTTATCTTATTATGCACAGAGAGTTTTTCATCACAGAAGTTTTTTTACCCCTTCAGATGAAGAATCTGATGAAGAAACTAAAGGACATTCAAGTAAGCGAGTTGCTGCTAACAATTTGCTGCTTCAGAAGAAAAAATCTCGATACTTTTGGCAATATAACATCCAGTCTAAAGGACCAAAAGCACCAAAGGTGAAATTAGAGGAAAAAACTTCTGTCACAGATAATTTTTCTGGTATATCTGATCCAGTTTTCACCTCCAATTACCTTAAGGGTATAAAGCATGCTGGTAAAGCCAGACGAGGAGATGGAAATGATCTAACTCCAAATCCACAAAAATTGTATAATATAGGTTTAGAACTGGAGAAATTGACCTCTGTTATTGAAGGCTTAGTTCCAGCTAATGAATTGCCATTAAATGCAAGGTCAAAATCAAGAAAAGAAAAAAACAAACTGGCATCTAGGTAAAAGCAAAATTATTTTTCTAAAAATTTCATTTAGGTATTATTTATATTACTTTCTAGGATGCAATGATGTTTACAAAGGTAAAAAAAGGGCTTAATTCCTTGACAAAAATTTACATCAAACTTTGTTTACTCTGCTTTTGATTAATTTTTTTCATAAGATAAATCATTTACTCAGCTAATCAGGAATAACTAACATCCTAATATTCCAATATAATTAAAATGATGTACATGTCTTGAACTAATTAATACTTCAGAAGCATTAGGTGTGATTGTCACTGTGAGCAATTCACATATGCGAGGATCGTTGAAACTCTGATAAATAAAGGATACCCATAGAAAGTCCCTCAGATTTCTTATAGAATTAATTATTAAAGTTGAAAATGGTTGGTTCAGTTCACAGTCAAGATGAAGTAATATACAGTCGAACCCCATTATAGCAAACCCGATATATAACGAACGAAAATTTTGGTGCTGCCATTTTCCTGTTATACGTAATTTAATTAACAGTGTGTCAATTTAATATAATTGATTTTAGTCAATTTAAATCATTAATGATCATTTTTAATAGATTTTATCATTTTTTTAATACATCATAATTGAATACACATTGGAACTAATAAGTTATACATTTTGTGAGCTCTAGCATTTTTCTTAACGGTTTGGATATAGCGAACCACCGGATAAAGCGAACAAAACCTTTGGTCCCTTGAAGTGTGTTATAACAGGGTTCGACTGTATTCCTTAGTTTCAGTATCTGTGTAATGGAATTTAAGAAATCTGGTTTTAAAACAGTTAAGTTCTCCTTGAGTGGAAACATTGGTTAAGAGTGATTTAACAACTAGAGATAACATGCTGCAGCTGTCAGGAGATGTATTTTAGATTTTATTGACAAATTTGTAATAATTTCTAACAGTGCAGTTGTTAATGGAACATAAAGGGTAAAGGGTGTTAACTAAAAAGGGAGATACAAAGAAGCAGCAGTATTTATTTTAGAAAAAATATGTAAAAAATGAAAATTTTGTTTATGAACTTTGGGGAGAGCATAAAAACAAGCACAAATAGCAATGGGAGGAATTTAAGAATGCTTAGTAAAATCATTGAGGATAACAAAATTTTTTCATTATTCAGATAACCAAATGTAGGGCCTTTTTTAACTTTTTTGTGTGAACCTTCACATAAGAATTCATTAACTTTATCAATGTACATGGTTTTATCAAGTAAAACAATTTGACCACCTTTCTCAACTTTGGTAATAATTAAGTTAGAATTGGAAGTTCCTGAATAGCACATATAGGGAGACTGTTTAAGTTTTGCTTAACAGGGTTTTTATTAGAAGAGATGGCATCAGCTAAATATAATGGAGAGTCTTCTGAGCAGGAAATCTTTTGCTAAATTTCAAGAATCTCTCAATCAAAGCAACAATTTTGCTAGAGATAGCGAGCAAGTTTTAGAGAAATTTAAACCTTGTTGTGATACATCCTTTTGGTTATTGGTTTAGGTATGCAAAGACTAATTGACAATATGCTGAAAATTGGATTTGGAATTAGAAGAAGCAGGTTTAGATAGAGAAATATGCTTTTTATGGAGTAAATTTTTTATTTAGACATTTTTGATGAGCGATAAAAATATTAGAGACAGAATCCCAGTCCCTAGTTATTCTAAGATTGAAAAGGACAAAAGGTTTCTTCCAAGATATAGATATAAATAGTATAATTTTCTTTTAAAAGAGGCAATTTTTTGTCTAATATCACTTAAAATAAAAAATTTATCCTAAGAAAGAGCTTTAGAAATTCTTAAGGAATTATTAAAGAGCAGTTTAAGGAAATGAATTTAGGGATGATTTTTCAATGTTTACTGTTTAAAAGAAAGTTAAGGTAATTAAGGTTATTTACTATGTTTGTGTTTGAGATAACACAATCGATTAAATTTTGAATTATACATAAGAATGAAACAAACCAATTAATGAAAAGAACACTAATATCAATATAAACAACATTCGAAAAAAATAATTTCAAAGAGACTTTGCATAATAAAGATCCTGGAATAGGGAAAATTATGACTTACAGGAAACTTATGAAAAAAGCAAATGGGAATAAACAACTATTTAATATCCACAATATACCACATTGTCAAACATCATTTACTTAACTTTTCCAAAAAATATTTTATAAAAATAAAAGTGTTTCATTCAAATTAGTCAAATAGATAAACTTAACAATTGCTATCATTGTAATCTTCAGTTTAAAAGTTAACCGGGAACTGGTTGTAAATCCTAAAAATCTGTTTATGTAGTTGTAATAGTTTTATTTTATTGATATTTAACTGCTAATTTAATACAAACACATAAGGTATTTATCCAAATTTGTATAGAAATATCTTTTGTTTTTACAGACTTCTTTTAAAAAATCATTCAGATATCAGCATTAGCTGTACAGCCGTGAAAATATTAGAAGGGATCTTAAAAAACTCTCAACATGCCCAGTTTCTTAGTTAACATTAAAAGTGTTAGAAACCTTAATACTCGGAAAAAAAGATTAAAATTTTAATTGTAAATAATTTATAGTTCTGTTTGTAAGTTATTAGACTGCATTTCAATTAAAATACTATTTCATTTAATATGTAGTGCTGCATCTTCCCCCACTCACCGCACTCCAAATATAATTCATATCCTGCCAAATATGTTGCCCAACAAAAAAAGAGGTGGTGTTGAGGTTTTGACTTTAAAATGTCAGGCAGAAGGCTTGAAGTCTCTAGCTTCCTTTTTGCTTATATTCTGTTGTATGCTACAATTATTTAAATATTTAGATTGCTGTTCTGTTAAAAATCAGTTGGTAGAAAAGTTCACATGAGAGGATTTACTATTTTAATGGATTTTTAGGTCATGAGCCGGATAAAATGTGAAATGTAAATGTAAATAAAATTGGGGTTTATGAACTTACAACAGAAAAATAGTGTTAAAAATTATTTAAAAAACAGTTTTATAAAATTTTGGTAGATAAATATTTTCACACAACACTAATTGATTTTATATATGTTTGCACATCATGAAATCTTTGAAATAATTTCATTAGCTTGTTGCAAAGACATCTTGGAAAGTTTTTTTTTTTTTTTTGCCATATGCTGAATTTTTAAAGATATTTAGCCCAAGCTTATGACCTTCCTTGTGCTATATGATTAATATTGATGGTCATGATACTTTCAATATTTTGTGTGGAGTAGTGGGAAGTCATTGAGTGCATTTCATTAGCAGAATAATTTAAGAAACATTTGTGTGCTTCATAATTTATTTGCAAATGTCATTTCTTGTTCTAGTAAGATATAAAAGACATATGGAAAAATTCATAAAAACTTAGATGAGTGGAAATTTTTTAATGGTATTTAATATATATATATATACAGGCTAAATAGATAGGGAAACCATTATTTCTGTTAATTCTGAATGTTTTTGTCTTTACTGTTTAATTTTAAATACAAAAGTTTTACTCAATGTTGACTTTTCATTCTTTGGATTTAACTTGGATGACATTACAAAAATTAATATTTTTTTTATTTCATCATCAGTTTCTGTATCAAAATCACTTTAATCTCAGAAACAGGTATATCTTGATCACTAAAATCATCAAGATCAATGTGAGATGCATCATTAACTAGCTACCAGCTGTTATGCTGCTAATGCTGTTAATTATCTGGCTACAATAAAATATAAAAATATATACAGTATTTCAATTCCACAAAAATAGAGAGTTAAAGAAAATGTCATATCTTTGGCGCATCATGAAATGTTAAACTTAATACTAAGCCCAGCTTATGGGTTAGGCAACTTATTTATCCCATTACCTCTTTGTTTAAAATTATTTCTGTATGACACCAGTATTTACATAAGGGACTATAATATGAAAAATTGAAGTATGCCTTTATAAAATGTATAGTGCAGTAAATTATTCTTTTCTTATTCCACTGAAATGTGTATTTTTCAATTCTTAAAATTTCTGAATGTTTCAAAAATTAATGTCTTTCAAGTTGCTAACCACATTGAAAACAAGCATAGACTCCTATTCAGAGTAATATTTTTAAAATGTTCGTGAACTCAGGAGTAAAAATGTTAACTTATAAATGAGTTATTAATATTCTGAGTAAGTGATAGAAATTATTTTCAGTTGTCTAAAGAAAGGAAAATTATCAAAAAAAAATTCTTTAGTAATGTATGAAGAAAACATCTTGTAAATGAAATACTTCTTTATAAATAATGTGGACCTGTGGTTCAATGGTGATCTCTCATGATTGACAGAAGCTGTTAAGTATTTAAAATCCCATCAGTCAAGCTATTTAGGACTAACAGGATTTTCATGGCAAGTAATAAGAATCAAGTTATTTTCCTTAAAAAAAAATCCACTCCAGAGGGATCCTAACTCTCTTTACGAAGTACCCCAAAAGCAAGGTACCTCATTCAGATTCCTCATCTTAGATTCAGAATCAATGTGAAAGAGAACTTAACACTTTAAACTAACCAACCATCAAAATTAATGTGTTAATGCCCTTTGTATATCATCAAAATAACTTCTGAAATTAACTATGACCTATTAATTATGTGATTGGTTACTTAAATAAAGCTGCACTATCCTATGAAGAAATAAGTTTTGTATTATTGAGCGGTAAAATAAATATTTCTTTAATAGTTTCTCTGAAGAATTCTTAATATTTTTAAAGTGGTTAATTCATGAGTAACACAATCCATAAATCTTGTCCCCTGCCCCATCTTAACAGATAAAACCTGATAAAATTTTTCAATTGGATCAAATAAAATTGTTTTTCTTTATTCTTTAATTAGCTCGATTAATTTCTCTTGCTTACTATATAGGCAATTTTCTTGTATGTATGTGTCAATGAAAATTTTTTCTCAATTATATTCATAATGAATAACTAGAAATTAAATTACAAAATGAATATGAGATTGTTTCATTTTGTAGTTTTATGTAATAATGTATAGTAATAATGTATAGTTTAATAATGTATAGTGTTCTGTTAATAATATATAGTAATATCTCTGTTGTTGTTTTTTTAAATAGAGCTTGCAGATTGAAAAAGAAGGCCCAACATGAAGCAAATAAACTGAAATTATTTGGATTGCAGAAAGAACAAAGTATGTAAATTATACTAAACAATCTAAATGAAAATGAATGTGTTTCGATATAAGTTATCTTTGCAAGGAGGCTTAATAAATGGAGTAGAAGGTCTGATTCCACCAAAGAGGGATAATAGTACCTTATATATATATTTTTATTATTCCCAGTTGTATGTATTTTATTCATTGAAGAAAGGGAAACTTTGAAGAAGAAAAAAAAGGCTCTTCTCATTTTAATTTGTCCAGTAACAATAGGGTTTTAGCTGGAATTAAAGTTTATTTTTCAGTGTTTTGAGCTATTGAAATTCATATTATACAATAAATGTTTTTGAAACTGTATTTACTTTTTAGATTAGGAATTCACTTATTGTCATTTCTCTGTTAATGTTCTCGAACGGAGTATATATTTAATAACTGCAAGAAACTGGGGAATACAGATACAGAATCAAATTATAATAAAAGCTTATAATTGCTCATGTGTCATTAAAGCATGTTGTCAAAAATGTATAAACTCACTCTTTTTTTAAACAAATCTCATTACTGATTCTATTTGCATTATTTAATTTTATTAATTTTACCTTAGAAAAGTCAAAATACTTGTGATTATTGCTTCAGCTGCCTAGTTATTTAGCATTTATTTTTCTGATTTTAATTTTTTAAATTTGCTCATTGTTGAAACATAATCATCTAGCCTAAAGAGAAATAAAAATATATAATAACTATTCAACAGGCTAGTACATTGAAAATCTAAAATGTACAAAAGCTGCTAAAATATATATGTAAGTTTGCTGTTTTTTATGTTTATATTATTCAAATTCAGCAGTTACTACAGTGTATGTGAATCAACTTTTATTGTTAAATGCAGGCGAAATAGTCATTCAGCACTTTGTGTTTCAGGAGATAGAAATTAAAGCATCAAAAGAATGGAAAAGAGAGAGAAAGTAAAATTTACCTTTAAAAATTCACTGTATGAGTCAACTGAAACTTATTATGTTTAGTGAATTTTTGTGGTTAATTTTGCTTTATATATTTATTTAGCATGATCATTCCCTCAAGAAAGAGTTTTAAAAAATATGATATGCATTACAATAAAACCTATAATTAAAAGAACACAAAAAAAACTAAAAATATTTCTGTCAGTGTCTGTAAATAGATAACAACCAAATTGAAAGAAATAAAATGCACTTTTGTTTATTTTATTTGTATCATTTTCTTATTAAGAATTTCATAGTTAAATTTACCAAGTAATCTGTTTGTGGTAGACTTAAGTACGAGCTTAAAATATTTAATAAAATAAAAATAAAACTTTAATTAACACATTGACTGCCAGTCACTAGAGTTGCATTGATAGTTAGTGCCCTGGCATGGAAGTTGATTTACCCAGATGCCAACATACTTATTCTTGGGATACTCCCCACTCTCTGTCTTCCCAATTTGGAAGTTAAACGTTATGTTGTTTTTCCCGTACAGCATGTGAGGTGCATGCTTCGGGAATGACGTGATGTAACCGTTTCTTTGCGATCACAAGTTGCGATGTTCAGTTGCTGTCGCTGGTTGCGATGTTTGAATTTAACATTTTTTTTTTTTTTTTGGTGTTTAAATGTTTTTGTAATGTCTGTTATTGTAAGTGTAGTAATTTTTGTTATTTATTGTAAGTGAAGTATTACATTTTTGTGACAATTATATTGATGTTTATTTGGCGTAAATTTTTCTGCTTATACAAATCAGCCAGATGCACACGTGGTTTGAATGTATATAACGTGCTGGCTTTACTTAGCTCTCGTGGGGTCAGTCAGAGCATTGTGTCAAGCCGAAAGCTATTGTTGACGCTAAATATTAGTTTGAGTTTACTTTGTGGTGAAAATAAACCTACGTTTTTTGTTTTTAAATGACTGCTTCTTTTACTTGTTCATGCATCAGCCCACTGCTACATTCTGCTATATATATATCTACCATATCTTTTTTTATTGTTTTTAATCAAGTTCAACACTTATTATACGAAATATGATTTAAAAATAGGTATCACATAATTATCTTTTATTACTAAGTATTATTTAAGCCTTTCATTAAAGAATTTTTTAATTACACGCCAGCACATGATTGGCACTACATGTCAAATTTTCCCCCTAATGCCACATTACACGCTGGCACGTGGCACGTAAAAAGTGAATCAAAATAAGAAAAATAAGTGAGAGTACACATTATTTTTATATAAATCTGTATTACAAACAAATATACATATTACAAATGAATTTATTACAAGAAAAGGCCCTGCATTATCATCTGTATAACTCATATCACAAGGTTATTTTTTCAATAAAAAATAAAATATTAATTTCGAAACCACAATTATTTATAACTAGTTTCTAATCGTCACTCCATGCCAATACCAGCAGAAACACCCTGCATGCAGTGCCAAATGATCTGGAGAATGAAAAATCAAAGGAGGATTTTCCCATGCCAGTGCATGACTGGCTACTGAGACAACACCTCACATCACTTGCCAGTGCATGATTGGCTCTTTGGTAATGACACTGCATCCCGCGCTGGTGCGTGATTGGCAGTCAGTGTGTTAAAAAAGTAGTAGCCTCAAATTTGAATTTATAATGCTATTTTGGTTTTTCTTGGTTGATGTTTTGAGAACATAGTATATACACAGTACTTATTACATACATAAATACAAGAGCATGTTATTTGTAAAGCCATTGTTCCATTCTTTACTTATTCTATTTCTGTTGTTCCTGAAGTGTTTAGCTTGGATGTAAAGATACCTGCAAAATTTGAGTATTAGAAAAGTGTTTGCAATGTAATGACTGAATTTTATATTATTTGGTACACTGATTTCAAATATGACATCCATTTTTCTCAATCATGTAAGGATTTTTCACAAAATGGACAAGAAAGCCTACTGTACATATTCTGGGGAGGAGGTCTTTTCAAAATATTTTTAAGTGTTTTATTTACAAATGAATTAATATATCAAACAATTGGAAATGATTTGCTAAATATATATTAATTAGAACAGTTAATGGTAACCATTGTTTAATACATCCTGGATTTATACACTCACTTCCAAAAGTTAAGCATGAAGTGGTAAAATGCGAAAAAAATGGACAAGTACTATTTTGATTGACATGAAATGCTGCAAGTAAGTAGCTCTATGTTTATTCATGAAACAAAACAAAAAATTACATACAGAGATAGAAAAAATATTGAATTTTCATAAATTATAAGATGACATCATATTTGCGTCATTAACAAAATGATGTTTAAATGCAAAATAAACGACAAAAACCGACATTAATAGGGTATGTGAGCACCCCTCACCTTCATACAAAGTCTACAGCGTGTGATCCTGCTTTTTATGAGGTGATCAACCACCGGAGAGTGCAGTAATCGCCATTCCTCCTGTAGGGCAATTTCTAAATCTCTGAGAGTGGCTGGAGGTGGGAAACGTCTACATACAGCATGGCCGAGGGCATCCCAAAGATTTTCAAATGGATTAAGGTCTGGCGGGTAAGCCGGCCACTCCATATGTGCAATCCCCTCACTCTCCAGAAAGTCGTCAATGATGGAAGTTCTATGGGGACGGGCATTATCGTCCATTAAAATGAAAGAAGGACCAACTGCTTCAGCATACAGTTTCACAGTGGGGTCTAGGACTTCATCTCAATACCGTACAGCCGTCACAGAACCTCGCCTGTAGATATGCACGTCGGTGCAATATCCCAAAGAAATCCCTGCCCAGACCATGATACTTCCCCCGCGGAATGAGTGATGTTTGGTGATGTTCACTGGCCAATTGGGTGTGCTTTGTTCCCTCCTGACCCTTACACGCTTATCATCGGGTTGTAGCAGAAATCTGGACTCATCTGTGAACATAACGTTGCTCCAATCAGACACAGTCCAATTCACATGCTGGCGGCACCACTTTAATTGTGCCCCTCTGGATTAGACAGATTAAGGAACACAAACTCGTGGTACCCAGGCATACAGACCATTCATGTGTAGCCTTCGACGAACAGTAGTGCCAGATATCATCTTACCAATGGCCGCTGCAACCATAGATGTCACACGTGTGGAGGTCGATCTTCGATTCCGCTTGGCTACAACAGAAATATATCGATCTTCCAAGGGGATCATAACCCTTGGACGACCGGCTACAGGTCTTCGGACAACTGTTTGGCTGGTTTGGAATTGTTTCCATAATCGTGAAATGACGGAATGATGAACGCTGAAGAAAAGAGCAACATCTGTGATAGACTGTCCTGTTTCAATGCGTCTGACAGCCCGACAGCGCTCAGAATCTTCTATTCGTCTTCTGGAAGCCATAGAAACACATCTAGCTTGAAAACAAATCGTACGAATGTCCTAAACACCTTTCATCAGCACTTACATGCAACTCCTGTAACCCTTCACAATGACGGCTTCTTATAAGACTGCCTGTTTTGCATATTTCTCGACGTGAAACCGTGATTGGCTGTTACCTAACATATTTGCATACTTCCTTCTACCTTTGCAGCAAATTTCATCTTCTTTAATTCAGATTGTCTTATGGAAATTAACATTTTCCTCTCTGTGCTTAACTTTTGGAAGTGTATATCCTTAATGCTTTCTTTTCCTTTTTCCCTGAAAGCTCATTTTGGCACTTGGTCTGTTATATTCAGTACGCGGGACTCTATGTAGCATCCAACAGTAGTCCACCATCATATTGGCGTTCTATCTACCTTGGTATCTATGCTCCATCTCCTTGATATCTTGGTGAAATTATTCATCCTGTTCCTCACTAACTGCACCAAGATTTTGGGGAAAGTAGTCCGAATATGAATTTAAAAAATGCACTTTTAAACTCATTGAACAACCTAAATCTTTGAATTTCATTAACATGTTTCCCACAATAGATTTATGGTTGGAGTCCTTAACATTCCCAAAGAATTTTGTGACAACTTCCTTGAAAGCTCTCCAGGCCTCTTTTTTACTTGAAAGCATTTTTCTTTCAAACACTTTGACTTTAAAAAGTTGCTGAATATCTGGACCTATGAAAACATCTTCCTTTATTTTTGCTTCCGACAGTCCTAGAAAATTGTTGCCTAGGTATTTAAAGTACTCTCCATCTTTTGATAGAGCTTCAACAAATTGTTTCATCAAGCCAAGCTTGATGTGGAGTGGAGGCAACTGGACCTTCCTGGGATCAACCAAACTTTCTTTACTACATTTTTGTTTCCAGGTGTTAATGCTTTCCTTTGCAGCCACTCCTTTTTGATCCAATGATTCTTTTTATCCCAACTGTTCCATTCACACAAGAAGCAAGGGTACTTGGTGTATCCTGCTTGTTGTCCAAGAAGCATGGAAAGCACCTTTGGATCACTGCATATCATCCATTCATGTTCTTTATATTTCAAATGGTAGAGAATCAAGCTAAATTCTTTTAAGATTCTTTCAGGTACACAGAATGTCCTAATGGCACTGAAGCATACTTGCTGCCATTATGCAAAAGCACTGCTTTGAGGCCTCTTTTTAAGGAGTGAATAAGAGCCTCCACTCATTCACGCCATACTGTATATTAAAATTCTCTATCAATCGAGGGACACTGCTTTAGTAAACCAAGTTTCTCTCTCTCTCTCTCTCTCTGAACCATGAGAGAGAGGTACCAGGAGCAAATAAATTCTTTTGCTTTAGCATTGAGCCTAAGAGTTCGGCAGATTCTTTAGAAAGGCCCAAAACTCTGACTAAAGAAACAGAAAAATCTTGTTTTCTCCAGTAATGACGACTTATGACATTATATGCCCATCTCCTTCCTTAATTAACACAATCGATTGGTGGCTACGAAAATAAAAATTTTCAATTTTCAATTTTTTGAAAAAATGGTACGTCATGGAATTTTTTTACTATTTTTCCTGAAATCAGCGTCCAAAAATCTATCAGCTATTGGTTTCTAAACACTATTTTGGTTGCAGGCCTGTGTTATTTATCCTCCAGTAAAATTTATTCATATATTTTTCTCTAAAATAAACAAATAAGATTCTGTTTTGAAAATAATTTTAAATTTTAAGAGAGAAATATTTTTAATAAATGAAATTGGACTGAAATTTAATTTTGGGTATGATTGATTTTTTTATTTATTTATAAGGGTTAGAGATGATTAAAAACTGCTCAATATTAGATTAATTGTGACAGATTATTGATTATTTAAGGATGTAAATCTAGATAGAAAGAGAACTGTACACAATAGTTAACATTTTTCAACTATAAAATATTGTTCCTGAAAGGAATATCATATTCTGCAGAGAAATCAAATGTTGCTTTCTTTGTTATGGAGTTAACTGATTCTTTTTCCCTTTTTCAGAACACTTAATGAATGTCATTAGCGAAGTCAAAAAAATTATCAGAAAAGGTGTTGATAATATGAAGCAAGGCAAGGTACAATCAAATGTGCACACAAAGATTGAGTCACTGTGCATGAGAAAATGTAAGTACATTTTATTTGTAGTATGAAAAGCTTTATTTCTAGTGATTGTTAGATATGTTATGCAAATTGAAATTTCATTTACACAAGTATGTGACTGATGTTGTTTTTGTTTTGTTTTTAAAGTTTCAGGGAGAATGCCTGTTATACCTTTTTTTTCTTTTATTGTCCAAACTCTGATATTTTTAAATAAGCAAAATAAAACATTTTTCCCCTGCTTTAATGATTTATTTCTTTTTATATTTTATTCAGTAATTATTAACTATAACTTTTTTTTCTACCAAACTGTAAAATATTTAGATAAACCTACATTTTTAACCTCTCTGTATTTTCAAATTTCTCCAAAAGAGGACAGTTAAGAACTGTGTTATTAAATTATTAAATCTATTTGCAGTAATGTATGTAAAATGTAAATTCCCATTAATGCATTAATGTGCTCCTATTTTGTATATAGCAATAAATCAGAATTAGATAAATTACTGTAAAATGTATTTTGTAATTTAGCAGCAATTTTAGTTTTTAGTGTTGTGAATGAAAACTTTCATTCAAATTTAAGAATAATGAAATTGTAAATTTATTTATAATTTTCTTAAGAGATCGTTAAGGATATTTATAAATTGATATTAGCTGAAATATTCATATGGTATTTATAATTTTCCAACAAAAATAAGTCTATAAATATCAAATTATTAGTAAGTTGGTCTAAAGAGAGACATGTAAAAATATTTTACACCTTTGGCCAAAGAAAACTCAGACACCTCAGTAGAATGTGCTGTACATATATTTTAAATGTATTACAAAGTTAAGTGGAAAGGAATTAGGAAGACAGGCTGGCAGGAAACACTAAGTGTATAAGAATATACATTAATGATATTTTTCTAAGTCTTTTATTCAAAGCATAAATATATTCTGGTAACCTATTTATTTATGTGTTTACCCTTTAATAAAAGCATATAATATTTTCTTATACTCTGGAATTGTCAGCTAAAATTTGGCCAAAGCTCCCTAAACCTGAGTTATGATTGCTGAATTAAGATCTTTCTATCATATACAAAGCCAGAGTCACCATGTCTGTGTGAGTCATGTGGTTGGTATGGGTTTTCTAAGTAAATCAGAAGTGGCTTTAAACTGTAACTTTCAGTCTGATTATCTCTTGTGTGTCAAAATGTAATGGTACTGTCTATTGACAACATACCATAAAGAGATAAGTGTTGTATTTCCTAGGTTTTTCTTTAGTTTTCATACCACATATATAATTCAATAACATTTGAAAGATGTGTGTGTTATTTTACAAAAGTTCTAGCCACTCATATATTCTATTGAAAATTTCTGTTCTAAAATGCAATATAGTAGTGAGCCAACTTCATTGAAACTCTGCCTGTCAAAAGATTCTTTTCAAGGAGATTTTTGAGAGTTCTCCATGTTCGTGGGGATTTAATAAAAGATTTATAACATAAAGTTCTGGCATGTTAAATTTTAGGTTTTAAAAGTCTTAAAGAGATTATGGTAGAACTAAAGGACTTGTACGAGAACCTGTTCCCACATGAGCTAAATTACTCTAGCTAGTAGTTACCCTTTTGTTATGGCAAACTGATATATATCAAACTTTAACCTTTTACACGCCAATGTTCCCAAATGGGAACATACAGTTTAAATTCAATTAAAAAAAAAGTTTCATTATATCAGTCTTGTAAAAATTTCTCATTACAAATAAAGACATACTTGATTTTTTGACATAAGAATTATGTTCCAAAAATAAAATCAGTAGTGTACAGAAATTCGCAAAAAAACAGCTTTTTTAGCACTTTCGACATGGCATTACTTAAAAATTCTCCAAAAATAGAAAAATAAACTAAATTTTTTAAATAACGTAAACTATTCTTATAAGGGTTCACTTTAATGATAAAAAAATAGATATCGAAATTCGGAGAAAAAATGCGCTTTATATAAGAAACCAAAGTTGAATGTTCCCAAAAGGAACATTGGCGTGGTAAAGTAGTAGAAAAGTACATGTTTTTTAAATCTCAATGAAACTGTTGAAAAAAATGTTTAAAACTTCAAATAAAGTACTACGTGGTTCAATACACTATGGAAAACGTGTCTAGTTGTTGTTTCATGTTCCCCTGTGTCTCCCCACACCCACGTCTCGGGGGGGGAGGGGGGGGTTGGGCGGAAGGGGTAAAGAGTGTTTATGGCTGCAGCTGTGAAACTCTTGTTTATTTCACGGCAAACTTTGCTTTTTATATTTTCTTTCTCCTATCATGGAATAGGACATTTAAGAACAGCGTTCATGGGGAAACCTCGTGATTGTTTTTTTCTTTTCTCTTTCTAAATACACCGCCACAGCATTTGGAATCTATACTTCTCTGGGTCGGACATGCCGAATCCAAAGCGATTTTTAACTGTTGAAGAGGCTTTAGATTACCTGGAAACTTATCAGATGACTCTGATGGAGATGTTATTGATATATGCCAATTCCCCCCTGAAGAAAGTGGATGCATCACAGATGAAGAAGATATAATGAGGAAACTTTTGAATGCGTTATGCCTGCAGATGTTTGTGGAGAAGTTGAAGTTTTCGCGAACATTTCGGATAACGATTCCATAGGATCTGCGGATGTTCCTTCAACTTCGAAAGAACAGCCAAAATCTAAGAGAAAACGATATCGGGTACACAGAAAAGCACCGACTATCGCTGGAATAAATCTACAACTTTTGAAAAGAAAAATGTGGAAAATGCAGGCATTGAAGATATATGTCAAGTTTTCCCAGAGATTGTTACCCTTTCCCCAATTGAAATTTTTCATAAATTTTTACCCATAGACTATTTCATTCATTTGGCGAAAATGACAGAACTATATGCCTTACAGAAAGGTGAAACACTGGATTTGGATGAAAATGATATAGGTCAGTTTTTCGGACTACTGCTGTTTAGTGGGTACCATAGCTTACCAGGCGAGGATTTATATTGGAGCACACAAGACGATCTTATGTTTCCAATTGTGCCATCTGTTATGCCAAGGAACAGATTTAGAAAATTAAAAAAATACTTTCATATTGTGGATAATACAAAGTTGGTTCCTGGCGATAAAATGGGAAAAATTTCTCCCATTTATGAAGAACTTCAGAAAATTTTCGTCAGTTTGGCGTGTTCCACGATAAGCTGAGTATTGATGAGTCGATGGTGCCTTATTATGGTCATCATTCGGCCAAAATGTTTATCAAGGGTAAACCAATACGTTTTGGTTATAAAATTTGGATGCTTTGTTCTGCAAGTGGTTATCCCTATGCAATGAATATATATAGTGGAAGAAGTTCTGAAAATGAAAATTCACCACTTGGATCACGAGTCGTATGGGAACTTTTATCCCATGTTAGAAACCCTGAAAAACACCAAGTGTTTTTTGATAATTTTTTTTCTTCACATAAGCTCATGAGTGACTTATCCGATAAGGGCTTCAAAGCTACTGGAACGATTCGAGAAAATCGAACAGGAAGATGCCCTCTAGTATCTTCTAAGGTAGTTTCAAAATGGCAAAGGGGAGGGTTTGATTTTCGAAGTGACGGCAAAGTATACATGTGCCGTTGGAAAGACAGTGCTGTAGTAACTATAGCATCCAATTATTCATCCCATGAACCTCTAAGCAAAGCAAAACGCTTTTGTCGAGTTCAAAAGAAAAAAAACTGATATCCCTCAGCCACATCTTATAAAGATGTATAATGAAGGAATGGGAGGCGTCGATTTATTAGATAGACTTCTTGGGACTTACAGACCCCAGTTTCGCAGCAAAAAATGGTACTGGAATTTGTTAACAATGCCTTGAACATGGCTGTTGTTGCTGGATGGATTCTACACACATATGCACACAAGAACACAGCACAAGTATTGTCACATCTCAATTTTCGGATGAGAAGTAACTTTAAATTTACTACGGATGAAACCAAAAATTCATACCATTCCTGGACCTCGTGTGCATCAGTCCAAAATCTTTTAAGAAAATCTGATGCACATTATATTGTAGACTTTTCTCAGGGACGTTGTGTTGTGTGCCAAAAAAACACAAGAAAGGGTGCTATGAATGCGAAAAAGATTGCACGTAAACTGTTTTCCCCAGTACCACGGACAGTAAACAAATTTTTTTTAAATTTAAAAAAGAAAGTATCTTGTGAAACGGTCGGTAAGATTGTTGTTTTTCTATTTCTTATATTTTAGTTTTTATACTTATTAGTTTTTATACACTAGTGTGAAATATTTCCTGTAATTTTAGTCTATAATTGCATCTGCTTTCATATTTTTTCATTTCTACATTTTTTTTTGTAATTGTATTGATAAATAATTGTATAGCTAAATTTATGTATGATATAATTTAAACTTGTGTCATTTTTATAATAAACCTTAAAATTTTATATAGAACTGTTAAAATTTGTATAGAAAACCTGTGTTTTCATTTTTCTTATTTATATTTTCTTTTATAGGTACATTTAAAACAAATTTATAATATAGTTTATAGATTTTTTAAGCTTAAAATGTGTAATTCTATAATAAATTAAAAGTTTATAGTTATAACAATTTAAATTTTGTGTAAAGAAACTAAGTTTTAAACCGAGTGCTTTACGACAGAAAACATGTTGAAAAGTATAGCGTTACACGCCAATGTTCCCAACTGGAACATGCTGAAAATCAGGGATAAAAATTTTTTTTCCGGAATTTTTTCTTCCATAGTTCTTATAATTGTCTCTAAACGTAATTTTTATGAATTAATAGCACTGATTGATCTCCGATCATAGTGCGGCGTGTTTAAAAGGTAATCTACTAAGATATATATATATATATATATATATTCATTTGCATAAATTAAACCTATCCAATTCTTATTATTTCTATTAAAACATAATTGTAGAAATTTCAGAGCAAATGTAGTAAAAACAATAATTTTTGCAGTAAATGAAAGATGACATTCTTGTTAGTAAGTTTATTAATTAATACACCTTCTCTAATTTCTTCTATAGGTTCCTTGTCTAGACATCACTATGAAATTTTATCATTTCAGTGTTAGTTTTTACAAATTTTGATTTACATTACAGAAGTCTTATGTTAATCAGAATAGGCTCTGTCAATTTAGAATTGTCTAAAAATTTGATTTAGGAGTATCAGGAAAGCAAAATTGCTTTCTTTTATATAATCAATTTTATCAATCTAGTTGTGAGGATCCGGCCTTTGACAAAGACCCCTGGCGAGGTCATGGAGATAGGGAGCTGAAAAGGGACCATGAAGAATGCCAGAGCATGGGTAGCAGCAGGGGCGCTCCAGCCAGAGTTTTTTTTTTTGGGGGGGGCAACATCAGGAGGGCAACTTTTTTTTGGGGGGGGGCAATATACATATATGTATGTATATATACAGTGGACGCTCGTTAATTTGAACTCGGTTGATTTGAACTTTCAGTTAATTCGAACTAATCCAAAGGCCCCAAAAAACTTGTATTGGGTTTAATGTTAAAATATCTCATTAATTCGAACTAAATTTTTATCACTTTGGTTAATTCGACCAAAAAATTTATTTTTTCCTCGTTTTAACGGAGAAATACACGCTGTATTATTATTTTGTGTGTCAAAATCATCTGTATTTCTATTCTGTGTAAAGAGGCACATGCCTGTATTCCTAGACTATTGCATTTCTGCTAAACGTTAGGGACATCAGGGCTTAACGGACAAGCGATTTTCCGTTATTTGTATCGATTTTCTAATTTCAGAAAACCAGTCTTTACTAGAGATTCTAGGGAGCTGCGTCAGTTATGCCTGCACTGCAGACAAGTTAATGTGATCTAGTTTTTCTTCCTGGTTGGTTTGGTTTGGTTTAGAGCGCTACAGTCAACTTTTTGCTATACTAGGCTAATTAGACCGGGACCTACAGTTTAAAGCCAATTCTGAACGGCTACAAGCATCCATGCCAACAGTGGGACTCAAACGCACAAGATCTGAACCTAATGCCAGTGCCCTAGCCATACGGCCATCACCTGGCAAGTTTGTCTTCCTCAGTGTGTAGTGTGAAAGTATAAAAATTCAGGATGTCTACACGTAGAAAGTAAAATACCCAAACTTTGGAGACAAAGATAGAAATTTTAAAGAAAGTAGAGAATGGTGAATGTAAAACAAAGTTAGCAGCTGACTATGGAAATAAAAAAATACCTTGTCAACTTATTTGAAAAACTAGGAGTCAATTTTAGATTCATGGGAAAAATCAAAATTTGCTAGAAAAGCTGGCTGAATCAATAACAAAACAAATAACCATCATAACCAAAACCAAACATCCATTTTACAGTTTATCCCAAAAGTGTAATTAATATTTTTAATTAAAGTTTACTTTCTACTACATATCTTCTGCTTCATTTTATGATTAAGATAAGTCTGTATTGCTTTTTAATATGTTTAATTTTAGATAGTATAGTATAATATATTTTCTGGGATATACGTACCAGCAGATTTTTCTTATTCAGTGATACTCTTTTAACGTATATATATTCTCTTAACATCGGATAATTTGAACTTTTTTCTGAGAACCTTTGAGTTTGAATTAAGAAGCGTCCACTGTATATATATATAAAATAAACATCGTCTCATTTTAAATTGAAACTCATTTAGTATTAGGCCTATGATTATATAATTTTTAGGCTATGGAAAAAATTCACCGGGCTTTTTTGGGGGGGCAATTGCCCCTATTGCTCCCCCTCCCCTTGGAGCGCCAATGGGTAGACGTGGCTCTGGGAGAGGGGAATGGAGGATTCTACCTCTTTGTTGTGTGAGGGTGTTAATGTGTAATAATTTGTAACTAGATCTAATCTTATCAGTCGCCAAACAAAATTAGAATTTATAAAACACTAATACTTCCTGTCTTACTTTACGCAAGTAAAACAGGGACCTTGAGCATAGACAAGCAATGCTCAGTGGACATGCTTGAGAGAAACATCCTCCAGGGCTATCTTTGGCCCAGTGCAGGAGGAGCGCGTTAGAGAACAGATATAATTTTGAACTGTATAGGCTTACGGGCAATCAAAGATAATACAAGTCATCCATATTAATAGATGAGATGGCTGGCCATGTTTGGAGAAGCTTGGAAGATAATCCCACTAAGATCTTGACCTTTAAAAAACCTGAGGGATCCGTAGCTTAGAAGTAGACCACCAACTAGATAGTTAAATGATGTTTGAAAAGACTTAAAGACTTGGTAAGTTAAAAATTGGAAAGGAGTCATCGCAGATAGAAGATGCTGGAGGGAGCACGTGGTTGAGGCAGCCTAGGGCCTGTAGGGGGCTGTTGTGCTTGTGAAGAAGAAGAATTTGTAAAATAATCGCGAATTTGTATATGTTTGTCACTATATGTATAAAGTGGTGAGTCTTCAATGATGGCATTCATTTTCCAACTCAAATCAGGAGAGAACCAGCTGTGTCCCGGAACAGACACGATACTAGTCCTTGCTTTCTTAAACCTATCTCTACACAACTGTTATAAAGAAACAGAATTATAAATTGATAAATGGGGTATGAATCCTTTACAAGTGGAGCAAGCTAAAGAGTCTTAATTTAAGGCAGATAATTAACGATAACACTTCGTCATAGCCCATGGCTTAACAAAGTCAGCATATCTTATACTAGTGCACAATATAGTCTTCCATTTTCCTTATGCAACCAGTTTTCATCTGATTAAACATGCTAACCTGTATAGCTAAACCTCTCTGCATTTTGAACATTTGCTGATTTGCTCTGTATACTGACATAGATTCCTTTTGTAGAATGTTAGCATCAATTGCATGCCTTTGCTGGCACTGAAGGTTTACCTCCAGGAATTTTTACCCTCTCCATTTACTGGTTTTTTAAATACATGCTGTTCATTGTAAATCAACCATTATACATTATATTAAGGAATACATTTCAAAATTTTATATCTTACTATTTTCCATTTTTTTTTAAATCTTAATAGAATTGTTTAGCACTATACACTTTGTAAGAAATTTTAAAATCCTTAATCCAGAAGTTTCTTTCAGTTTAGCATTGTAACTTCATTTTGGTTCAGTGAAATGTTTTTCCAAGAGTTTTCATTTTTAATACTTGTTGCTATTTGTCTGTGATTTAGGTTGTATATTTCTTCACAGGATCAAACTTGATGAAAAAGTCGTATAATTTTTTTTATTAAGTTTGAGCCTGCTAAGCTGAGTTATACAAGAGGCTGTTCGCACATTTTTTACGATTTTGGTAAGCGGTAATAAAAAATCGTTTGCTGCAAAAGAAACTAATTATAATTGTACTATGTTTTAAAAGTCAAATTATCGTCTGCGGCTTGAAAGTTTGTTTTTATTCAAAATGGCGTTTTTAACAAAGCAGTGGTTCGAAGGTTACATTTATGCTCTTTCGAAGAGAAATATGCATACTCCGTTATCAAAAACAACGTGAGAGTCATGTTTTGTTATATCTAAAAGCGTCGATAGGTAATATCATCAACAAGAAAGGAAAAAATGTCAATTGGAGCCTCAAGTGGGACAAACATTCCCAAACAAGTATCCAAGGAAAAAACGGACAATCTTCGACATTGCAAAGGTGCGTTGTTTAATGTTAAAAGAAAATCCCCCCTAGTCAAAGGACAGTTGCAAATCATTAAAATGCTCGGTGTCCACTGTAAACAAATGATAAATGTTGATTTAAATCTTAAGCAAGCAAAAATACGCAATGTGCATCGTCTTCTTCCAAATCATATCGCTGAACGCAGGACACGCTGCAGAATTCTATATGAGAAACACTTATCCAAAGAAAAATGGAAAACAATTGTCCCAATAGGATGAATCATTTGTGTATTTAAATGATTGCAACAAAAAAAAGAGCCATTTATTACTCATAAAAGGGGAGAAAAAAATTTATGTACATGGTTCAAAGAATCGAAAGAAAGTTTTCTAAGGGATTCATGATTGTTGCTGGTTTTTCTTCATAATGGCAAGTTAAAAATAAAGAGAGTAAAAAAAAAATGTCAAGATTAACTCCAAATACTATCAAGAACATATTTTATCGCCAATTTTTCTGAATGAAATACCATCGCTTTAACCCACAGATGCCATCAGTCTGTGAGACTCCATCAGGGACAAAGCTAGACATCACACATCAAAATCCACTGTAAATTTCCTAAAAGAAATGGAACAAAAAACGGTATCAAGGCCATTCCCTTCACTGCTATCCCTACTAAATCTCCCGATGTATCACCTATGGATTTTTGGCTTTCAGACTTTTAAATCTGCATTATCCAAACGTCGTCCCAAAACCCTTACAGGACTCTGGAAAGCTGTTCAGGAGGAATGGGATAGAATACCTCTTCTGACACTTCAAAAGGCATTATTATCCTGGAAATTGCAGTGTCGAAAGATAGTTCAGAATAAGGGATGTCAAATAGAACATTAAACACAAGAATTTATGTAATTAGTTTTGTGAATAACTATACATCATCTAAAAAATGTGTGAACAGCCTCTGTAGATACAAAGTTATTTTGATGGCTTATTGAGTGACTGGCAGACTAATATATCACTTATTTCAGCAAGTTTCTTATGAGTTTTCTTCCCTAAGTTGGATAAAGTTCATGTAATACAATAAGTAAATCTTGTTACTTTCAAATGTTTTGCCACAAAATATGAGAAACAACTCCCAGATAATCATTAGCATAAAGACATATAATTTCAATAATTAAATCTCAGTAGTTTGTAAATCTGTAGCAAAACCTTATATCATTTAAGCAGGAAATTAGAGTTAAATTTCATTTAAAATTGTCATGTATGAACCTTTCAATAATTATTTTTTTCTACTGCTGCTGTATACTGTAAATATAGGCTTTCAATTAAAACCAAGAAAATTATGCAAGACATTTTTTCTACTTTAAGAAAACCTATGCACATGTAAACCCTTGTAAAGTTTTAACAAGCAGAAATTGTACTACCGCTTGTTTATTTTCTGTTTGTAGAGTTTGAATTCATTTATCTTTTTTATTTATGTATTTTATGTATTTTGACTTAAGGATACACTGAAGTTGCTGGGTGCTTGCTGAGTTTGTGAACAGTGTCTGAAAAATGTGGATTCAGGTGACAGAAGTGGAGGTCTAGATATCGAAACCCAGGATGAATAATCTTGATATTTTATTCTGTTTGTTGCCAAAATTTACCCTATTTGAAGAATATATGCTTTACATTTGTGCTGTGCCCAATGATAATATAAATATTTTGTTTTCTTTATAACATGTTGCTTTGTGCTTTTTAAATTCTTTTTTATTGGTTGTATTTGCATTTGGTTAATGGATTTTGTTTAACCATTATATATTTACATTAACTTTATCAACCATTTGTTTAAATAGGCTTTATTTTTGGTTCATGCTAATGCTGTGAACTTTCCATTATGTAAGAAATAATACAATATATATTAGATTTATATATGTTTGTATAATGTCATGTCCTGTATATATGTATGTATCTTATCAAACAAATGTAAATTTTGATATATTGGAATTTGTTGTAGTGAGATGTGTGTGTATATATATATATATTAATGTTGTACTCAATATTGCATTATTGTTATTCAAAGAGAATATTGCTAAACTGTATGGAAGTTTTCAGAATGAATTGCCTTCTATAGTCTATTTTAATTTTTTGTGAGTATTCAGATAAACAACATAGTAAATTGGATCTAAAATATACTTAAATTATTTCAGGATTTACCAGTACGTAATATGCATGAACATACATAGCACATTAATAAAATTATACATATGGGAAAGGTGACTATGATCTTATTTAACATAAAAGAGAGAGAGGAATATATATATATATATAATATAGGAAGTTTTCTGTGAGTTCATTTACATGCATCCCTTTGACTAATGCCCTGCATGTTATATCTAATCTTGGTAAATACTGCGATACCACAGAAAGTCATAGTTTTCCCTTTGATCAAATTTAAGTGTATTGAAAATCTTTTTCTTTTTTCATCTCGGTATTGAATGTTATTTTAGACCTGTAAGGCCTATTATAAGTTCTGAGACATTTTTAAATCTCATTACTTGTCTATTACAAGCTCAAAAATGCTTTTTGTGCTCTGTTACTGTGAGATTGATGGTAAACAACTGTATGAATGATATTTAACAAGTATAAACATTTTGTAATTTGTTTGCTTTTCAGTTACATTTGTATTGATGACATTTCAATTTATCATAACAAATTCAATGTAACTTAAATAAAATTGGAATTTTAAGTTTACTGAGGAATAAACTTCTTTTTAATATTAAATTTTAAAGAGTTGGAGAAGATTAAAGCCTTGCAATAATGCTACATTCTGTGTGTATTAACAGCTGTTTCTTTAGATTAGATTAGATTAGGCTCTAAATTTCCTTTAAATTTGAAATGACATACTGTATCACTTCTTGATGAAATGTATGGATTATGAACATGTACTTAAATTAATATTCTTATCAATATACACTCTATTCATGCATATAAAACAAAAAAGTATGTGTAAATTTGCATTTACCTATCATCAAAATTAATAGGATTTTATCAGTAACCTCTTGAAAAAATTTCAAAGATGAGAACATCTGCTAGTAAGGAAATATTTCTAGAAATTGATTCTTTCAAACTATCTTAAGAATCTAGCTGTATAGAAGTTCCAAAGTTCCTACTGAATAATTCCTTGAAGGTAACATAATGAAAAGTAACACTGCTAATTTAGACAGGAACCTAGCCCAAAAATACCCCAAACATTTCACATTTTGTCCATCTATTTGGCAATAACTGGTTGATCTAAAGAAATCTAGAATAGTGTCCTAAAAAAATCTGCAAAATTAGTGTGTGACATTTATCAGCATGTTTCACATTATTTTAAAGCTTTTTTTAGCCTGCAAAAAAGCTTTTTAACATGGAGGAATTTCTAGGTAAGACATATTTAATTTATTTTTGTTGCCCATCATTGATCTCTCTTCTCCATGTATCGAAATATGTAATATTATGATAGGATTACCGCTGTATTCATAAATATTTTATATTAATTGTACAAAGTTGGACATAAAGGAAATTAAATTTGTGTTTTTTTCAAGATGGATAAATTTTTTTTCCCATTGTACGTTTTAAACTGGTTTTCATGGTATTTTCATCCTACTCATAATTTATTTGTGCATGTTCTGAGAATCTAACCTTGAGTGATTTAAACTTATCATAGGTATGACAATAGAGCATTTTTAGTACTGTATATCTACCTATTATAATGTTCTTATTTTGGTATTTTTATGCTTTATTTTAATTTTTATGTTGTTAGGGAAAGAAAACTTTACAGTGACATCAATTTTAAAGTTGTCATTATATATCAAGTTCTTGCTTAATTTAAAATCTGAAATCACTTCAACTTAAGACTATCAATTTCGAGATTAAGGTGTGCACACCAACTTTTCCTTTGTAGGTATTCCCAGATTTTGAATGTATAGTTTTTAAGATATGAATAGTCGATAACTATACTGATTTGATTGCTTAAAGATAATTGCAGTCTAAGGAGAAATATATTTTGCTATACATAGTATTGTTGTTAATTTTGTGAATGATATTTTCTGAAATTACACCGGTAATAAAGCATTTATATATATGTTATTGTACTTTTATTAGAATATTTTATGGTACACGGAAAAGGAAAATTTATAGTCTGTGACTGAATATGTGATAGAATTCACTAATCAAATTATTAAACTGTTACGTTTTTATTGCTATAGGAAGATTATCTGCATTTGAAATTTCAGTCAATATATCAATGCGAAGGGTTTTTTTCTTATCGACGGGGCAATTAAAGAAGTAAATACAAATACTTCAAGTGGCAAATATATCAAAACCATGTGAATATTTTCTGGGATTGTATTAATTTCATAATTTAAAATTTACCTTGTTCTACATTTGTGATGTTTGAAAGTTTTTTTTTTTTTTACCTCATGTACTTTCTTTTATTAAGGCTCATCTTAATCTCTTCTTGTAAGAGGGCAGTATATAATTAACTTAAAAATAAATTATACATTTGTGTGTCTTGAATATGTATATATTTTTAGAGGGATATCTTTCTGCTGGAATTTGGTATGTTGTCCTAGTTTATTCATGCATTATAGCTCAAAACTTTCAAAGCATCTCTGTTTATTGAAGTCTGACACGTCTTATTCTCTTTTGGTATTATCCTAATACTAATATATTATTCTAGTGATACATTTGCACATTTGCAAGCACATTAGTATCCACATGAATTGTTGATAAATATGTTTATCAATATTGTATTTGTAACAAGAATCAGGTTATGCATATCGGATCTGTGATTTTACTGTTTTTCTATTTTTGTCCATAATCATTATGTTTGAAAATAATTGCTGCATTAAAAGTGTATATACTAGATTCATACTGCGTAGCACAAACTCAGTGCTAATCCACTGTATAAAAATTTTTTATTTAAGTGCGAGTTAAAAGTTGGTGTTATTCTGTGAAGTTTGTAGCTACTTTCATTGTCGATGAAAGTCAAAAGTGTGACTGAAAAAGTTCTTAAAGCAAACTGTAAGAAATCTTATGTAGTATTCTTAATTCACTCTTATAGTATATTTCATTTTAAAAGCCATTTTTCTGTGGAAGATTGAATTGTACATATTGAACAATATATTGAATTTTCTTGTAAATATAATTTACAGTTAAAAAGATCTGTTTAGAAAATATTTGTATTGTTTGATAAATATGAAATAATTGAAGCAAATTGTAAATTTTGTGCCATAGTCATATTAGAATAGTTGCCTCTCTGTCACTATGAGAATCCAATTTTCTCTGCCTATGTTTGAAGCTTCATTCCAAGTGCAAATATCATGGTACTTACATTCGTATTTTTCTTCCCAATTTAATTAATACAGCTATTTAGGTTAAACCCATTTGATACTATCTACTGTTGTAAATTTTAAAGAAAACCCTGCTATTCTAAAGGATTTTCTCAGTTGCTTTGTTTGCTCTTTAAACCTTATTGATTCTCTACCCTTAACATAAAGATATATGATATCCAATTTACTATCATATATCTCAATGGAGATATTAAATTTAATAATTGTTATGAATATGATGACAGTTTTCACAACAAAATTTCCAGTATTTTTAGTAAAAGAAAGTATGAGGAGAGAAAATTTTATTTTATAACATATACTTATTTTTACCTACTTTGGTAATAGTTCATCCCTCTTAGTTTTTTTCATTTGGTTAATTATATATTAGTTGCAGAGTTTTTATATCAGATAAATTATGTAATTCATACCTCTGATCTCTAAAATTACATGCAGGCTAATTAGTTTGACATATAAGATTAACTTTGGCAGTTTCACAAAAATTCACATATTCATTACATCTAGTCAATTTTTTCTGTAATTTCAATAACATCAGAACTTCTGTAAAATGTGTTTTGCTATATAAAGAAGTATAGAGATAGGATATGTGTATGTTTTATTTATACACAAAAGTTTACCTTTTTGTTGTGGAGCATATGAATTTTGCATACAAAATGAAATTAACTTGTTTGTTCATTGTTACCTTTGTTCTACAAAATCTATTGTTTTATGCTTTGATTAGTTTGTTTTCTACATAATTTTCACATGATTTAAGATTTTGTTTGTTTTCTTCGCTTAGAAGTAAGTTTTTGTGATTTTGTTTTGTAAAAGTTTTAACAGAATTAGAGAGCTTCAGCTTATATGTTATGGGGATTTTTTACGGGTACATAAATGTATGTGTTAGGAGTATTGATTTAATTAAATAACATGCACCTTGAATAATGAAAATTTGTGTGTATTGTCTGATTAAAACTGTAAGTTCTGTTGATTTTGAAAATATGTGGTAGGGTTAAACTCATGAGAACAGGAAGAAGTGAATGTACATATGTGCTTAGTAAATGTACTTGTGTATTCATATTTTCATTGAAGTTTTTTAAAATATGGTGTTTGTGAAAAAAAGGTATTTTAGAAGGGGCAATAGGGTGTACTCCCCTAAAATATTAGAAGGCTGTGTGTGATTCTATAGAGTTGGCATATAAGCCCTTGATCTTCAGCTCACTAACATTTTGTTTTAGCAACAATGAATTTTCATCTGAGAGAGTTTTAACTATAATGGATAGCACACTTGGAAATCCATCCTATATTTGGAAAATTTTGCTTTGTGCAGGTAAACTAATCATAAGAAAGGTCCTAATGTTTAATGGGGTTTGTTGACTATTGATCAGAAATCAAATTTGTTTGCTTCAATCATTCTGATGTTTTAAGTGATGTGTATATATGTTTATCCTGATAACTTTCACTGGTATCTATATATTCATGAAAATTTTCCAAATTCTGTATCATTAATAAACATTTACTGATAATTTTCCTAATTTTCTTTTTTCCAAACTGAGCAATCATTTCTAGCCTTTCTATAGAACCGTATCTTTTCATAACACAATTCTATATAAATGCTCTATTGTTTAAAGAACAATAAGCTAATTTAAAATTTGTAAATATATTCCTGTATTAAATTCAGGCATAGATTGAGTTATCTAATGCTTAAAATGTTTATTTATTTATTTATTTTTTTAATGTTTGGCAAGGACAACTACCAATAAAAACAATTCCTGTTATCCCATCAGAAGTATTAGTAAAGCTACAAATATAGCTTGGGAAAGTACATCTTGTACAAATAATCTTTATGATTTGAATGACATTTTCTGCATGACTTTTTCTCCCCAGTTATTGGGATATATATAATGAGAAAAGAATAAGGGTAGAAAAATCCTTTCATATATCATTCGAGTGCTGAATCTGTGAGGAGAGTATACAGATACTTAGGTGAGTTAAGAGGTAATTAAGAAATAATACCCACTGAATAGTTCTGCTTCCAGTTCTTATACAAACACTATGTCATGTCTCAAAACAGACTCTATTACAAAGTTTATAACTGTCAATACATAGCCCTGAATGTAAATCTTTATTGCTTTGTTTTTTTATGTGGATTGGTTTATATTTGATTTTCTTTATTTTGTTCCATAGTTGCTTCATGTTTAATTTAGTGTTTTATGAGATTATATAATGTATATTTTTCTTTTGGCCCAAAAATAAGTATCTTCTCCTATGAGTGTATTTATAAGGAAATAATATATTGATACCTAATTTCAAACCTCTCAACTGAAAAATTACAAATTTTACAGGAGAGCCAAAAACATTTAACAAATAAGTCACAGCTGTAAATAAAATACATCACAAATAAGTCACAGCTGTTCATTAAAATGTCTTTAGAATGCACTTTACACTATTGAGTTTTCTTTGAATCATAGATAGGAGGAGCTGTGGGTTATCGTATTCCCACATAAAATGAAAATAGCTAAAAATAGTAGTTGAGTGGTTTTGGAGTTTAAGTATCCATATGCTCTGTTCACTGTTTAAATAAAGTCAGTTAAAATTTGGTTGTCTTTGAACATATATGAATGGTTTTATAATAGTTAAATACTGGATTACATTCATTTTAAAAAACAATTCTTTCTTTTGGTTTTTAGGAACCGCAGTTTGCCTCAGCTAATTTAATAATTGGGGTCATTAAAATAACATAGTAAATTCACTATTCCTACAGTCTTTCCCTGGTTACTCTTTCTCACAATAAGATGTTTTTAAATGTGATCAATTTGTTATAGATAAAAGTAACTAACAAGCCAAAAATTTCTTTTTCCATAGCTTTCATGGTAGAATTATTTGCAAAATATTTGTATTATGAGACCATTACATCTGTGTTTCAAGAACTTAATCATATTTGTGATTAACAGTGGAACATACCTATTCATCCATTGTAAATATGTCATAAGTATGGTGAATGTACTTATTAATAACGAAATGAATATTTATTGTCAGAATATTGTTAATTGCCTAACAAATTAACAATATATTGACAATTCTATGTCAAGAATATTGTTAACCTTATTAGGCAATGAAAAATCTATTACCATAATTTTGATGTAATAGTGTGCAATACTTTTTTTTCCACTGCTGTTTTCTAGCGTCAGCTCTTTGTTCAATTTGGATTTTTTTTCTTCTGTGCTCAGACGACCTGATTAAAAATGGTCATATTTTCTTTGATTTTGTCCGGTTCATCATTATTCTTGAGTGCAAATCATTAAAGGTTTTCTGCAATGCTATATTTTATATTGCTTATTTTCAAGTTATTTATGTTCTTCCTGTGTTGTGCATTATGCTATTAGGAATTTTTCAAAATATTAGCCAAGAAGTGTGATATATCTTGAGGTTATTTAAACTTTTAAAATTATTTAATACTGATTAGTTTTTCACTCGCATGGATGGAACATGATGAACATTAATTGTAGTTCCTCAATTTTTTTTCTCAATTATGTAGTCTAGAAAAAAAAATTTCTTAATTTTTTAGACATTTTCTTAAGACTGATAATTGTAGTAGTATGTAGTGATTGAAGTGTTAAAGTACTTTAAATCATTCACTGAGTTGGTTTGGTCTGGTTTTGTTTTGTTTTTAATCTCAATTTTAAAAAAATTTAAAATTACATCCTAAAGTATTTGAACAAGTTGGGTAATATTAATTCATTAGTTTTTTAAATAGTCGTATTTTAGACAACAGTTATATTTTGTAATTTTTAAGTTCAGAACCTAAAGAACATGTGTGATTGAAATTAGGTGTTCACTATCTCATATGTATAAGAAGTATATTACAGTTTACTGGTCTCTTTGGAAGTTCTACTAGAGTGATTCATATTGTTTTCATTGTTTTAAACCAGGAAATATTTTGCATTTTACAAAACTTTGAAAATAAATCTCTCTATTTAGGCTTTACAATTTATTAACCTTCTTGATAGGGAATTTGTCAGAAAATTTAGTAAGATCAATAGCTTGTTACGTGACTTAAAATTAATATCTTTAAATATATTTTTTTATAAGTATAGACTTTTACGGTTTTTGTTTTGTACAATCTCATGAAAGCCACTTGAAACATTCAAGTATGCATTTACAGTTTGAAACTAACTTCCCTAAGCAGTTTAATTTTTAACAAAACTAAATTTCTTGTGCAACATTGTGTCTTAGCCTTTTGTCTGGTGTCAAAAATTATTAAACGTATTGTCTGTAAACTAGAAATGATAACAAACATTTCAATACCTTACTATATATTTTTTCAGCTTAGTTTATATATTTAGCAAGAAGTTTTTCTTGAAAGATTTTATTATTTTATATCAAAACATCATATTTCATGAAAATGCTTATAAGAAATATATTTATGTTTTATGTGTTCACTCTACATAAAATTTACTTCTCATGTGGACATAAAGTTTACTTGCTATAAATGGAAAGAATGTCCTAATGATACAAAATGGTCATGTGCTAAGATATTTTAGCTTTGAAAATAATGCATTGAAATTTTGATTTTTCTGACTAACACAAAGTACAAATGCGCTTGCAGTCTTTAGTCATTACTGTTGATTATCACACTCTAGTTAGCTTATTGTCGCTAATTTATTTGTGCTTAAATGTTTTAAACAAATTATTAACTGAAATATTTTAGGTAAATAATCTTCTTGGTTAAATTTTTTTGAATTTGAAAAAATGTAATTTCCTCTAACACTTTTTTTTCCCTAAGTCTTTGTCATGAACACATTTCATTCATATTAAAGTAGTGTAAAAAATATCCAAATTTTTATCCACCTCCTTTCACATTACAGTAAAACTTTTTTGTATAATCTTGTTGTTTCTGAATTAATGAGAGTTACATTTCATTAATTTACTTTTGACATTACATGTGCCTTTAAAACATGAATTTTTTTTAAAATTTAATCTGTTCAGCTTGCCAAGCAGTTGCTGACTAGTTTTGTAACATTCTGATTAAGTAGAATGTACAACTGTATTATTATACCAGTTGTGGATTAGAATTTTTAATATATTATATTCTTTATGTAATCAATCGCTTTGCAGAATTTCTTTTAAGGCTAACTTTTTAAAAAAACTTGTTTTCATTTTTTTTATCTGAAGCACTTCAGTCTCTTATGAACAGTATTTGAAAAGCTTCCTAGAAAAAATATAAGAACTCCTTGTGAATTGTAGTTGCTTGTAATTCAGTGATATTTTAACTTTTGCCTAGTACATTAGTAAACAATTTAAGTTTCTATAAATATTCAGAAGAGTTGAAACTTCTATTTTTTTATCTCTACTAAGTTTTCTCTACTAAGTATGTGAACTAATTTCACTCTGTAAATTTATTTCAGTTAGAGCTCTAATTTTCGTTTTTGTTTTCCCAACAGTTTAGTAGGAAAACAAAAAAAATCCCTTCTTTGAAGGAATTTTTTTTTTAAATATAAAAAGAAGTAATATGAACTTGTATGATATGAATTATTTTCTATTCGCTTTGCTCAAAATATGCAAATTTGCTCTTTTGTGTTATCTGTTCAATATTTTAACTTTCTTAATATGCTTTTCCAACATGCAAACATCTTTCACCCTCCCCTGGCCCCAAAATTGCTTTTACTAACAGACAAATAAATTATGCATATATTGATTTCTTGATATTTCTTTCAAACTTAATTTCATGTAAGCTACTTTTAAGTAAAACATTACTGTTAATTGGAAGGAAACAATCACTTTATTTACCCATTTACTCTTTACTGAGAAATCTCCATATTGTATGATTTCTGCTCTACAATAACAGTTCTCCTATATCAGCTTTTATTTTACCTTCTGTAATATGTAGCCCCTTAGAGTAAGTTGTCATTTTATATATAAATTTATGATTTTCTCAAATTATTGTATTTTATGTTAGTAATTTTTTATGAACTGCTCTTAGTAATTTTGTCCTTTTAATAGCTTATGATATACCTTGTGTAAGCACCATCATTAGATGTAGAGATGATGTAGAATCTGAATATGGTTTTAGCTATAACTTTAAAGCAAATTAATTCATCAGAGTTAATTCCTCTGAGTTGATCTGGCTCTGATGAATATCTTTCTTACGGACTAAGTTATGTTTTGATCCAAATATGAACTCAGTGTTAAATGATCTTTCATGCAGGAGATTCACTATTATAGAATAAATTATTTTATTAAACATATTTTAAAAAAGAAAATTTATATAAGATGTACCCCCAACTCTGTTACAATTGACAAAACAGTTGGATGGTTGCTCTTCCAGTCAAGTCCACTTTTTTGTGGATTTTCATATGTTGAACCAGCTTCTGAAAATACATTATTATACTAAGTTCATTCTTAATTATTCTTTAATCTAAATTTCTTGACCTGTATTATAATATTATGTAAATCTACTTAAAATTTTGTTTTGAACATTGATTTTTACCAAAAAATGTTTTATGAATTTTTAACTTACTTTATGTAATTAATGATATCTAATGTTGGTAAATAAAAACATATGTTAGTATATGTAAAACTGTTTAGCTTTTACATATTAGCACTTTAATAACTTTTAAATATATCTTTTGTCATCTTGTTATTTTGTACTTAATATGTGTGGATAAGGACACAAATCAAAATGTGTGCCTCTTCATGAGGAGTCTACGTGTACAATGTTTGACAAAAAGAAGTAGTTTGCCGACAGTATTTCTTTCTTCAAATATCTACAAATGTATTTTTATATTCATTTTACAGTTTAAAATATCTTTGTTGATAATCTGGCTGAATAGATTATATCTTTGTAAATTTAAACTACTATTTAAGTACAAATTCTTAACTTCTATGTACAGATTGCACAGTTACAGAATTTTAATGAAACTAGCTTGGAAATATTTAGTAAATATATATAAACATACATACTATATATATATATAATTTTTATCTTGCACATTCAAAAGGAATCTTATTTTTCTTGTACTCATTCTTGTGACATGAATGGTCTGTGATATATCGAATTAGCCTGACTTTGTGTACTCTCTCTATAAGCTGAAGATTCAAACAAGGAATTGCTTGTGTATTTTATTTCTTTCTGTAATTTTCATAAATCTAATATGCATTCTCTGATACATACGTTTATTCATATATACATTTATAATGCATGCTTTCAGTGTGTTATTTATGGTGTATGTATGAATTGTATGTCGTGTGTAATTTCTTTTTCTTTAAAGATCTCTGAAGTTGATCCATCTGTTATTCTAATAATGAGAATACTGAAGGAGACTTTTTTTTTCAGTATTTTTTCCCTTTTTTGTAAATAAATGTCTGTTATCATTCAGCTTCTTGACTCATTTTTCTCTTTTATTTTGTAACATCAAACATGGAGAAGGGGAAGGGGATTACTAATTTCTTTTATACAATTTTAAAGAATTATTTAGTATGAAGAAACATTAATCATAATCTAATATTTTAGCATACATATCGCTCACTCCTTTCAACAACGTCATATCTCAAAAAACGTGATTTTTCAGGATATTGATTTTAAAGTTTAAAAGTGCATTAAAATGTATTGAAAATAAATATTAATTCTGCTCTCTAGCGGCTGAATATTGAGTGGTGAGATAAGGCGATTTTGCAGGGATATACTTTTTCAGGGCGTTCTGAAAACAGGCATAACTAAAAATCGCCGATTTTTGAGATATGACGTTGTTGAAAGGAGTGAGCGATATTTTCCTTAACTACCTTAATTGTCTTAAGTTTGTAATTCTATACGTAAATATTATAATTTTCAAGAATTCTTGCACATTTAGTGGAAGTACCGCTAATATGAAATCTCAACCACCGCTACAACAGACTATTACTACCTAAATTTTGCATATGATACATGCATATTAATATTATAAATTTTCTATTTGTAATCAATTGAACTTACCACACTTAACAGTGCGAATGAAATAATCGTTTTTGAATTTATCGAGTTTTGTAATGTATAGAAATTGTATTTTAAAGTATTTCATAACCAATTCATAAAGTATTATCCTACTGTCTATCGATAATAAAAATTAATGAGGATATAAGTGAGAAATGAATTTAAAGCAGCCATTATCATTTTATTCATTTATTTTTGCTTAAATAGGTAACACTGAATATGTGTCAACCACTATTTTTTTTCTATATTAAAATTGAATTTTCCTGCTCGAAAATTGGCTAAATCATGTCAGTAAAGAATAATGAATTACTGAGAATTGGAAATAGCAAGATTAAAGTAATTCAAAATATTTTAACATTTTTCTATTACATTTAGAACGTGTTGATACATTTGTAGTATAATGTATTTTATCTACTGTGGCAACACTTGATTTTGTTTTTACTTTTGGCAACACTTCTGTGTTGTTTACATTGATGTAACAATGTAGCTTTATCACCTCGTGGTTTTCCAGTTGATTAAAGCCTGAATCTAGGTTAATATGCTGCCATTTTATTTAACATCTCACTACAATTTAATCAACTGAATTTCTCGCATCCCCACATCGCTCGATTCTGCAAAATGGAACAACTTTTGAAACCCGAAAGATTTGATACTGATCCCACGTGCACGGGTGCCGAATCGAAGTGGAAACATTGGAAAAGGACTTTCAATAATTTTCTTGGCCAAGTTACCGGAATTACAGAAGATGGTAAGCTACAATTATTGTGTAATTATATCTGCTAATGTTTTTCGCTACATAAGTGACTCTGAAAACTACTCCAGCGCTATCGAAGTACTCGATTCCTATACGTTACAAAACGAAACGAAATTTTTGCAAAGCGTCTAGAGCTCAACAAACGGGAGAATCTATCAACGAATACCTCCAGATATTGAAACAAATGAGTAAAGACTGTGAATTCAAAGCTGTAACAGCAGACATATACAAAAACGAATACATAAGGGATGCCTTTATACGAGGTCTTAAGAGCTCGCGTATCCGGGAAAGACTTTTGGAGAATACCACCATTACATTAGAGAAGGCTTTTGACCAGGCTAGGTCACTGGAGCTAGCCGAGTTACACTCCGCATCATATTCAAATACGACGAATTCTATTCCAGTGTCCGCTGTTGAACATAAAGATGATGACTTGGAGGAGACCCCATCGACTTCAGCTGCCTTAGCACGCTCAGAAAAGTGCTTTTTCTGCGGTAACGAACGTCACCCAAGGAACTCTTGCCCTGCCAAAGATGTTATTTGTAGAGGATGTGGAAAGAAAGGGCATTACCAACGAGTTTGTAAATCTCGACCTACTCGCTCTTCCACTAATGCTACAGCTTCTACACTGCTTTTGGCTTCTGCCTCAACAACTCCTCAATGCCTCCAGAAATCCATAACCAAAGTGTTAGTTAATGATGTGGAATTAAATGCATTAATTGATACAGGTAGTTCTCTCAGCTTTTTGAACGAAAATTTCGTAAAAAAATGTAGAATAAATGTAAAACCATACTTTGGAAAAATAACTATGGCCAACTCATCCTTGAGTTCAGATGTTACGGAATGTGGCTCACTAACTCTAAAGATGCAGACTCATATATACCACAATATTGAGGTATTAATCATGAAGAATCTGTGTGCGGATTTCATGATAGGACATGACCTTCTGAAGAGCCACTCTTCAGTAGAAATCAAATTCCATGGTGACAAACTGCCTCTTAAAATCTGCTCGTTGGCCACTGCCAGAGTTCCAGCCGCATCTTTATTCGCTAATCTCACACCAGATTGCAAACCAGTCGTCACAAAATGCAGACGGAAGCAGATAAGATATTCATTGCTGCTGAAGTGGAGAAATTGCTCAAGGAAGGGGTGATTGAACCTAGTCACTCACCATGGCGGGCACAGGTTTTTATAGTCAAAGGAGAAAATCACAAGCCTAGAATGGTAGTTGATTACTCCCAAACTATTAATAAATTTACAATGCTGGATGCCTACCCACTCCCAAAAATTGAAGAGATGATACATAACATATCCCAATTCAAAGTGTTTAGCTCCATTGACCTCAAGAGCGCCTACCACCAAGTACCTATCTTAGAGTCGGACAGGCAATTTACAGCCTTTGAAGCTGCAGGAAAACTCTACCAATTCCGACGAATCCCTTTTGGCGTTACTAACGGTGTCCCAGCTTTCCAAAGAAATATTGATAATATTATCAAGGAAGAAAAACTCAAAGGCGTTTTTCCATACTTAGATGATGTAACAGTTTGTGGTAGGGACCAACACGAGCATGATCAAAATTTGCAGAAATTCTTGAATGCTGTTAAAAGATATAACCTCACACTAAACCCAGATAAATGTCAATACTCAACAAAATGTGTCAGAATACTAGGATATCTTATTGAAAATAGAATTATTAAACCTGATCCTGACAGGCTAGCACCACTTATGAATTTACCTATCCCAAATGACATGGCAACCTTACAAAGAACTCTTGGTATGTTTGCACATTACTGCCGCTGGATTCCAAGATTCTCAGAAAAAATTCGCCCTCTTCTGACAAAAGCATTCCCACTCTCTGAAGAAGCTGTGAGAACATTCAAGTCAATCAAGGAAGATGTTGCAGAAGCTTCTTTGTCTGCAATTGAAAACAACATCCCATTTAGAGTTGAAACTGATGCTTCTGAATTTGCCATTGGGGCAACTCTCAGTCAAGGAGAACGTCCCATAGCCTTCTTTTCGAGAACACTTAATGCAGCTGAGCAAAGGCACTCTTCTGTCGAGAAAGAGGCTTATGCCATTGTGGAATCCATAAGAAATTGGAGGCACTACCTGATAGGAAGACATTTTGAAGTCCTCACCGACCAGAGATCTGTGGCTTTCATGTTGGATCAGTATCACTCAAGCAAAATAAAAAACGAAAAGATTATGAGATGGCGACTGGAATTAGCTAACTTCAAATTTGATATAATTTATCGTCCAGGTAATCGGAACACTACTGCAGACACAATGTCAAGAATTGCAGCAAATATCTATCCAGGAACAGAAACAAACCTCAAACAGTTGCACAATAGCTTATGTCACCCTGGTATAACACGTATGCACCACTGGATTAGAGCTAAAAACTTGCCATTCACATTAGATGACATTAAAAGAATGACTAATTCATGCCCTGTCTGTAATGAGCTGAAGCCTCGTTTCCATAGGAATGAGGGGCAGTTATAAAGGCAACTTCACCATTTGAGAGGCTTAACTTAGACTTCAAGGGGCCCCTACCTACCTCATCTAAGAATCGTTTCCTTCTGACTATAGTAGATGAATTCTCAAGATATCCTTTTGCATTTCCTTGTACAGATATTTCTGCTGCAACCATAGTAAAAGTATTAACTAATGTATTCTCCCTCTTTGGGACACCAGCCTATATACATTCCGATAGAGGTGCTTCATTTATGTCACATGAACTGAAATCTTTCCTCACTTCCTTAGGGGTTGCTACTAGTAGAACCACTGCTTATAATCCACAAGGCAATGGGCAAGTCGAAAGATATAATGGGATTATATGGAAGACAGTACTTTTAGCCTTGAAAACAAAAAGTGCAAGGACAGAAGATTGGGAAGAGGTGCTTCAGCCAGCTCTCCACTCAATTAGATCATTACTGTGCACTGCCACCAACGCTACTCCTCATGAGCGTATGTTCACTCACCCTAGGAGATCCTTTAATGGTCGATCCTTGCCTACATGGTTAACTCAGCCAGGTCCTGTTTTAATGAAAAATCATGTGCGGCATACTAAATATGATCCTACCGTGCTAGAAGTTGAACTAATTGAGGCTAATCCAGACTATGCATTTGTTAAGCTTCCTGATGGACGTGAGTCAAGTGTCTCTGTTCGACATTTGGCACCCAAAGGTGACTCTGCAGCCAAGCTCGACACGCAACCCATCCATCTTCCCCATACTGATCCTTCAGATCCTCTAGAGCAGCGGTTCTCAAACTGGAGGGCGCGCCCCCCTAGGGGGGCGTAGAAGAGTTTCAAGGGAGGCGTGAGTTAAAAAGAAAGTAAAATAAAAAGTAAACTAACTGTCATTTATTGTACTCAATTTTGCGGTCACAATGTAACCGTAACGTATTTTCGACATACGAACACGAACACAATAATTGTCGTACACGATAGTTGTCGTAATTGAAAAAATACGATAATTTTCGTACGTCTGGATGTTGAAAGTGACCTGAGGTGTGCTTTGTCACAGTTACAACCCATATTCAAAAATTTGTCAAGGACAAATAGTGCCAGCCCCCTCATTAATGTTGTGAAAGTGACTGGTATTACATGCCAACCTCACCTAGATCCTTGATCACCTCAAATATATTTGATCTGTATTTAATTCTTTGATTTCATATGTTCTAATAATAATATGTTCCAAATTAAGATATGAGTAGTAATAAATTTTGTGTATGAAATTATCTATTCTATATTTTCATTTAATAACCAGCTTCAGTTTCAAATTCCGATTGTACTACTTTTATTGACCACATATGGTGGTGGTGGTGGGGAGGCGTAACCTCGCATCAGTGTTCAAAGGGGAGGCGTAGAGCCTGAAAGGTTGAGAACCCCTGCTCTAGAGGATGTCAAGGTTTCCCTTGACATCCTCAAGGATCAAGGTACAATTTTTCAAAAAAAAAAAAAAAAACTTTAAATCCAAGTCGGCATCCTTGGACACATTTTCTCCATAAGTTAACATGAGCGAATCCAATTGGGTTTGTACATAGAAGCGCTAAGTCCGGGCACCCGCTACATTATATCGCACCTCGGCATGAAAAGTGACACAACTCAAAAATGCAGCATTTGTGAAAATCAACTTAAAGAATACTATACAGCTTGAACTAGCATTACAGTAAAACTGATACAACTGGCCTCAGGTGAACAAATTGCGAGATAGAGATGTGTCGCCTTTCGTGCACGATGGGGCACTTTATACATATATTTCAATGACATAACCTCAAAATTGTCATTTTTTGACTTCTGTTACTTTTCTTGCTGGGTTGCGATATGTTGAATATAAAGGTGTTGAATTAATAAAAAGAGATTGAATTTGACAATGATGTCTAATATATATCAGGATCTACTCAAGGTTCCATCTTTATTGTTATTGATATCCCCCCTTTAAAAAAAACAATGAAGTGAATGAGTACTGAAGTATTATGGAAAATACAACTCTGTAGAAGAAATGTGTTCATGTTTATCGGTGATAAGTAGGAATCTGTCTTTAAAGTAGGGAGGGAGAGACTAAAAAATTGTGGGAAAAATAACTCTCAGTGTAAATTCAAATCCCTCTCCACCCCTAGAAAGTGATTCTGGTTGTGCCACTGAAACCAAGGATTCTTGTTAGTCCCGAAAAACTACGTAAGATCCTGCTAAGTCCAGACATAAAGGTGTTGATTACTTTTTTTCTCCAATTATAAAATGTTAAACTCTTTAAGCTAGATTTTTATAACTTGAACACCAATTTTGATTATGTGGTCGTGAGCCTGTGTGCACGCGACTGTAAGCCCTTTCCTTTGAATAAAAATAGTTTTATTGTAATTTCAATATATCTCTCTCTTTCAAGTTTTTAGTCCCTTGAACACTAAAATCGAGGTTCTGTGATAGAAACTGTATATGGAGACCGTGGAAACTAAATAGTTGCTAATAAGTTTAATTCTTATAAAAACAAAAATGTAGATTTACGATGTCACCGGAGTATACTCATGGGTCTCTTAAAAGTACCGATTAACTTAAGAAATTTCATTATGGTGGATCTGGAAGTTACCCTGTGTCAAACTGAACTCACGCCTGAAATTTAACCTCCGTGTAATGTTATTTGTAAACAACAGAATGAAGATTTTGCGTTCATCCAAGAGTTAATAGGATAAGTAGGCTTGCTTGGGGAAAACTGCCAAAGATAGCGATAATGAATTTTTCTGTCTTTAAAATTGCACTACTGGAATTTACATTCGAAGATTCAAAATTTTACTTCAGCTCTAGAGTCAAGCCAGTTAAAATTCCTAGAAATACGTATATCATTATGATAGTTGTAGTGATAAATTTTACCAAAAGTACCGTATGGATATGCATTTATATCTCTAAATGTTTTGGAAAGAAGTTCCAGAAGTGCGTGCATATTCTTTCATTTATATATATTCTGTATAATAAATGTTTAATTCCATGAAAAGTCCATGCAATACCTATATTTTATATGTGTTATTTCGTATATGTTTATTACATGTACTGCCTACCACTGATAGTGTACCGGAAACCCCTCTCTTGCAATGTTTCGTGAACTGGTGAAACACGAATGAGAAAAAATAAAATATATTAAAAAAAGACTTTACTGGCAATCAAATATACAACGTGTATCAAATGTACAATCAAATATACAATCTTTTAAAATTAATTACAGTTTTTGAAAAAATAAATATATTACAGTTGGTTGAACACACTTTCCTTCACATGAGAGTTTAAACATAAAATAAATACATTTTTACAACTTGCAAGATCCTGAGTATTTTTCACCATGAATCATGCCCACCACCAAAGTGATAACCACCACCATATGAACCTTTTCCCAGACCATGGCCTCCTCCCAGACCATGACCTCCTCCTAGACCAGTCCTCCTCCTAGACCATGTCCTCCTCCTAGACCATGACCACCACCAAAACCGTGACCACCACCTCCTAGACCATGGCCGCCGCCACCACCACCACCGCCGCCATTAGCAAGAACAGTTATATGCTGCACAACTGGAACATGCCTGACTACTGGAACGTGCCTCACAACTTCAACAGTTTTGACTACTGGAACCTGTTTGACTACTGGAACATGTTTAACAACGGGTACATTTTTTACAACGGGAACAGTTATTATTTCTGCTCCCCCGTGTCCTCCATGTCCTCCTCCGAAGCCATGATCATGGCCACCGAGAATTGCGTGATCTAAGCCATGTTCTCCTTTGCCGTATCCATAGCCTCCGAAATCGCCGATTTCGTGTGCGATAAGGACTTTTCCGCCTCGACCTCCTCCCAGGCCATGTCCACCATGTCCTCCATGTAACAGAATTCCGTGTGCAGCTGATTCTTCACCATGAATAAAAAACCATGCCCATTAAGTCCAGAATCATCGCTTAGATGGGAATGATGAATGATTCCTCCGACGGTAAAAGAGGCTGACAACAGTAAGCCGAATGCTAAAAGCTGTAAATGATAAAAATAATTAAATTAGATGTGAGTTGCGATTATGATAGCATTTCATGTAACTCTAGAGCAATAATATATTTAAAAATATTGTTTTAACTTCTGGTTACTAACCTTTCTGATCTCCCTTAGATTTATGAAATCATCCTTAGCAACCCCGCTAAAATTTGTCTCATTCGATCTTTTATAAAAACTTTGTATCCCTGGGTATCACCTACAATAATCTATGAGATCATAGATTATTACAGATACATTATAGACAGATGTACATTTTCAGAAAAAAATGTTATTCGCATCAGAGCCTTTTGTATATTTTATATATATATATATATATATATATCGAACAACATCTGCTACCGATTCGGTTGTTCCCTCGTTTGCGGTTTTCGACCGCAACGTGTGAACGTACAAAACAAAATACATTGCTTACTGTAAACGGAACGGCAAAACCGAGACGATCATAAAACCGAAACCGTATCGTGTGTACGAGGCCTAACTCGTCCCATATTTTCCTCCCAAGGGAGACTATAACAAATACTTTTCTCTTCCATTTTATACACCGGTGTGACATTCTAACCCTTTATTTTACCGTTTCAAAAATCGGGCAAACAGTCCGCCTGGATTCTCTTATGTGAACGACATTTGCTTCCATTTCCATCCCATCATCATATTGACGAACCATTTCTCTCGTCTTCTTATTGATTCGAGCGCTAATTCCTTGCTTTCATGTATACAATCTCAGGGTTTTTTAAAGTTAAATTTAAATAAAAATCATGGCATATATGTTAACTAAGTTGAAAAAATACTTCCCTGTTTCCTCAGTTTTTGCTTGTGTTCTATCGATGATGCAAACAAATAGTCTGATGAATTTCAAACAATATTTGTGTAGTATTCTGTCCGATAATAATTTCGAGTAATTTTTTTTCGGCGTGAAATATTTTTCGGATGTTGTTAATGTTTTGAGACATATGAATCCGAACCATCTCAGTGTCAGAACCAGGGAGGGAGTCGACCGCTCTAAACATAGATGTTAAAAATCGTTCAAACACAGGTCATTCTTGTGTTATATTTATCAAATACATCCCATTCCTGCACACACAGTAAAAAAATTTCTCCCCCTAAAACAAATTTTGTTGGTTTACCTTATCATTTTACCATTCGAAGGTGATAAAGTCTCCAATCCATTTTATCTTGACCCATCTTTGTAGTATATTCTGTAACTGCTCATATTGATATAGGTTGACATGTTTTAAATGCCTATTCCGAATTTTTCCTATTACCATGAGGCTTGAACAACTTATGGTAATAGGAAAAATCTTCCTCTATATCCAAAGAGATGATAAGTATTTACTCCACGCACACTTTATCATATGAAAAGGGATTCAAAAAGTTTCCCATTGTTGCCCATATTTTGATAGGATGCTCAATCGATGGGAAAATAATTTTGCACTAGAAAAGTATAATTTCAGGATTGAAAAGAACTTGATACAATAGATAAAATTTTACAGCAAAATTTTTGCACAGCAATTGATCCATGGTATTGCACTTACAGGTAATGCCATAACTAGCTTTTGTAAGTGCAAGGCTTTCGTTTCAGTCCCTTATTAACGGACTTAAATTGTTTATTAATAACACAAGATATAATAATACTACTTTTAATTTTTATTTATATTATACCGGGTGGTCATAAAGAAACTTTGCCGATATATGGACCTCTAGCGGCCGTTCCGTTGAACCTATCGTGATGAGATTTCAGATATAGTTATTCAGAGGTATGAGCTCGGGACTCTGTGAACGGCAACCAAGTATCGCTCACGGTTACGGTTATAGGTACAGAAACTCGAAATTTTCAAATGGCAACGCCCACTTTTTCCCGTCGCAAAATGCTCAGCGCATGCGAAAATCCTAAAAGCGTTGGAACGGTACGTGTATCACAAAACACGGACGCGTTATGCACGCACAAAAAACAGCTCTGCGAACGGCCAACAAAGACACGATCGGGGCACACGGAGGAAATTTGCATATAGCAGAGGCTAGAAACCAATTACAGAACGCCGTTCGCCAGATATTCAGCGTAGAAAACCGATAAAAAGCTCTCTGATCGTGTTTTTGTTAGCCATACGCAGAGCTGTTTTTTTGTGAGTGCATAACGCGTCCGTTTTTGTGATACACGTACCCTTCCAACGCTTTTTAGGGGTTTCGCATGCGCTGAGACATTTTGCGAACGGGAAAAGTGGCGTTGCCATTTGACAAATTTCGAGTTTCTATACCTATTAAGCTGTAACCGTGAGCGTCCACGTATTGCCGTTTCTCAGCATCCCGAGCCTATCATCTGAATAATATAATCTGAATCTAATTTCAATAGGTTTGCCGGAACGGCCGTTAGAGGTCCATATATCGTTTTAGCTGTTTTTTGTGCGTGCATAACGCGTCCGTTTTTTTTGTGATACCGTTCCAACGCTCTTTAGGTTTTTCACATGCGCTGAGCATTTTGCGATGGGGAAAAAATGGGTGTTGCCATTTGAAAAATTCGAGTTTCTGTACCTATAACCGTAACCGTGAGCGCCACTTGGTTGCCGTTCACAGAATTCCGAGCTCATACCTCTGAACTATATCTGAAATCTCATCTCGATAGGTTGAACGAAACAGCCGCTAGAGGTCCATATATCGGCAAAGTTTCTTTATGACCATCCTGTATACAAAAACAGATTTTAATTGTACTTTGTATAGATGGACCCCTCTTCTTTGTCTTGGGCCCTGAGCGTGTAGCATTCTTGCTTTCGCCAAGTTAATTACTGCTTAGAAGTGAACATTTAGCCGTGCTAAAACTGTTCTACAGGGTGATTCAAAACTCCATGTACAAACTTTAAGGGGAGGTAGAAAACTCAAAAACAAAACAGAATCACATAGGAATGTATGACCGGAAACTCAAACCTGACGCTGGAGGGCGCGGTTACTTAATCGCACCATTACCTCTTACCAACCCCACTGGATGGCCGGAAATATTGCATTATTTGGCGGAGATAGAAAACTAAAAAATGAAAAGGAAAAAAAAAGAATGATATAGGAATATATGACCGGAAACGCAAACCTGACCAGCTAGAGGATAAAGAAAATGTTAGCTTTTCATTTTTTGCATCTTTGTTTATTCTCTAGCTGATCAGGTTTGCGTTTCCGGTCATACATTCCTATATCATTCTGTTTTGTTTGAGTTTTCTACCTCCTCCAGAAATGCGATATTTCCGGCCATCCAGTGGTGTGGTAGAGGTGTTTTCGATTAAGTAACAGCGCCCCTCCAGCGTCAGGTTTGCGTTTCCGGTCCATAATTCCTATGTGATTCAGTTTTGTTTTTGAGTTTTCTACCTCCCTAAAAGTTTGACATGGAGTTTTGATCACCCTATATGTCAACCCCATACGGCTTAAGAAATTAAACACACGGAAATTCATTAAAACATGTTTCATTCGACTTTTACTGCTATCAGATATCAATGCAAAAACATTTGACTCGCTGTGCAAATCATATTTTCCCTATTTATGTTACCTAAAAACACGTATAACTAGATACTAAACAACTGAATCTTCTTAAAAGTCTGTGAGGATATTGACAGTATCATAATAACGATTCGGATACAGACGGTTATGCGTAAACTATTGTATTCTTTTCCTCGATCACTTTATTCTCCACTTAGTGCATCTTATCATTAGGTCGCAGCATATTCACTGCTCTTCTTCAAAAGGACTCTAAAGCCGGCCACTCACGTAGACTTTCTATCATCGGGAAGCCGGAAGTTTTCGCCTCTCCAACGCCTGGCATCGGCCACTCACGGGGACTCCACGGCCGTCCAAGGCACCTGCCTTCGCACTCTCGTTATGCCCGATTTAGCTCAGTTCATGTAGGTTGTCGTGGTGTAATTTCGCTAACTATGCTTTCTCGCAAAAAATTAGCAGCATTTTTTGTCGTTTATAATTCGGACATTGTTAATTGTTAAATATCGTTAGTGTTTTCCTCCTTTAATTGTTTATAAGAGCACAATTATTTCGTAACTTTAAATACACGTATGAACGTGAAATAGTGTAAAGTATCGAATTCAGAGCACAAACTTACTCATAAACATATGTTTTCGATATTTGTAGTAAGTTTTCTTAAAGTTTTCTATATTTTTCCATCTAGTTTAAATGGTTATTGATTTGCCGATATAAATTCAAGTATCCATACTCTTACGTATACGCTTTAAGTATAACACACAATAAATCATATTAAAGCTAAAAAAACTAAAAAAAAAACATATTCTTAATTCAAAATTAGAATTCGAATTCGGTCGTAAGGAACTATGTTGAATTATTTAGCGTTCTCCTAAATTTCAGTACTTGATATTAATGTATAGTGCGTTTTAGGCATAAACCATTTTCTCCCCTCACAAAGAAAAAAATTGTCTGTGATTTTCTTTTAAATTAGATGCCCTGATTTTATAAACCACTAAAAGTGGTTTTACTCTTTTCCTTTAGTTTTAAAGCGCAATTATTTCGTTACTTTATGTATGTGATTTGAAATATGTGTGAAAAGTATCGAATTCAGACACTCGAAACTGCTAATTATGTGTCTCCAATATCTGTAAAGAAATACTTTTAAGATCCCTAAACCATTTGTAAAGCCAATGAAATGTTATTAGTTTTTCGATATTTCTTAAATTACTAGTGGTTAGCCCGTCAAAAATGACGTGTTAATTTTAATTTTTATCAATTTACATCTGCAAAGTCAATATTATTTGTATACTTATAATAGCTTCTCTCTGTTTTATTAAATTATACACATTTTTAATTAATTAAAATTATGCAATATCAGCACTATTATGATCCATTTAAGATGCAATTTTTTTAAATTTAAATAAAATCTGAACACCAACATAACAGCATCACTTTACTTATTCTATTACGCTAATGATTAATACATTTAGTCTGCGGTGGAAAAATTAACTTAAGTGTTTCATAATTTCAGTTCATAAATGAACCGTGCCAAATATAAACCATTGAGGTGTTCGGTATGCAAAATGTTACAGTTGAAAATATTTTTATATATTTTGATCGAGGGAAAGTATAATCTATATATATAAAAACAGTTCCGTAACTGACTCACTGACTGGCATACAACGCACAGGACCAACCGCTGGACCTAAAGGCTGACATTTTGCATGGTGATTCTTCTTGTAGTGTAGGGGTGCACTAAGAAAGTTTTTGAAAAATTCTTCTTAGATTTTTTTTTAATAAATTTTTAATCTGTTTTAATAACTTTTTTTGAGTTTGAATTTAAAATAATAATTTGAGGGTTATAAAATTTATATCATGAGAAAGATCATAAAAAATCCTTTAAAATGAAATCTTTTTCGGATTTATTAACTCCCTTTTCTGATTTTTGGTGAATTTTTAAAGATTAATTTATAGAATTTAATTTATTAAATGCTGATCACGTGATTTCTTTTTCTGGTACTTAAATTAATTTATCGCCAGTGCATAACAACGAAATAGACAAAAAAACTTTTTTTTCTTGCTAATGCGGCAGACGATTTGACATTATCCAAACAAATTTAAATACAGTAAAGATATGTTTCTCAAAACTGTACTATATTCTTTAGTATGTTATATTGGATTTAATTTGAATATTTCTACTACATTATTTTGTCTATTAAGCTTAATTTCAATTTATTTTATTTATAAAACGCAATAATCACAGTACATTGAATATGGCATCAAAAAGGAAAAAAGCGTTCCAGGCAGAGAGATAGATCTGTGCTATTATTAAGATTATACGAATTCATGTTTTTATGTAAGATACAAAAAATAATATACCCCAGCTTTATAAACCACTAAATTAGTTTCACTCTTTTGGTAGGAAGTTTGAGCTATTTAAAATTTCAGAGAGGGGTCAAAATCTTCAATAAGGCCCATTTTATTTTCTTAATATTTTGGAATAAAAATTGAAACCTGAAACTCCTCGCTAGGGTTCTCTATGAAACTTTGTACAAGTTTCTATTGTTTTTTTAGAGTTAAAATCTGAAAACGTTTCCCCGAAGCAAAGTTACACCAAATATTAAACTTTTATTTTGCCGTTTAAAAAGTTTATTCAACAAAATTTTTATAAATCCTTAAGATAACTTATCTGGTAACCTTCCCCGTGCACTAAAGGAAAAAAAATATGTGAAATAGTGCCGGTTCGGAAAATTTATAGCGGAATCAAAATTTAGTATTTAAAAAACAAAATTTTAAATATTTCAAGAATTTAACATATCCACAAGATATAAATATAATGGAAATATTATTGGAATAATCTTCTGATTTAACCTTCCATAGGCACGGTAATTTTCCTATACAGTTCAATGAACGGTATTAAAAATTCGGGATTAAAGAATAATTTTTCAACTTCCATTTTGTTCGAAAACAAGCGGTAAACTCAATAGAAATTAAAGCCGGCGACCTTCAGGCGTCCTGGTATCTCGCGTACAGTACCCCACTCACGGAGACTTCTGGCGCCAGGAATTCGGTCTGGACTGGAAATTCCAGACACACATTTTATCATCTGACGTCTTACCAAGACACCCCACTGACGGAGACTTTTGGTGCCTGAGGTACCAAAAGCCCGTCATCACAGATGACGGAAGTCTACGTGAGTGGCCGGCTTAAGGCACTAAAGGTCTACACGGGATAAAAATTCAAAGTTCACCCTGACCGACAGAGATTTTGGTTAGTCGAAGCCCGGCCCGTTTCATGCCGGGTTCTAGTCTGGCCAGGACCTCAATGCTCGAGTAAAATAAAAACTGATTTAAGCAGTCAACTTTCGATATTCTATTTAGATATGCGCATTTAATATTATAGTTTCACACCAATCATGATACACATTGTGATGGATACGGTTAGATGATACAAGCGTGAAACACCTAGAAATCTAACGTCTTTGAAATGTTACCATTAAAGGATTCTCAATTTTGATTGTTCTTTTGTCAGTTTGTTCTAGAAATTCTCATAAAAGAGGAATTCTTCACTTGATTCTTAAACGATCCAACCGCAGACAGAACTTTGGAGGAAAGGCAACATGGTTACGTGACGCAAAACAAACTTAGAGCTGAAATTCACAACTATTTCGGTGCTAAAAAATTCACTATCTTGATTTAAAACGTATCATCTCTATCAACTCTTATTTTGATTGATTTCATGCTTCTGCAATGGTGAAAAATATATTCTTAACAATTTGAGATATTCATGATTTTTTTTTTTTTTTTCAGTTCGATATCCGTATTCTTTTGGGGTGAAGAATTCTTTTCATTTAAAAATATTCGTTAATTCATTACCATAAATACAATAATTCTATACGTCCAATCTGTACTATTTAAAACCCTTAATTTTCAAATAATTTAGTCTTTCATTTGACAAGGAGAAAAGCACTCATCTATAGTTCCACTAAAGCTGCATTAGGTGGGAAGAGACAGCATGGATTGTTAGTAAAATTATATTAATAACTATTCCATTACTTAATTTTCCAAATCTTGCATATTTTAGAAACTGGAGTTAACGTATGCTGAAAATTTTATCATTATCATAAATGATCTCAAGAATCAACACGGAACAAATAAATTTCAGTGCTCTCTATATATAATATACACTTTCAAAAATGAGATCTAACAACTAAAACATGGCAGATTTTCAAAAAGTCATAGAGGTTGTTCACTCATATTTTTATAACTATGTCATGCATCGAAAGATAAGACGATGTAAAATGTGTTAACATCAATTTTGTGATAGATTGGATTAGACACTTTCTCCCCGAAGTTCGGTTGTTTTACAACTTGAGCCATAGTTTAAAAGTACCGTTCGCACATGAATACAACTTATTGCCTCAAAAGAACCCATTTAAGTCTCTCTATGGTTCCATTTTGCCGTAATTTTCCACATGAGAACATTCAGAAAGATAACAAACTAAAGACCTAGTGAGGAAGAACGAAAGCCGTTAGAAAGATCACAGCAGTTTTTCCTATTTTGATTACGCTCTATTAGAAAAATACTAATTCTCGTTAAATAGTTGACAGTCCACAGAGAAATTTCTTTTGATAAGCTTCTTCTGAGGACGAAAGAATAGAACTCCTAGACATTCACCGGATCAAAACTATAGCTAACTTAGCATCACAGCGAGACATGATATGAACGTGAGCTTATTTGAAAGCAATAAGAATTAGGACTAATTCAAAGTTCAATTAAGATGCCGTGGTAATGTCTTATTGGATTGTCTACTTAACATGACTGTCATCTTCATAATAGTATTATTTTTTTTTACCAGGCAACAAATACGAAGTTCATAACCTCACCTGATCACTATAAGACTTTACAATTTTAACGTCATTTTCCGCATGTGGCTTTATCAAATTTCATAAACTTATTGATTTGTGCGTTTAATATCTTCATACAGTCACCATCTCCAATCACATTAATTTCTAGATCATCATCGTAATGATTATAATAAGTAATTTATTAATTGCAAATATTAAAGGGATTAAGATTTTTAGAATCAGTAGGAGAGTTTATACTCTCCTAGGTTACAAAATATCTCCTATTGCCCACGTATTGAAAAACTAAAGTCTCGTTTCAGAAGAAAGTATACAAATATACATAATCTAATTTTTCAACGAGAAATATCATTAAAATATGTTTTTGCACGGACTAAAAATATTGTCTCAGAAACGGTAGCAAGACCTCACGAAACAATAGTGACAAGAAACCTTTTCGTCAGAGAAAAGGGAGGAATTAATGACAAATGTATTGATACTCAGGATTATCAACCCATTGCCAAAAGGGGATGGGTATATATATATAGATATATATATATATATATATCTATATATATATATATATATATATATATATATATATATAGAGAGAGAGAGAGAGAGAGAGAGAGATAGATAGATATAGAGAGAGGGAGAGATTGATTCAAAATAAATTTATAAATAACTTGTATTTATGATTCAAGCATTTTCTAATACATTTAGTACATTGCACACTTACTATAATCTTCAACAGAGCAATGACTGTCTTCACATCTGAAGTAAATACGTATGAAAGATGTTTTCATCCTAAAGAGTGTTTCAGTTGATACAGACACTATACCTGGGTCATGGGACTTAGATGTCCCTTTAAAATTGTAGTGAAATCTTTCTTACACGATGTTACGTTATAGCGAGAAATGATAGATCTAAAAAATATGCAAGGTAAGTTAGCTTTCATTTCAATATTTTACTCATAATTTGTCATTACCAAATGGAAATGTGTCTGGGGGCATTTTTTTGTTGTAGACAGCGCGGCAGATGGCACCAACAACAGAGGAAATGTGAAGAAAAACTTGCCCTTCAAGAGACAAAACATATGAAATAAAGCATACAGAACACTCGATATTATGCTATATAATTTTTTTTTTTTTTTTTTTTTTTGTGGAGGGATTTCAAAATTTAAATTTGATAAATAGAACACGCACCCACCTAAAATACCTAATATTTTCTAATTTTTCCAAAAATGTTGAAATTATTTTAATACATCATTAAAACAAAAAGAAAATAATTAGTAGTTTTTAATAAATCAATATGACAATATTATCTAATATTTTCTGAAAATTCTACGTGTTTGGTGTATGTTATTTCTTAAAAATTGCATTTCTAAAACGATAACATTTGTTAACGTTTTCTTTCTAAACTTAAACAAAATTGCGTATACTGGTAAAAGAGTTATATATTCATATGATTGGTCTAATCAAATGTACTAATTCAAGAAAAAGTTTATGGAGTTCTGATTTCCTAAGCAGTTGTGAGAAACAATTTTAAAAATAGTATACTGGCTTCTTAAATTCCTTTCCAAGAGTAATTTTAAACTAAATGACAAAAACTATTCCCAGATTACTAAATTGTTTTACGACGTAGAAAACGCTGAATTAATCCCTATAATTAAAAAAGAAATAAACTCGGCTTCAGAGGGAAAGTGGTGAATCTGGTTTGGAGGAAAAGAGAGAGCTGTTATTGAAACGGATTAAGCTTTTATAGAAACAATGGGAAATCGGTTATGATTGAGCGAACGTAAAATCCTCATCACTTCTCTACGGCAAAAACTTCTATTAGGACATTATTCCAGATTTGTCACAACTCATAACATAAGTAACGACGAAAGAGAAAGGTTTCTAAAAGTGCCGTGAGAAGGAAGAAAAGTAAAATAATAATTTGAAGGTTGTACTAAAGCTTGTAAAATTATATATATATATCTTATACTTGACACCCTCTCTATAATTTATTAAATTATTAATTGAAAATATCACTTTTTACCCAGGAAAATAGTTGTAACTTTAAAAAATATTACGCTCGCTTCATAAATAAAAGACTAAGTTACATTAAAAATTGATAAAAATATCAGAAAGAAAGAAATGGGAATAAAAAGGATATTTTTTCACTTTGACAGAAATGCCTTGGAGCATTTCATGAACGTGCAATCAAATCATGTTTATATTTTCTGTCATTATACGATAACAAATACTACTTGTAAACTTAGAATAATGAAAATGTTAATTCCGGTTATTTTATTAAACACATTAAATTGTATTTTAGCTAACAATTTCTCCCTTTTTTATGTTTATAAATAATTGGTAGATTTGCGCATAAGTAATTGAGTTTATTTTTTATAGTACCAGACATATTGAATGAATTCTCATAATCACTAACATTTCTAGTCTATATTTCTAACCTAGCAAAGTAAATTACATTGTGGCGACTTGTAATACCACTCTTCAACGACGAGTGCAAGCTGGCAAATTTAAAAGTATTTACTAGTAACACTCTTATACCATATATTCTGTCAAAGAATTTTTCTAGTCTCATTTTATTTTGCAAAGGAACATCATGCAACCATAATTTAAGGCACGTTTAAAAACAAAATTGTAATTTTAACAGATTCTCTGTAACCAGTTGAGATCTAAAAAACAATAAACATGTACCCTGTCTACATTTCTGTTATGTCAATAATATATATGGGTTCGAACATTACCCTTTCGGGAGAATATAGACTTTAAATGACTAAATAAGTTGGAGAGGTTCAACTCATAAAATCTATATGAGAATGTCTTTAAACTTTGTTCATATAAAGATATAAAAGTTGAGATCAAATCAACTTAAATAAACAATCTTCATTGTCGAACATTAGACAAATTCTTCTCTACAAAGATAACAAGATTTACCGTGTATTGAAAATAACATAGCATTCATGATAACGTATCCCATACTTCTGTCAAAATTAATAACTTTTGTGTATGCATGTATATAACGCAGCCATGACAGCCTGCTAATAGAGGTATTTTATTTTCTAATTTTTTAAGTAAGAAATAGAATTTGAATTTATTAAGTTTTGTTTAAGCGTAGGTAAGTAATTTTCCTCCCATTACATAGATCCGGAAAATAGCTTAATTTGGAAATATATCAGGGGGCGGTAAGAAAAACAAATATGAATGCAATAACGATTTGGGGGGAGTTGTTGGAGTTAATGTAGAAGATCATTTGCAAAAAGTCATCATAAATAATTTTTCCGTTATTAGTGTAACTTCTGGCCTTCTATTAAAGATGGTGATGGAAACAAAAGTGAAAAACTCACATTGGCAACAGATATAACAAATATATGAAAATCTAATATGGAAATCAAGTTTTCTTATGATTTTTTTTTTTCGTTTCAAATATTTTCTATCATTAGTTCTATGTTTAATAGATCCAAGAATGACTATTCAGTCTACGTATCTTTGTAAAGATAATTTAGCGTTTTCATATACAGCATCTTCGATATATATTAACGGCTTGATGAACAGCAAGAAATCTGGTTCAGAAATAAATCATGATGTATACATATCATCTACGATATCGAGGAAGAAATAAGGCGAAGAAAAGATCGATATACTACTTACTATGCGCTGCATGTTTTCTTCCCTATTGCCACTTCGTTTTTCGTGGATCTTTCACAAGCGAGATGTTTCGCGAATGTGATGATTAAGTTAGGATGCGTCTTATATGTGAAAGCAATGGGGCGGGGAGGCCACTCAGCCGAGTCGCTCCTAATCCGGGAATGGTTCTATCCCTGGCTGGTATCTACAAAGGAAAACTCAGAGATCAGTATGAAAGAGATGACAATTTCCTTCACTTAGGTGACTGAGAAGAGTCCATTGATGCAGGAGGTCAATCGACTCAAGTAAATCAGTGCAATAGAGTTGTGAAGAATCCTCAGATTTTTATCTGCACATGGATGATTAAGTTTGCGATGCCTTCCCTGGTGATAACAAGATGTTTGACAGTAATGCTTGTTTAGTTAGCACGGAAGAAGCTTCGCATGAAGATTCTTAGAAAAAAGAAAAACTGAAAATACAATAACATACGGTCCTGTAATTTCAATGAAATGTCGTTTGCCTGTTTGGGTCGATTGTTAAAGATTTCAAAGGGAACTGCAATAAAAACATAAAATTAGCTGCAAATATCTATAACAGACAGTATAATTTTACCGTAGTTCATACTATCTAAATTTCCAGTTTGTAAGCGACATGTAATACACGAAAGAAATAGAGACACTTGCACGTTTTTATGCTATGTCGTTAGTCCTAATCAAATACAGCCGAGTCTACCAATGCTTGGAAATCAACTGGAGAAATTTTACACCATTCCTCGACATAAACTGGATCTTTTCGCCTTTGTTTCTTGGGGGTAAGAAACATTGACAAACAGCTCGCTCAAAAATGTTCCTAAAATATTTAATGGGATTCGATTCTTTGTTTGTTACAGTTATTAATTATAAGTAAGGCCGTCCATTCATAAAAATTTATAATTTTTCTTGAAACATTTCAATGAAAATTTCTTTTTATGAGGTCTTCTTAGGTATGATTCTAATTTATTTCCTACCGCCAAAAGTGTCAAACCGGCCGGCGCGAAACTGAAAATCGCATGCAAGGCAAGAGTGAACGATGGCATCTCTCTAATTTTATTCTAACTTGTACGATTTTGCCAGAACACGCGTCTTAACAGAGAATCACAGTTATGCTACCATAACAATATCTCTTTCTTTCAATGCCGTTATGTTGAAACCCATGCAGTTGTCTCCAGTGTATAAATCTCGGCAGGAGAAACATTACCTCATGCGTTTACTGATATGACAACGTATGTTTTTTTATTTAACTGTCTTGACTATAGTTTGACATCGAATGAATCATCAAGCAGAATGTCGTTAGAAAAAAATACCTACCAAGATTATTTTATTGTAGCATTCACGGTGTGCAGCACACATGTAGGAACTATGGAATATACGCCCCTGATATGCATGTGAGCATATATATTATAAGATTTCAAATTTTAAACCAAAATCTTATCAAAAGAGGAGGAGAAAAGACTATAAAACTATAAATAAATCACTTTTCAGCATACGAAAGATGATCAAAAAGTTTCGAAACTGTAACAGCAAGATTAAATCATCCGCGGCTGAACGTCTTATCAATAAAACTCCGTTAGTCTACGTGGCATCACAGTCATTCTACGGGATCTGTGTAACGTGCAGCCTTATGACCACGAGCTGTAACCACGGATGAGTTGTAAATTCATCAAGGATAAAAAAAATTCTTAAAATCTTATCAAAAATCCACGATAATAGAGCAATGGAATAATCCGAGGAGTTTTGAGTTGTCCTAACACAAGCAAGGGAAGGGACTAGTGGACGATAATTGACTTTCAACTTACTCAATCGAAAATTTTAGAGAAATTTCACGTGTTGTTGTTTAGAATTACGAACAAAGAAACTGATGATATCGCCATCGTGTCATTTGAAACAGTTAAATCGATCATCACACCGCATCCAAGTTCATGATAAGGTTTCCGAGTCCTGGACAGAAGATATTAAGAATCGAAATCCAGGACCGCCCAGAGACTTTACGGCAAACTTCTGTTGGGGGCCCCAAGAAAAATAAAAAATGGAAAGAGACGAAAACCACATTCAAATTAAGTTACTCATACTTAAAATTTTATTACATGAATGATTAACATAATTATTATATTTATTGCACTGCTCTCTTGTTATATTTTCTGAGGAAATCTAATAAATAAATTTTTAAATTTTTTTTGGGGCCCCTCCGGCAGTTGGGGGCCTGGGACAAAGTGCCCCAGTTGCCCCCACCCCTCTGGCGGCCCTGTCGAAATCTGCCAGTAGTCCCTACAGCAAGGCCGGAATAGTCAGCCTTCATAACAAGAATCATCACAAGGGTTCGCAAAATCCTATGCCCGATAAAAAAAAATGCCCATTCCGGGTAGAACATAAAGTAATAATAATAATAAAAAATATATTACGTAGTTACAAAACTTAATCAGCATATATAGCTGAGGCTCAGAACTAGCAAAGTTAAAGTTTTTTTATTATAGAGATTCTTTTATATGATTAATATATATATATATATATATATATATATATATATATATATATATATACCTCGTGTGCCAGGGAAATGATGTAATTTCAACAACACATGGTGAAATGAGAAACTTCATATATACACGGCTGGCCATTAAATTGCAACACCATGAAGGAGGGATGGATGATACAAACGTCAAATTCACATGAAAGGAAGATGCTGCTGTGATATGCAAATGATTAGCATTTAAACGCAATCGAACGACCTAGGAAGGAAAAACGGCATCTCAAACTCTGTATGAAAGGAAAGTTACGCAGCGACTTTCTCATTCGGAAATCTCATTTGAATGTTGGTTGGTTGTGAGAAGATCATGTTATTCCTCGTATAAGGAGAAACGACTACCAGCACGTGCCAGAATAACGGCAGGATCGTGGCCTATCGAGAGTGCAGTTTATCGTTCCGCGATATTGCTACTCGCGTTGGTCAGAATCCAACGACTGTCATGCGAATATGGAATCTATGGGTTCTGGAGGGTTATAATGAACGCTATGCAGGATCTCAACGGCCTCCCGCCACTAACGCCCGAGAGGACAGGCATGTTGTCAGATCGGCCTTGCAGGATCGTACAGCCACATTACGTACCTTGAGTCAGGAAATGGACTTGTTTGCAGTACGACAAGTATCCGCACGGACAGTGCGACGACGTCTGGAGCAACACGGGGTGTCTGCACGGAGACCATTACTGCGGCTTCCCTGGACACTGCCGCATAGAGACGCGCGGCGCCAGTGGTGTGCCCAACGACTAAACTGGATACAGGAGTGGAACCACATCGTCTTTTCAGACGAGTTCCGTTTCTGCGTGCACCATCATGATGGACGTATCCGTGTCTGGATGTACCGAGGAGAACGCACGTGGCCTGCTTGCAGTCGATATCGTCATACGGGCCCAGCACCTTGAGTGATAGTATGGGCAGCCATTGGGTACACGACACGAAAACCTCTTGTTTGCGTTGTCGGTAATCTGAACAGCCAGCGTTACATTTCTCAGATCTTAGGGACGGTGGCTGAGCCCTATCTTCGAGGCCTCGGAGACGTCATCTTTCAACAAGATAACGCAAGACTACATGTTGCCCGTCGTGTCCTGACCTACCTCGACACAGAGGGTGTTCGACTGTTGCCCTGGCCAGCACGTTCTCCAGATGTCTCACCCATTGAAATCCTCCGGTCATGGGTTGCTGAGAGACTGGGCCGCCACCGCTCTCCAGCCATTACAATTGATGAAGTGGGGCATAGACATGAAGCAGCATGGAATGACTTGCTCGTATATATCATCCAACCCCAGTTCGACTCGATGCCTAACCGGCTTAGAGCCGTTTTAGCTGGCAGAGGCGGGAGCTGTGTGTACTAATTTCGGACCCTGATATACCCCCAAATTTCCTATAAATTTAATAGTTTTCTTCCTACTATGCTGTATACGTACAATAAATAAAGTTTTGTTATTTGCTTTCCTTCCTGGTGTAGCAATTTTAATGGCCAGCAATGTAGCAAGTTCAAGGATATCTTTCAAGAAAAAATTCGGGCAAAATTTCAAAATTTCTTTTGGGACATGTTAGGAATTGAAAATGTATCTAAACTTGGCCATCGCTGGTGACGGTAGTCGAATGTACGACCCTTTCTCCAAATAACATAACAATCTTCGCAATAGAGGAATGCGCGACTTCTAGGACCCTGGAGAGAATAAATATTTTTCTGCTGATTTTAATGCTACTTTCTTTTGGGAGAGAGGGAAAATGATATGACCCCAAGAAATGGTTGCACCATTGTATTCGGGAGATTATCTAACTGAATGCCATAATCGTCTGAACCAACCAGGGCGTGCAAGGCATTATTATTCCTAAAAAACAAACCCTGGATGCTCTATTCACTTTTTGTGATCTATCGTTAGGGCGAAATTCATCATCGAATATCTTTCAGGTAGTGAAAACAAATACCATTTTAGATCTGGTCGAAAAGCGAAAATTCGGAAAGTGGAGGATACCTGTATTTTTTTACAATAACAAAACGGTGTTTGAGACAGAAAACATTTAACATGTATTAAGTTGGATTACTATCAATGCGTATCAATAAAAGCTATTTCTAGACGTAACATTTTATTTTTAACTATCAATTAATTATAACAACAAATGTTTTGAAACAGTTTTAAATAATTTTATGATAACAGGATATTTATAAATTCGAAAAAGAATTGGGATGGGGGGGGGAGAATACATCTAGTTAAACTCACTTTATGGGTGATTATTAAAATTTAGCATTTAATTTTACATGATGATAAATTCTTGAGCTTTCAAACATGCACAAATAATGTTTTCACGTGTCACGGAAAGGTTAAGAAAGAAAAGCTTACATTTTTATTTCCCATTCACACAACAAAATTTATTCTGTAACTAGAATAAGCTTTTCACCCTAAGTTACAAACCTACTGAAGCAAAGACAGATCTAATCAATGTTTTCGTTTCACAGTTTAAGAGGAAGTTAATATTTTTCTCTCAATTCAATTTTAACAGGATGAAGTTGTATTCTTCGTTGAGTAATTATAGTCAGAGTCATAATCGCAATTTTTTATTCCTTGTGTTTCGAAACATGGGCGTAAGTCTCCAAACCAATCCTTAATTGTAATTACAGTATATAAACGTGGACCTGAAGTTCTAACACTCGTGTACGGTACAATTGCGTATCGTAACTACAGTAAAACCTCGTTTATCCGAACTAACTGGGACCACAGACAATCCGGGTAGTAAGAAAAACAAAATCCTTAACTCAGCAGACTTACCGTTTATTACGATAAAAAACTATTTTCTGAAGCAAAATTACGTAGTATTGTTTACAAGACATTAAAAAATATAAAAATAGCTTTTGTGAGTCAATCCACATCAACGCCCTGTGACACTCTTGTAAAGCTTTTTAAACTCAACAAAAAGCATTTTATTACTATAATTTGTCGTACAACCAATGCAGGAACTGTACATTGAATCAAACTAAAAAACGAATATTTGGCGTAATTATAGTTACGCTCTAGCTATCATAGTTAAAAATTATTATCTAACGTGAACATTATAAAAAAAAAAAGTCTACAAATCTGATCCAGATTATCCTGAGATCTGGATCAACGAGGTTTTACAGTACTATTATAATTTGTAAATACATATACCTACAAGTTTGTCGCAGCCTGTTTGTGAAAATAAAGTGCACAGACTCGAATAACAGAGCGTAATATATGGAAGTTTGCCTCAGATTAATTCTATTCGTTTTTTAAATATCGGAAGGCTTGAATTTTGAATCTGAAAAGATAAATTTGTAGTCGTTACATCATCTAAACTCGCCCTCTTCAAAAATGTTCCGCATACTCTTCCCCCAACTAAGTGACTATGTGAAAGTGATCCCCACTTTCGAATAACTACTTTCGTCGCCCCAAGTCGAAATAACTACTTTCCCCAAGTCGAAATAACTACTTTCGTCGAGCGTTAGGGTAACATTTACAGTCACTTTACCTCACATTTTATCTACATACTCTAAAACAGTTCACTTGAGGTTTCCTGTTTTCCGTGAAAGGACGCTTTGCCGTCTTGTCCCTGTAACCAGTTCGCACTCATCATAAGTTATGTGATCTAAGTATACTCGTTTCCTACCATTTCATATTAGAAAATACCACGATATTATGCAGGAATAAAGTAAAGAGTCTGTTTTAAATTCGCATTCATAGCAAATTGCACTCCTTATAGTAGGAAAGTAAGTAAAAATCCAGCATGCAGACGCTTTAACAACACATTCGCAGCCGCTGACGCTGACGTGAATTGACATTATTTCAAATTCTGTTTGTAGTTGCTGTTGACGTAAATTTACGACACTTAGTAAGCTCTTTTTGGCTGCCGCAAAGTGATATGTAACGGTTTTGAGCATATTGTCTCTTGAAAATAAACTGTAAGGTCAACGAGGAGAGAGAGAGAGAGAGAGAGGAAATTGAAATAATTTTAAAATATCGAGTTCGTAATACAGTTAAATGCCCTACGTAGTTAGTCAAAGATTGCAAGTTGACAGAAGTATGCGGCAACCAGCTATAAAATTTCTTTATTCTAATCAGTTATAAGTGTCAGAAAAGTAAAAACATTACCGGTTGTAAATGTGTTAAACTCTCAGGCGGTTGAAACAGCCCATCACGTGAAATCTCCACACTATTGAGCAGTCTTAAGCTCCCTTTTCAGTCCTAGTTTTTGCCCATTCCCAAAGAACGGACAGCACTATGACCAGATGGTTAGGGCGTGAGCCTTCGGTATCGAAGTGTGCAGGCTGGAGAATCAGGTCGCCATGATTGTTTGTAATCGTTATGAATATGCCTTAAACTACAAGCCCTCGTGTAACAAAACATGACCATAAGGCTCCAAAACCAACCAATAAAATGAAAAATCTGTTCCTTGTCACATTACTTTCAAGGTGAGCATTGTGGAGTTACGTCATAGTTCTACAATGTTAAAAATGCTTTATTAGAAAAAGTAATTTCCAAATATTCTCATGAGGCATAAAACTTAAATTCAAGTGATTGTTAAGCATCGTAGACAGAGGTCAAGATAGTATATGCAATTAATTGGTAGTTTTATTATTTTTTTTTTACTAAAATGTCAATTGTTCTGCAGAAAACATTAAGTTCTCTTTGTTAATGCTACGAGTGTTACAGTTGGGTGATTTCAACACGGCACCGTTTACATTCAGACACAAATACTTGAGGGATAAAGAAGCGCAACAGAATTACAGCGTGAAATAAATAATAGAGTCTAGGAAGATCGTCCTCTTCCTCGTTACACTACTTCTCTCCAATTATTATGCACCAATTTTTTACCCAAGATAGATCAGTTTCCCGTTTTACCCAGTAATTTATTGAGTCAATGAGTGTTGAAAATTAGAAAAATCTTCACACTCATTCATTTCACTTTCTTCCCGCTTTTAAAATAGTTAACTACATTTTTTTATTTTCACTGCCATGCCATTTCATTAGTCATGGCTAACACAGGCGTTCACTTCATACAAACCTTTCGCCTTATCTCTCTCTTTGGGAAATGCAAGATACCTTACTTCAAGTAAAGTGAAAAATTTTAGCCAACGTGGTAGAAAATCTTAATTCTTTCATGGTTATTAATGTTTTTTGTTGTCACGCTTAAGTTTGCTTTTCCTAGAGATTCTCCTCATTTACTGTGAGGAATAGTGCTTAATGCATGGACGATAAATTCTATTAAAGTATGACAGATAAACATGGCACTAAGATGAAAGCCAAATTAAAAAATCATAGATACATCTAAAAAGTTTGCCTGCGGAAACATCCATTGGAAAAAATATTTGGACCGCGCTTCGTCTCTATAAGCATTATATATATGCTTCAAAATATATTGTCACTTGAAGCATCAATTAAGGGACGTCTTAAGTCGACTTTTGGCCTTTTTCTTTTCTTTTTTCAATAACCCGGCCCTTGGGTGTATGTGTAAGGGTTACGAGCGCAGTAGAGGTACAGTGGGGTCCAAATAACGACACCACTGGGACATAGAGTTCAACCATGAGATTACATACCAGTTGCATACATTGATCCCTAATTTAAGAAAACAACTTTAGCACTTAGAATTTATATTAAATGACTAATTTCCAGAAGTGATTGTAACACAACTTAGAACTAGACAAAATTATAACTTGTAAAGCAAATGACGAACTTAGTACCTGCTCGGGTCGTATTTCATCATGGTAGAAGTTTAACACCACAAATAACAAATAACTTCTTAATAAAAGGAACTACATAAAAATACTCTTAGCTACAGAACTTCAAACTTACAGAAGGTGATTAATGCTCCCTCTAAAATTACCGAATACGGTAGCTAAGCGTTCATTAGTTCTTTACTCTTTTCGAATCACAATATTTTTTACTTAAAATAAGAACCTATAATTCAGTAATAATTATTTTAGTGTAAATGAAATTCAACGACAGTAAAAAAATTAAAAGTCAATAAAAATAAACAACATAATTTAATAGTAAAAAATAGTTAAAATATAAATAACTAGAAAAGTCAGTACTAGGTAAAACTAGTAGTGACCATACAACATTTGGAACATGCAGTGACTACATTTTGGATATGTAAATATGAAATGAAATGTGGAAGGTATTCAATACACACACATCCAAGCAAATCACTCGACACGATGTAACTAATAAAAACACAGTAGATTCAGCATTAAAATTATAAAGCTGTATCTGCGATTTGTTGTTTCTGTTGTTTAGCGTCATCGCTTGGAGGTAATACTTCAGTTAGGATAACAACTTCGTAGGGAGAACAATCTTCTAGATCAAGGACGCCACAGAGCCAGCCATAGAATCCTTTCTCCCAATCTTGAACTTCTCTTTTCCAGCTATCATAATGCCAGGACATCTGAACAACAGCTGCATATATACCAAGTCCAATGGTCAGTACAGTTATCAAAAATGGATACGAAATTATTAACAACGGGCATGCAAACATTTTATGAAAAATTGGCTTCTTTTCACTGAAATAGACTAGAATATTGTACCACGTCATGGTTCCCATGTAGAAGGAATACCCTGCTGACAAGCATAATATAAAAGGAACAAGAATTAAACTCATAGTAAAAACATGCGGTCCTTTACGATAACCAAAAAAGCACCTATCGTCATCCTCCAACTGATGAGAAATTATGCTGTGCTCCAGTTCATCTAATTCTTCACGAGACATCTGAACTTTCATATCCATCGTCTGACCTTTTTTCCTCCCTCGTTTGACAGTTCCCACCATAGTCACAAAACTACCTCCACAGGAACCAATTGAAGAAACTGAGCAAGAATTCAGAACAGATTTTTCGTTTGCTAATTCAGCGTCGGCGCCATCACTATCATTGATATGGACATGATCTGAAACATCACTGTTCAAATCGGATTCATCACTTCGGCCGTTATACGCCTTGGAAGGGTGTTGATATGCATTAGATTTTTTGCCAGGGGAACAGGGCTTTTGGAATGACTGCCCTTTCAAATTGGGATATTCTGTCAGATAGTCGGAGGAGACGGGTTGAAGATGTAATTTTCTGTTGGCACGGTGATCAATTTTTGTGCTATTTTGCGGAGAATAATTACTAACGCATCCTGATCCGAGCATCTGAAGATTTTCATTACTAGATTTGGATGATTTGGAGCCACGTTTCCGAGGAGGCAGAAAAACTGGCTTTTCCATGACTTCCATAGCCATTCTGGAAGAGAAATTATAAAATTAAGCTATTTTATAATGAAAATTATGCTTTTTAAAATTTACTTATGGATATATATATGGACAGATCTGACATTTGTCTGATTGGTACATACATTAAATATACACACAAAGTTACTGAAATTTTATTCATGTATTATCATAAATTATCATTTTATTCATGCATTCTATTCCAGTTTGAAAACTGAATGCTTTTCAAACTGGAATAGAATGCTTATGAAATGAGAATGAAGTTTTGTTTAAATCACCCATCATATATATACAAGGGTAATGGATTGAAAAAATTAATATATTAAGATTTAAGAATGAATAATTTTTCCCTAAGATACATAAGTAACGGACATCCAAATACTCTAGTGCCTGTAGCCTGGCACTTTCACAATGGTTGCTTCTTCCGTTCACATCTGCATCGAGTGTTCATTTCTCCTGAATTTGAAATGACATCGAATTTTTGTACAATCATCTCAATGTGATAGTATTGATCATTGAAGGAAAAACTTGATTTTTAACATTATGTTCTGAAGTAAGTAATCGAAGAGAAAGGCTTTAAAAGCTAACCACTCTTCAAAGACATAAAAAAAGGTAATACGTACATTCGAAAGTAACTTTAACCTCACAAATATTTTTAAATGACATCACGTACTTTTCAAAGCCCTTGGGTTGAATTACGAGTGTATTTTTGTTCAACGGCAAACATATCCTTCTCCTTCGATTCTGATTCCCAAGCTTCATTCAGGACACACATAATTTCTATAGAGAAAAGCAATTACATCTTAATCATTGGTTAAAACATGGAGCTGCAAGTTTAAATTGTTCATGGACCCAGTCCAGCTTTTTAACATTTATCTTCTTTTCTCTAAAAGAACCACGATTGAGCCACACTACGGAAGAATCTTTCCATTACTGATTGCTATTTTTCTCCCTTAAATAGTTAGTCATTTCTTTTTACCATAAAATTTTCTATCGTTTAAGTGTGTTTAGATCAAAAATAAAAAAAAAATTAGCTTTGATATGTTTTGTGTCAGTTCCACCGATTTCTGCACTCTGACCAATCAGTTTTTCTCTGTCAAAAAAATTACCAAGCCGATTAAATCATTCTAATTTTTACCGACAAGCAACTTGGATCCCGCTGGCTTCACAACTTTCTATCCTTAGGCTATAGAACTCTTCGTTTGAATCCATTGATCTATTTATTCTGTTCCATGAAAGAGAGAAAACAAAAATCATGAAGCTGTCCTTTGAGTAACT
>OU015501.1:67226307-67371431 GCA_907164885.2 Dolomedes plantarius
ACTGGTCCCAACACCTCCTCACAACACAATCAGAGCGGCCTAATTGACGAGCTACTCGCCTAGCTGACCACCCAGCTTCCATCATCCCGACGATTCTCCCCCTCTCAAACTGCGACAACTGCTTATATTGTCTTCGAACACGGCGTAATGGCATGTCTATCTCAGCTCTTCCTTTGTAAATGATTCAGCACTCAAACAAGCTTTGGTTACCTGTTTTATACTCCACAGAGTACGATGTTCAACGCCCTCTACCGGCTATATGTAATGCGCAATCCCGCTGCATTTCTAATCATTTGCATATCTCCCCGACATGTACCTTCATTGCAAGTTTCGTTACGATCCCGCAATTATTTCTTGGTGCGCTAATTTTTTTGTCCATGAGAGTATATATATATATATATATACACACATATATATACACATAGAGAGAGAGAGTTCGACTCGATATTGTACGATTGTACGACTCCGTTTGTGTCGTCCCCTATGAAGGGACGACACAAACGGAGGCTTTTAGTGGCGCAACACCGGGATTCACCCTCAGCACCGAAAACAAGCACGCCGTACTACAGTGCCGCCACAAGCCCTGTATTAAGATATATTAATATGACGAGAAGTGGAGCATGGTAGCAAGTAAAAAAATGCTTTCTCACGTGTACTAAAGAAACCTCATATTTAAATCGACTTTCAGACTTTGAGAAAGTACAATATGAACGAATTTTAAACAAAAGGGGGAAATTTGGGGGGAGGACAAAGAGAAAGCTCAACGAAAGGATTTAGAGGTAATCCTAAGTATTATTTTTAAATAACAACCGTATTTTTTTATCTTCATCGTAAAGTAAAGGAGATTGTCGCCTAATTTAGTAATTTTCGGGCAAATAAACCGGAAATACAGAATGCCACACTTTCCGCTCGTGATATTTCGTTTTTCTTTCAAAAATAATATAAGATAATCCGATTTCGAAGATATGCACGGGTTATTTAGTTCTGCTGTGGAACTTCATTTTACATCTTCCTTGGGGATTACAAAATGAAAGTGCCTCAGATGATCTACAAGAATCTTGTTCTACATAACCATGCCAGACATTTCCTCAATATAAAGACTTAATAAACGAAATACGCAGTGAGAATTAAAATTCAGCACAATGACATATTTCATAATACGTTTGCTTCGATAAGACTTCTTTTTTATTTCCAAAATGGGGGATGTTTCCAAATCATTGTTCGAAAAATCGACCCAATCATACACACACTCACAAAGAGAGGTTTTAATTTCTAAATATTGCCGGGGGATGGCCAAATGGCTAGGGCGCTGGCATTTGGTACCACTGTCTGTGGGTTCGAGTCCCATTATTGGCATGGATGTCTGTAGCCGTTCGGAATCGGCTTTAAGCAGTAGGTCCTGATCTAATTAGCCCTAGTGTAGCAAGAAAATGTTTGTAACGCTCCCAACTAACCCAACTCTAAATATCGAAATAAGAGACTGACACTCCGAAAGCGTGAAATATATGAAAACGGACGAAATGCGGCCCGTAATGACCCGAACTCTATTTTGGGGATAATTCATTATTTCAAAGCACAGAAAATTCTGACATCGAGAAAGGTAGGCATCTCCGAATATGGTCCGTTACCATTAAGATATAATAGAAATTCCTTTTCGGAATTTTCCCAGTGGTGGGATTCAAATAAATTAGCAACCGGTTCTATGTCCTGATGACCAGTTTAAGTAAACCAAAAGATATACCGAAAGGTAGTTTAATAATTCATGTACAAATTTCTCAAATAAAAACAATAAACAAGGTACACAAAACTAGATTGTTTTAAGAAAGAGTTTTAAAATATTAAATGCCCGACAAACTATTATTGAAGATATGTCCATATTGTTGTTTCATTGACGTCCTCACTTGCAATTTTCTTTGCTTTTATCATAAGCTATGTGATTTATTCTTAACAATCTTTGCTCTGTAGGGGTAGGATTCCATTCCTTTCCGATTAGACTGGACCGGCCGCCCGGTGTAGGATAGGTTTATTTTTTAAAAATATTTGTCCTGTGAACGATGCAGCTGGTGCCCATTAGCAAACGGTTTGCAGAACTGATGCCTACATTACACACTAAAAATGAAATCCTGATATAGCCTAAAAAACCTACCTGCTTCAGGGTGACATGACTTCGGGTATACGGCCTACCGGTTCTGGCCACCCCTCTTTCCGACCAAAAACGTCTAGGAAATGACGACGCTCCATGAGCTAGGGCCCGACCTGAAATAGGTAAATCCTCTACCCAAAATCATTACACCCTGAAATAGCCAAGTCCGCTACCCGGAGTCATGTCACCCCGTAGCAGGCAGATGAGCTATCCAGAAACATTACTCCCTGAAACAAGGGATTCGAATCGTAGAATGTATTAATTATACAATAACTATATAGCTATTGTTTGTAAAACTTTTTTACAGTCTTTACATATTTTCTACAATGACTTTTTAAATATTTTTATTTATATTTTTTAAGTTAAAAATATATGATGTCGTTAAATAAAATGGCAATCTTACAAGGTTCCATTGTTTCCATTCGCTTTTACCTATATTTGCGAGACTGGGTTTTCAAAATGAGTAGCCATATAAAAACCAAACAACAATGATATGAGAGTGGCACCCTCAAATATTTCACCAAAACTATCTCAGATCCAGGTTCACCCTTCTCGTTCATTTTTGTCTATTTTAGTTCTATACAGAAAAATGAAGTTTATTTATACTTTTCAGTGTTTTAATAGGAATCTTATGATTACAAAATCATGCTCTTTTGTAATTTTAATTTTTGTTAGTATTAACCAAAATGAAATACAAATACATATTAATATTTAAATATGAAATTTTAGTCACGTGAGATTTGGCAAAAAAACAAGTGTAGATAGTAAGGAAGGCATTTTTGTTGCTGTTGTTGTTATTAAGCAAAATAAATATGTACCCAAAATCTACAGTTCATTGGTTTTTGAAATAGTTTTTCAAAATTTACTTAATTCATTTTACTATGCTTTTGTTGACATTATCTCAAATTTAAAAGAAAAAAATTACTATTGCCAATAAATTTTTATTGGGGTCGCATGATTTTTTGTTTAAAGAAACTGGGTCGCGGACGAAAAAAGTTTGCGCGCCACTGGTCTATACCAGGGGTCTCCAAACTACGGCCCGCGAGCACCACCAATCCGGCCCGCCATAGTTTACATTGTAAAATTTACAATGTAAGTAAATCATACAAAATAATAATCAGATGTTTTTATTTAACGACCAATTAAGTAACACAATAACTGACATACATAATAAAATTGAACATTTTAACTGTACTTAATGATATTATTGCACATAATTCAAAACTACAGTATGTTGGTATGATGAGCTAGCTAGCTAGGTCTTGACCCTTGGGACTTAGTGGAGGAGTCAGTGTGGCCCTCAGGCTAAAAAGTTTGGAGACCCCTGGTCTACACGATGCTAAGAAGCGAACAAGAGCAAAACCTACGTAGCCGCTAGGTTTGCTGGAGATGTCGATGTTTACATAACCATTCAGGGGGCGCGCCCGTGTACAAAGTGCAACATTTTCGTAATTTTGAATGGTTTGTTTTTGCAAGTAAGGTTTGAATGTTCTAAGCAGTTTCTATTTATTGCTACACCTTTTCTAATGCAGGTCTGATTTTCTGACCCTTGTATTCTTTTCCATTCATTGTTAGTGGTGATTTAACCGTGGTAAACCAGCGATTATACTGGATTGCAATACGACAAAATTATGAGTTGGTGTCGTAGATCAAATGTGCCGTTATTACATGGTATCCCGCATATCACGAAGATGGACAATCTCATTTTTTTTTAGATTTTTGGACATAATAGGAATCGATTCGCAAGTTATCCTTAGATGCATTAAACCACACAGTTTTGAAATAAGGCGATTGTATCTGCATTCTTTGGCCTTTAAATAAAATTGTTGTTTATAACAATGTTGATAATATTGAGATAATTATAAAAATATCTCAATATTATCAACATTTTACAGCTGGCCATAAAACACAGAATTATTATTTTCAATTTGAAAAAAGAAAGTTTATTACAAAAAGAATAATCAAAGTTGAAAGAGACGTTGCACTTTATGCAACACGCGCCTGCTTGTGTTCCAAAAATTGGCGCTCTCGCTGAAGGGTTAATGGCCCATTTCACTGAGGTGGGTTCACTGGAACTTTATCCATGTGAGAGAGTTAAGACTTCGAAAAAAATAATTTATACCACAAAATAATTGACATAATTATGATAGAATATGATGTTAATATTATTCAGATATTTTTCAAAGTCATTAACTCTTTATATCTATGCAACAAGCAAGAAAACTTTCAACAAGCACTGTTATTTCAGGTATAACAGTACAATTCTATCAAAGTAATAACAGTCCTAGGAAATATCCAGACAATCCCCACAGTTTTATACTGCCAATTTGTTAGTAATTAACTTTTTGAAATTGTCAATAAACGCAAAATTAGGCAGCACCTTTTGAAATTTTTGGAAAACTACTAATTTATTATAAATCTCAACGATTGCAAGATGGAATATTTATGCAATCGATGGAAATGCCTGTAAATTTTTCGGATGAGAAAATATATGTTTGGCTGTCTCTAAGTTATAGCATTAATTTGAGAAAGATGTAAGACTATGGCCTGACAAAGTTGATTAGCGTTTTAGCAATTTAAATGTAAACTATATGGGACAGAAAATCAGGTTCATTTTCAGAACTGCTTTCTATATAAGAATTCTGTGTCAAGCGAAGATATAGATCGTAATAAATTCATATCTAATTTATGTTTAGCAAAAAAAACCATTGATTTTCCAGCACAATTACTTGGATATTATAATGAGAAATCTAACCTAAACAAATTTCTGGCGTAATGGTAAGTCACTTCATCGGAGAAAATCAAAATTAGTTAAAAGCTTTATTTCAGAATTATTTCGCTCAGAGAGAGAGAAAAGAGAAGTTAACACCCATAAAGATAGAAAGAAAAATAAAAAAGGAGAAGGAAGCCATAAATAAATAAATAAATAAAATAAAGGTGTAAAAATAGCCAAATACAAGCAAAAAATGTTATATAACATATTTGCTTTTAAAATTAAGTCACGAGATTACAAACGGTTCAAGAGATGAAATATAACCAGTTGATGGGTACTCAGTTACCCTTTCCATATAATGCCACAGCGCGAATACAGTGTACTAATAATACATAATTCTATAATTGTTCATCTTCCAGAAAACCAGTAAAGTATAACATTAATGTTCACAACATACAGAAATCGGCGTCACACATGTTTCAAAGTAAAGTGATATGTACAAAACTTACTTTGCATATTACTTTTTTTCAAGATACTTTTTAACAAAATGTTAAACAACGGAACAGCACTGTACTTAAAATACCGCTAAATGGAATGTTTTCTCAGAGATAAGCATCACATTTCCTGAGAAATACCGCTGCATACCTGCAGTGAAAAAAGGAAAAAACAGGTCTTTCACACTCGTTTCACTTGGGTGGATAAGAAAAGAGAAAGTGTTCTTCAAAATGCTAAGAGGTCCTTCGAAATACCTAGGGATGGTCTAATAAACTCTCCCGTCGATGTGGGGTTCAGACTAGAGTGCCTTGATGGAAGGTGTGGGAGGGGGCGATTAAAGCACACTAGTTCAGGCCACAGAAATATTTCAATCTGTTGATCACCGGAAAAAAAGAAAATATCGAGAATTTCCCCTCACTTACAAAAGTAATCTTTAATCGTCTATATAAAGCAAACGTTAGTCACTGATGTGCCTGTACTAAACCTGCACCTGGGGAAGGAAATATTCCTCCTAACGTAACTGCAGTTTTGTCATTTACCGTGCTACAGCTCTACTTGTGACAACTCAAGAAGTGCTCATATAAATTAAGAAGAGTAGCTGTTTTGTTTAATTAATATATAACTTGATGCATCTATTTAACCCTTCGGCGGGCGCGCCCGTGTACAAAGTGCAACATTTTCTTAATTTTGAATGGTTTGTTTTTACATGTAAGGTTTGAATGTTCTAAGCAGTTTCTATTTATAGCTACCCCTTTTCTAATGCAGGTCTGATTTTTTTACCCTTGTATTCTTTTCCATTCATTGTTAGTGGTGATTTAACCGTGGTAAACCAGCGATTATAGTGGATTACTATATGACAAAAACAGGAGTTGATGTTGTCGATCCACTGTGCAGCTATTACACGGCATCCCGCATATCACGAAGATGGACTCTGTGATTGTTTTTTTAGGTTTTAGGACATAAATAGGAATTAATTCACAAGTTGTCCTCAGATCCAATAAACCGAACAGTTTTGAAATAAGGCGATTGTATCTGCATTCTTTGGCTTTTAATTATAATTATATCTCAATATTATCAACATTTTATATCTCCTCATAAAACGTAGAATTTTTATTTCCAATTAAAAAAAGAAGAGTTTATTACAAAAGGGATAATCAGGGTTGAAAGAGACGTTGCACTTCGTGCCACGCGCGCCTGCTGGTGTTCCAAAAATTGGCGCGTCCGCTGAAGGGGTTAAATTAAATTATGTGTAGAATAAAATCTTGTTCTAACCAAACTATCGGAGCTGGAACTTTTCTGAACCAAAAAGGTACACAGAAGTCGGAATAATTTGCAAAAAAGGACTTGGGACCGATGTTATAACCTTGAAAGGAAGCTCAAACTCGAACTCAACCTATAACCATAAATTCTGAATAATTTCAACGTTATAATTAAGAGAAAAAATTGGAATAGCTGCTAATATTGAAAAAGTTTTTAAAACTTTTATTAGATCGTTAAAATATAGTAAAAAAAATTGTGCGGTCGGGGGACCCCCGTCAGGAATGAAGTTCCTTACGTTATTTTTTCAACTCTAAACGTGATTTAATATGTAGATTTCTATTGATTATATTAGTGTATTTTTGTCACGCCAAAATGCGCAGCCCTCTTTTATTCAACCAACACACACTCTCTCTCTCTCTCTATTTTATTAAAATTAAAAGTTTTAATATATAAATTATTTTTATTAAAATTAAAAATTTTAATATATAAATTAATTATTTTGATTTAGAAGCTACCTAGCATAATTTTTAATCGGATTAATTTTATTATTTAATCACCAACAAAAATAAATTAATGACACAATATAAATCCCGTGTGAATTAAAACAATAACAAACAATAAATAAGTTTAAACAGAAAGACGCGATTCCATAGGGACGGTATAAAATCTTTCAAGTAAAGCATTTACAACTGGTCGAAGTTTATATAAACGATCATGCTGAGGGTCATCATGTGGTGGTTGTTTACTGTTGTCATTAAAATGTAGAAATTCTCTTATCTTTTCAAAGCGTTTTAATGACATATATTCTTTTATTACATCATTCCCTATGGCAGGTGACCAATATGCCCTAGTGTTTGGTACATGTACAATAGACATCATTATACAAATACCAATGTATTGTTTAATTTCTAAATTCGTTACATTGACACTTTTCTGGGGTTTTTTTGCACACTGAATAATTTTTTTTAGAACTATATGCTCAATCAAATCTTTTGTAAAAAGATAACTAAAAAAATTTAGAGGTGTGTTTAAATTCATAATTTCAGGAGCGAGATTCTCGTCACCTCGGAATAAAATTTGATCATCATTTAGAAGTAAATTAGCTTTCTTCCAGTTGATTGCAAGCTTTGTTCTCCCTATATTATTTCTATTAGTTTTTGACATGTTCCCACCATTAGGCAGATCAAGAACATCGCTATTATCAAGTAATGATACCTCATCTTCCGAATCACTACTACCATAAAAAATTTCATCACAAACTTTGTTTGGTTTATAATTAGGATCACCTGTGCTGCCATCGCTTTCTGAATCTGATCCATCTTCACTATGATCACTCCACGATCTGTTCATAAGTTCCTCAATTTCTTTCTGTGTTAAAAACTTTCTTCCCGCCATTCCCTTAAAAAAAATGGCGTAAGCACACTATGTATCATGTTTGATACATAAAATTGAAATCATACTTGAATTTTTTATAAAAGATTAAAGAAGTATTTTATTAATAATTATAAAAGCTACGTACCTCTAAAATATATTTATAAAACTTTCAAAGATGTAAACTGACTTTAAAATACTGAAAATATAGCAAATACTAAGGCAGGTCTGGTATGAATTGAACGGCTATCTTTTACTGAGATCGCAGTTGTATTCCTGCTGCCACCTATACTACGAAAATGTAACTAACAGTGATTAAAACCTTTGCTATGATGTTTCAAAATTAATACAATGTGCACAAGTGGATAAAAAATATTGCTTTTGAATGTAAAGGGGAAAATAACTTATCTATCAAATTTGATACAGTGTGCAGTGAAGGGTTTTAAAATTGCCGGTAGCGCTTGTGCGGGGATTTGAACCGGGGACCTCTGCAGTCCTAGTCCGATGCTCCGCAGGACTGCAGAGGTCCGATGCGATAACCATTCAGCCACAGAGTCCTTGAAAAAAAGCTCTTATGAAGGGGGATAACGATTTTTCATTACGTGACTATTCCTGCCAGTTCACTCTACTGTAGGCCGCGTAAAAGAACTTCGTTCCGATAATCATCATCAATGGCACCACAGTCGGGTGTGGACATTGGACTTCAAGAGCTTTTCCCACGCTATCCTATAGAGACAGACTGTACGCCAGTTCCTTATCTTTATAGTGAGGAAGTCTTAGTCGACGCACTTGACCCATCTGAGTTTTGGCCTTCCCCTCGGTCTTACTGTTTAATAGTTTTGAAAGAAAAAAATATTTCGTAGTTCTACTGTCATTCATTCTTTGAACAAGCCCAGCTCATTTCAATCTACTTAATTGGTTACATTTTATAATACGGGTACCTTAAATAAAATATATAATTCAAACTTTAATCTTCTCCAAACACCATCCTCCTGAACTCCGCCAAAAATCCTTCTCTCAAAGATAAGTGGCGAATTTTCATCATGCTTGCCAAGTACCCAAGTTTCAGATGTGAAGTCAGAACACATCTCACCAAAACTTTATGCAGAATTAAATTAGTCTTTCTCTGTATCAAATGGGAGATGACGTGGGTTTTTAAAGCATTAAAATATCTGTTGGCGGAAACAATTCTTCGAATTTCAGGGCAAATATAAACCGATTTCAGATCCTAAGTACGTAAAACTTTGAACAATTTCAAATTTGTACAGGCCCATTTCAAAGGGAGCGGAGGGTGATTTTAAAGTGTATACGATAGATTTTGTCTTGTTTTGGTTAATTTTTAAATGTTCTCTATCTATAGAGGTTTTTAAAGCAAGGAAGATTTCTTTTGGGGCTTTGGATATTCGAGTAATGATAGCAAAGTCGTTAGAATAAGCAGCAATTGAACTGAATGGTTAAAAATAGTTCCTTCTGTTAAAACCGGGGTCTCTAATTAGTTTCTCTACAGCAATGTTGAAAAGGAGGCATGACAAAGCATCGCCGTGCCTGACACCAGGATTAATGTCAAAAGGATCTGATGTGTTTTCCTGAACTCGAACCTTTCACAAAGTTTCTGTCAAAGTTAGATTAGCAAGTCGGATAAGCTGGTCAGGAATATAAGCTTCTAAAATAGTTATATCAGCATTTGATTTTTGTAATGTTTGCAAACGTCAAAAACAGAGAAAAAAAAACTATGTTCTATACTAGATATATTTCAATCTTACACAAATTCGTCACTAGTATATAAAATATGATCTAATAGGTAAGATTTTTAATTTCAAAGAACATTTTATTTGAAAATATTAAACTACGAACTTGTTTCAGATCTGAATCTAGAGCTAATAGTAAATTTCAAACTGGAACCTAGTCTAAAAATAGACTCAGCAGAAACCAGTTAAGTGAAAATCCAAAAACATATACTTGGCACCAAGGAATGAACTAAGTATTTTCTAGAAAAAAAACATTAAGCGGTGGAAATAAACACTAGAAATGGAGGCAAGAAGCAAACAATTCTTCCAGGCGATATTCATCTACCTTCCTCGGGGCAAAATGAAAGTTTTAAAAGCGACAACACAAACAACAGATGCCAGTGTACTTACAGGGTGTGAGCAGTATGGAGCTAGAACAAGAACCAGGTCACAAATCCGAGCTCAGAAAACCCGGTTCCAGCTGAGCAAACTAATCAAATCATCCTTTTACCTATCAACAGCCAATAAATTAGCATTTTATATTAATCATGCACAAATACAGAATTACTCAAATGATAAGTGCAGCAAAATTGTAATAATTAAATTTTTAAAAATGTGTGTATTTTCTTCTAATCCCCCATATCACCAAAAATAAAAACTCGAAAAGTATGTTTACTAATATCAAAATCTCCAATATTTTTTAAGGAAAATAAACAATTAAGACGCTAAACATTTTCTTATGGAGAATAAAAAAGATTATAAAAATAGGCCCATCTGACGCCCTAATTTCCCGAAAACGTTTTAAGTCCTCCATCACAGAAATTTCAGCAGTTTTGGTATGTACTGCTGAAATTTCTCAGCGTCCTTGAAACAAAACGTATCACATTCTTGGTAGGGGATATATATCACCAAACGCTTAAGAAATTAGAGAGCAAAAACCACCCTATTTCATAAGTACCGACATTAACTTCTTACTGTGGATGTTTCTTAAACGGTTAAATTTAATTCCCTGAACAAAAAATTAGACTGAATCATTTGTTTTACCAGTTTCACCTCACGTGATATCTAATTAAAAAAAAAAATTGCAGACAATTTGTTCATACTTCTTTTAAAAATATTTCAATCTGATAATTTACACTGTAACACTTATGGTATAAAGGACATTAATACAATTAATTTTCGTATCTTTTCGGTCTTTCGGCTAGCATGATTTATCAAGATTCCAAATACGAGAACTAAAGCTTTTTTTTTTTTTTTAAACTAAAAATAAACAAATAAGCATCCTGTAAACCTCTAAATGTAAAATGAATAAGTTAAAATTAAAAAGATTTATTAAATCGCAACGCCGAAAATTTTTGAAACAAGCAGAAAATATATAACAGGATTCCCGCAGCTGTAATGAGAAGTAGAGGCGGGTATTTAAACCCGATTTCGTCGAGCACCTGTATCATCATTAATTTTTCATGGAAATGTAGTCTTGTACTATTTCCAGACAAAGAACAGAATAAAATTCTTCGAAATTTCATTTTCCGATTTCTATAAATTCCCAGTCAATTCCATACAAGCGCAGTCGAAAAAGATTAAATCATTCATCCCCCATCTCTCTAAAAATATCTTTAAAGTTTGTATTTTTCATTATTTTGATATACGTTACACGTTTCTTTGATAAATTAAGTGATTTTGAATGGTTATAAAATATGAATTTGTGAATTCTGGTAATATGTAATAGTGTATTTTTAATTATATTTACCAAAGAATCTAACAACTGAGATAGGCTTCATAGGAAGTATATTACTGATTTTAATTGTTATAAGCTAAAATACATTAAATTTTTATCTTCACATTTAGAAAAAGAAAACTTAAACAGTAAAAATGTCATTTTACGAGACAATTTTCCATCGACAAAAAACAAGAGTTAGAATCGTATACGGAGACTGGCTCAATATTTGTAATCCAGTTCATCCACAATCTGGAGTTTATCTAAATTAGGTAAATTTCAGTTTCTTTTTTCGTAGTCTTCGATCATGCAAGTCTTATCTTAGAACAAACAGAGTTAGTTCTAAGAGGTCTACTGTATTTACTCGAATCAGTATAAATCTGTGTATGAGTAAATACAGTATTATTTCATACGAATTAACGATAGTATCTAATTTCTGAGATTTCTACAGTTTTCCCATATTTTGCTTATACTTTTAACAAATAGTTCTTTATTAAAGAGCCATAAATTTACTAAATATTTTTGGAAAGTTGACCTGTGTGACATTTTAAAAAATCGCGACCTGCTGAAAATCAAATTGCAGTGCTGCTTCTCATTTTGGGTAACATTAAACAATCACATTAAATTAATATTCCGGAATTTTTTTAGCGAGCTTTTTTAAAATACGGCAGACACTTTGTCGTAGGATTTTGTGCACTATTTTCCTTTCTTTTAAGTGATTTTTTTCAATCATGTTGCTTCATTAAACTTTCGGAATGTGGATAATAAACTGAAAAACTTTTTGCCCCATTTTCCATCCTTTTTGAGAACAACTATTCTTTTGTTGAAAGCATTTAACTAAAAATCCCAGTTTACCAATAGGAGAAATATCCAATTTCCTTTAAGATTATCTTAAAATTTAATGAAATTATTAGTTTACTACATATTTCTTGATTTTCTTATATATTTTTTGCAAACAGAATACAAGTGTCTATTGAGACAACATCTTGCAAAACATGCTGTCTACCCATTTTACTACCATAATTGCTCTGCTTTAATTTGTGAAGCAAGAAAAAAGTATCCAAATTGTGGTGATTTCAATACAGATGTCAAATCCACTGTCAATGGAATCTAATATCTCTATTATGGCACATCAAAGAAGGGATTGCTTGTTTTACAAAACTTTGAATTTAAGATTATTTTTAAACATCCAATATTAATTTTCATACTTACATGCATAAACTTATCCACATTAAGTTCCTATATTGGTATTTGCATTTCTGATGCAGATAACGTGGTGTCATATAATACTTTTAAAGTCTGTGCAGACATCACTAGGTGATACATAACCCTATACATTTTACATTCTTCAGCTACATTGATGTATGAGTAAAACTAAATAGTGTAATTATGTTGGCAATTTGAATAAAAGCTTGGTAAAGTAGTAAATTAAAATATATAGATGCAATTAGTAAATTAAAAATGTACTTCAGAATATGCCTTTACCTTAAATTACATTTAAAAAAATTTACATGACATGCATATTCAAACAAGGATATTAATTACCAATTCGACTAATTATTTTAGAACTTTTTGCTAATACAAGGTTGTAATCTTATAATATTAAATTTTAATTTGTCTTTCCACATTATGGAAATACAGTTACAAATTCACCTTCAAACTTCTTCAAATTAAGACAGAAGTAATTCTAAACAAATATTAAAGGGCAAGTATATTAATTTTATAATATATATATATATATATATATATCTTATAAAATATATAATAAAATATTATATATTATAATATCTATATACTTATTTTTTACTGGGTGGGGGGGGGGGGGGGTCTGAGTCTGAATGTATTTGGGAGAAATTTTGCTCTTTTAAATTTAACTGTCATGTTTCATATCAACTAAGTGATGTACATTGCACTGAAGTTTGTGTGTTTTTATCACTTCCGTATAAACAGAATTTTTCAATACTTATTCTAAATTCTTCATTAAAATTTGAACACACCTTGCAAAACAGTAAATAAAAAAATAAATGTTCAACTTAATATTTTATATTAATTGTATGGTACAATATCAAATTATTATAAGATGTAATCTGAGGTATTTGTCTAAGAAATAAAAAATATCTTTAAGCCCATCAAAAAAATAAAGTTTTTGCACTTCTGTCACTAATATTAAACATGTATCATTCTCTAAACAGTTAAAGTATAAGTTTCTGTGCGATTAACAAATTGAAATAGTTTATTAAATGTAATTTAAGATATTTGAAGTCTCACTATTAACCCTTACGTCGGCTCATCGGTCTAGGAGACCACTGTTGCACCGGTTCTGAAGGGTGGGGTGGTGGTGGGGGTGATCAGACTGTTGAGGGTTAGTGAGTTCTTCAGTCGAGTCCTGACCTTAAAGTACAACTCATTGGAGATTTTCGCCCACTCGTATTTTGTCAGTAAATTTAATCTTTGTAAAACATAGTCGGTCCAAAAGACCGACTATGTTGGTCTTTTGGACTGATGAGCCTTGAACTGATTTAAATTTTTGCCAATCTGTATGACAAATAAGCCTTGAACCGTATTAATTATCTGTCAATCTGCATGCATTCTATTTCTAAGATCTTTGTTTTATTGTTGTAGCTAGCATGACTGGAAGAATTCCTCCTGTTTCACAATGAACCAGAAATTTTCTCTCTCTCACACTATCACAGATTGAAGAATTGGATTCTGAAATTCTTGTTGAATAATCTATTTTTTATTTACCCTTTTCAAGAATGAGAGGTGGCAGTAGTTTTGCATTAATGACTTATAACTGCAAAAAAACTTATAAAATAGGAAAATATACTAATTTTATAACGTGGCGGTCTGTGAGATCAATGAGCTACGGAACAGTATAAAGACAGATGAGCCAACGTAAGGGTTAATAGTCTGAGTACTCTTCATTAGTTTAGAATTAATACAATACAAAAAATTTGTTATCCGATGGATTTATCATTACAGCAATAAAGAAAAACACTTCTCAAATTAATATCCACCTCATCGTAACAGATTTCCCACCAGGCATTTTAAACTTGAGTAGTATCAGTAATAAATAAAAAACAATGTCCTAGATAATTTATAAAGTTTACTAAAACTTTTATTATATTATTTGAAATATCACAGTTATTTAAGATCCCTTCTAACAGCCCTGAATACTTACTGCAATGTAAGAAAAACATCACATGATACTATAATATTTCCTCCTTTACCGAATATCCATAATAGGGAGATACAGTATTATAGACACTTAAGTTACATTACGGGCCGTGGTGGCCTTGTGATACAGCGCGCTGGTTTTCGGTGCTGAGGGTGTTCAGATCGAATCCTGGCGAAGCGCCCCTAAAATGCCTTTGTTTGTGTCATCCCTTCATAGGGGGCAATGCTGGTCCGCCTATATGGCGCCCCCATAATAAAATGGCCAGCAAAACTGCGGTGAATTATAGGCGAATGTCTTTGTGACAAGTGCCTCCGCGTTGAAAAAAAAAAAAAAAAGTTACATTACAGCCAATAGCTGGTAATTTATGAAAGAGCATTTTTAAACATTTTTAATTTTAATATTTCATCTCCTAGTAACACACATTGAAGAATGATAGTCTTTACAGAAGACATTCTGGGGTAAAGTAAACTAGATTTCAATATTATACTAGGTTACAAAATCTAAATACAACTAACAATATGACATTTAGAGAATCATGAAATCCCCTCTATTCAATTTAGTTCATGATAAACAGGTGTGACCCAGGGATATATTTAATGAAATATATCCTAAAAATTTTCATTAACTCAAAATTGATAAATACCATATGGGAGAGCATTTGACAGACAACAAACACATTTGACAGACAATAAACACAAATGGGTCAGATATGAAAAGAGTAAAAAGTTTGGTACCATTATTTTAGTTCAGGAAAATAGGTACTTTCACTAACTAAAGCTCTTATTTTTTCTTTGCATTACCTTTAACACAATATTTAAATTGACAGTTTTTTTTTTCTCAAACCTATTTCAGAGGCTTCTCTTCATATTTGAAGAATGTTATAAGGAGATAGCAAAATCAACAAATGATTTGTTTCAAATATATTCACATATTATCTCTTGTGCTTTTTATTAATATGTGAGCAACAGTAAATTAAGGTTTAATACCTAATAAAATTAATGAGTAAAGATCTAAAAGTTTTCAACAGTGAGAAAATATACGACATTACAGTTTAAGCGGCTAACAGAGAACTGCTTGAGAAATCGAAGTAATTACTGACGTATAATGAAAATTGAGCGAAATTCGCCTTTAAAATTTAAGAACCAAAGATTGATTACACTTACATAGAACACTGAAGTAATAAATTATATTGAAGCAGTTTTGTTATGACACTTATTTACTAGAATTTTTATTTTTAATAGTAGACAAGCTTCGTGAGAGTGGGTGTGTAATATTTAAAGAGTCATTATATGATTGTTTTGATGCAGTTTACATTCATAAAATACTTAATTACATGTTGTTATTGCATCCAAGTGAATAAAAGTGACTAAGAATTCTGAATGCTCATTTCAATGAAAAGAGGAGAATGAAGAAGAGATCAAGATAAATTATATTAAAATTTACCTCCTCTTTTAACTTCAATATATAATGCCCTTTTTCACACACGACTTCAGATACCTTGGTTGTATAAGGAGAAAACGATATGTTTCCATTTTCAGGTGTTAATAAAATTTCAAAAATTGTTATAAAAGTAAGTTTAGTTAAGAAATTCAAGAATCTATCGGCTCCAGACATCAAACATTTCAATCACAATATTTTTCTGACATTTTGAAATGTATCAAGAAAGCCATAGTCTCTTACAAAGCAACCAATCATTATAGATATCATCATATAAACCACGCCTTTTTCGTATTTCATAGAATGGTAAATAAGATATCCTTGGGCTAACTCATTTGTAATTTGCGATCCACCTTTAGTCGCAAGTCAGATCGCAATCACAAAACGGAATTTTGTTCTAATATTTGCACACCATCCACGCTGGAACTGCGCATACAATAGAAATTTCCTCTGTAGGTATGGAAGAGAAATTAATGAATACTGTAATGATAATAGTATAGATATAGCCTTTCCCACCCACCCCTACCCGTTTCGTCCACTCTGGTTCTCAGTCAGTCATTGATTATGCTCTTTTAAATAATATTCATTTTCCTTATGACATTACCACAATAAACGCTCTTTCCTCTGACCATATTCCAATCATTTTAAATTTACATACTAATACTCCCTTCCCTTCTATACTAACCCCCCACTTCATAAATTGGATTGACTATACTAATAATGTTTTTAAGGGCCTGTTCACATAGGAGTCCGTTGCGTTGCGTTAAGGAAAAGATGACGTTGAGACGAAAATAAACCAATCATAGGCCTCCAAACTATTAGCAATGAAATTTTTAACGCCTATGATTGGTTTATTTTCGTCTCAACGTCATCTTTCCCGTAACACCACGCAACGGACTCGTATGTGAACAGGCCCTAACTCTCCCTTCCTTTCAATAGAATTAACTGTAAAGAGGATATAGTAGATAAAGCTATTACCTCCATCACTGACAATATCAATAATGCGCTTAGCTCTGCCAAGACTCATATTCCCCCAAATAACTATAATAAACTCCCACTGTACATTAAAACGCAAATTAGAAATAGAAATCAAATTAGGAAAATTTGGCAGCGTACGGGCGATCCGTCAGTGCACGGTGAATTTCATAGACTTAATACTAAAATTAAAAATGATATAAAAAATTATAAAAATAAAAAAGGGACTGTGTTTATTGAGTCACTCGCTCTCTCGAACAATAGCATTTGGAATTGCATAAAACGCATTAAGAAACCGGCTACCCCACTCTCCCTTTTAACTCCCCTTCTGGCATTCTGACGAGTGACTCGAACAAAATTGAGGCCTTGGCAGATAACTACGAAAATCAGTTCTCCCCCCCACCATAATGTCTTTTGCCCATACACTATTGATAAAGTTGACGACATTCTCAGAAAGTTTTACAAAAATAGGCTGTCTTCTATCAATAACGAACCTCTTGAACCCACCACCCCTGCTGAAATTCAACATGCTGTCAACTCGCTTCCTAATAATAAAGCACCTGGAATTGATAACATAACTAATTCTGCTAAAAAAAATTAACCTATAAATTACGTTAACATTTTATGTGAGCTCACCAATAAAATTTTCAAATTTAAGTACTTTCCAATAGCATGGAAAACTGCGATAATTATACCAATTAGGAAACCTAACGAGGATCCCTCCATTCCAAAAAATTATCGTCCCATTAGTTCACTCTCCTCTCTTAGCAAGCTGGTTGAACATATACTGTGTAAAAGAATTAACAAGTTCTTTGATGATAACAATGTCATTATTAATACACAATTTGGCTTTAGAGCCCAACATTCCACTACGCATCAGCTACTCGAGTAACGGAATACATCCATGATGGATTCCGGAATAAGATGCAGACTGGCGCAATTCTATTAGACATAGAAAAATCGAACGACCGCATATGGCATAGCGCACTAATTTATAAACTAATTAAACTTAAGATGTCATATGCTATTATTCACCTAATTCGCTCTTATCTGCTTAACAGAACCTTTAAATTCCGCCGCACACAATCAATTTCCTCACTTTGTAACATTAATGCTGGAGTTCCTCAGGGTTCCAAGGGGGGACCTATTTTATTTAATATATTTATAAATGATATCCCATATTCTACAATAGTCATGTTTGCGGACGACACGGCAATCTTAGCGAAGCATCGCAATACTAAATATATGCACAAGCAACTCCAAAGGCATGTTGACATCCTTGAACGTTGGTTCGAACGGTGGAGAATTAAACTAAATCCTGCTAAAACGAAAGCCATATTTTTTAGCTATAACAGGATTCCACCTCCGCCAGTCACAGTATGTGGTCATCTGGTACACTTTGAGAGAGAGGGGAAATACCTTGGAGTTTACTTGGATAGCAGGCTAACCTGGAGAAGAAATATAGAATACATTATTAAAAAGTTCTTTATGGCACGTAGGGATATCGCACACCTCTTGTATCAGAACTAAATGAGTCTTGATAATAAACTTTTATTGTATAAGACCGTGCTTCACCCAATTCTGATGTACGCTGTTCTGGTTTGGGGCTCAGCAGCTGACACTCATATCCAGAGACTGCAAACTATACAAAACAAGACTCATCGTGGTATCAGGAAGACGCCATGGTACTTACTTAACGGTCTTATTCATAGGGATATGGCTACCGAACCTATTCGGCATCATATTAAAGATCTGGCTACGAACTTTTACAATAGGATATACTCAATCAATAACAAAGAACTTGCTAACCTGCCTGATTACGATCCTAGGGAGTGCTTTAGGCGCCCGAAGGCTACTTAGGTTATGAACCCCGGCCTTGTTCCTGTTCGGTAATTCCTTTCCTCTTTTTCGAAATTCAAAATTACAATAGCCGGGCTACTTCTGGTTTCTAACCTGTCTTTCTTTTTTGATCGTTCCTCTTTCTACCATGTGATTCCCCCTTGGACCAGCTGTTTGCTGGAGAAGGGATTGATAACCTATTCCCGGAATTCCAATCCTGCTTGCTTTCCTCTTTGATTTCGCTACTCGCGCCTTACGGACTGCGGACCTCCCGCCCTTTCGTGTAACTTCCACTAACTTGTTTTTTATTCCAATCATATTCCAAATTTCCAGTCTTCTGGTTTTGAATTTTTAAATTTTTTTTTACTTATATAATCTCCTGTTTCACCCATTGTTTAAATTCTCCATTATCATTTCAGTTAGCCATGCCACATTGGTTACTCGTACTTGTTCTAGTTAATTAGTTGATTTTTCAACTAATTTATTTTTTCACCCTTAATCATTGTCAACACTATTTGTAACCTTGAGAACGGTAATCTTATGTCACATACTAACCTTGATACAGAGGATAAGGAGCTCTTGCTCCCTGGTGCCTCTATAGTTTTTTATGTCAATGTCAAAGTCAATGTCAATGTCAATGTAATACGTATTTGCGATTTAATCCCGGCGAAACCTGCTACGAATGCAACTTTTTCGAGCTCCCTTAGCAAAAGCGGGAGGAGTTTCTGGCCTACAGATTTAGCGGGCCTATACGAAGCGTAGAAATGAAGTCATTCAGTGGCGCTTGCTGAAATTTCATCCAAGCTCCCTCTGTCCGAAATCTGACGCACTAGCCTCAAGTGTGCTCTAAGCCCGTGTTTATTTTAAGAAACGGTGAGAGATTCGTTCTTTGAGGCCGAAAAATTCCAAGATTTGCTTAGGTGTTTTATTTTAATATTGAGAAGAGGACCGATTAAAAAGGCAAAAACAACAACTTGAGACCAGTTACTTTAGCGTTTACATTTTGTTCCACAAGTTACTGTTAACATTGTGTATATTTTGTGTTAATATTTTGCTTGGATTGAAAATATTCTGAATTCATGCACTTGATAAGTTATATATTTGGAATATGAAATGAGAATAATTATTCAGAAGAAAAATTTTAAATGAATGCTCTCGATAAAACAATACGAAAGCGCTGTGTTTTTTCAAGGTGTATGTATGTATGTATGTATGTATGTGTGTGTATGTATATGTATATATATATATATATATATATATATATATATATATATATATATATATATATATATATATATATATAATGTACTTCCATTTTACTTCAAGTTCGGAGCTGGACGGTGACCGAATGGCTAGGGCGATGGCATTCGGTATCAGAGTCTGTGGGTTCGAATCCCACTGTAGGCATGGACATTTGTAGCCGTTCGGAATTGGCTTTAAGCAGTAGTCCCCGGTCTAATTAGCCCTCGTGTAGCAAAAGTTGACCGTAGTGCTCCAAACCGAACCAATCAAGTTCGGCAGGAATAAAAAAAAAGCTTAGTGTAAAAATTCCTGGCTAAACAGCTCATTTGAGCAAAACAGAAATACGCTGAAATTAATGTGACGAAACTGATAAACAGGATGAATATAGTCTTAGAACCTATTAAGTTTATATTAATTTAGATGAAGAACTTCGCTACCTGATGAGGAGTGAGAATTTATCCATGGAAAAAAAAATGAGGATTCTTTATATCTTAATGCGTTGGAAACCGAAATAAATAATGACTATGATGATGCAATATTTTCCCCCAAGCTTAAAGTAACGAAATGTGAAAAAGAATATTGGATTAACTTAGAGAGGCAATATAAATGATGCTGTCGAGTTCAGAAATATTGTTTTTCCAGGAATGACCGAAAACTTTCGATGCACTCCAGAAAGTATACATTTGATGGATCACTAAAGAATTTGCAAGAAATTTTGGACATGCAAAATACTAAATCCTTAATGACGAGGCTAAAATGGAAAGAGATAAATTTCAAAATGGTTTATATTCTATTCAACGCTTAGTGTGTGTGTGTGTGTGTGTGTGTGACTTATTCCACCCGCTCTATTCGTAGAGTATACCAGATAAAAAGAGGCCAGAAGTTACAATGAAATCAGAAACAAGCAAAAGGTCTCTATAAATATCCTCCTTGGCAAGCCCCAGACAGTCTAAAATATGGTCAGGAGAGGCTTCAACAGTATTGCATTTGGAGAAAAAAGGGTAAGATTTTTGCCCCTGATTGTAAGCAAGACACTTTAGGTGTCCACTAACAAATCTGCTAATGATGATCTGCATCCTTTTGTCGCCCTTGACAGTAAGGGCACCACCAGGAGATTTTCGGTCATACCAGCCGTGTGTCGGAGGGGTCTTCCATGAATGCTGGTTTATAATTTTTTCTTCAGTAAATTACAAAATAGGTCAAAGTATCTCGCTAAGAAATAGGAAGAGAGGCTCTATCTTTAGCAAGAACATCAGCAGTCTCATTTCCAAAAAGTCCTATATGAGAGGGAACCCATTGTAAATAAACCTCTTGTTTTTGAGAAAGATCTTTGATGATTTCCAGTATCGAAAGGGAAGCTCTATCTCTGACTCTTGTCCAGCTGCTCAAGTGCTGAATGGCACTGCCGCTGTCAGCTAGGATCCAAATATCACGGTGAGAGGTTACAGTTTTAATAGTTTTCAATCCCTCTTCAATGGCTATAAGTTCAGTTCTGAAAACTGAGCAGTAATCTGTATTCCTAAATTTGTAATGACTCGAGTTAGTAGGAGTCTTGATAAAAACACCACTGCCGCAGGCATTGTGTTCATCTTTACTGTCATCGGTATAGGGATGGAATAAAATGGAAAGAGATAAATTTCAAAATGGTTTATATTTTATTCAACGCTTGGTTATAGCTCATAACACTCAAATGTAATATTGCTATTCATCCATTTTTCGGCTTGCCAACAAGTCTACTCTATTGATAAACATTTCTGTTCCTGAAAGTCTCTGCTATTTGAAAGAAATATATATATATATATATATATATGTCTAAATTTGCGTTATAAAGACCAAATGGGAAATTCACAGGAAAGTCTATCCTTAATACGTATTTATTTTTTCGTGATAATTATCTTATTTCAAGCCTTTTTGTTACAAAGCTTGACATTTGTTATAATTCCATCCGTACAAAAACAATAGAGCGACATTGCAGAATCTCTAAGTTATTGAGTCTTATGAATTTAAATTAAGAATTAAAATATGCTAGTTAGTTTCTGAAAATGAACAAATATGTTGACTAATTCGTTTGCCGATGGAACTGAAACCGATCTGTATTGAAAGACTATTTGTAAATGCTTTTTGAGCTGCCATAGTATCGAATTCAACTGAAATGGATTACATTTGTAGCGACATCTGCTCGTGGCTACAACAATTATTATGTGCATCCATCACTTCAATCATGTACACCAGGCATGTCAAATTCGTGGCCTAAGGGCCGCAAGTGGCCCTCAACGATTATTTCTGCGGCTCAAGCCCAGCCAATATAACAGTATGTAAATATCATGTACCTTATGCGCCTTCCGCACAGGCGCACCATACCACCCACTAGCAGTGAATATTTTAACAGCTGACTACCACATACCAGACCCGTAGACTGGTTAGTAAGTAGTCATGTACGAAGCAATTTGTTTTTGGATCTAAAACAGGTTATATTTCGCTTTTGAATAACGCTTATTAATTTGTGAAATTATTCAGTGTCTGGTAAGTTAATGTTCAAGAACAAAAAGTGACAGAAAGAAAAGATTAATATTATTGTTGTTCATCATTTATTTATACTATACTTTTCGAAATAAACCTGCGTTTCTACGAAAAATTATTTGGAAGTTTTGCTTATTTTTGCGGCCCATCATAAACTTAAACCTTGTTCATTTGGCCCATGTCAGCCTTTGAGTTTGACAAACATGCTTTAATTCAAAGATCTATTACTCCCATAGTCCTCTACAAAGATACCTGAAAGAACACTGCTCAGATTACGAATTTACCGCTTGCTTTAATTCATTCGAAAGCTGTATTACGCAAAAATCACTGGTTATCAACAACAATTACTCGCGAAACTTTTAACCAGAAATTTTGCTCGAAATATTTTTATTACGAAGTGTACACAACAAGTTCAAGCACAACCGACCCGGCATTCACTTGCTTTTCTGATCGCTTGCGACTCTATAGAAAACCTGTTTAAAGTATAGCCGTCTCTTTCCCACGTCAAGAGATATTCGAATTATGGCATCTTTCCTCATATGGCGTCTATCCACCACTTACCCTATCGTTTTTTTCGGCACCTAACCTTTTATTGGCAAATCGTTGCACTCAAGACGCCTCCAATTCATGTTAAAGGTTTATTTCTCCGAAATACCTCTTACTAGAGAGCCGAAAATACAACGTTGGTGCCGATTCCGATTTAATCGTGTTGGCGGTGACGCCAGATTATCAAAATTAACGACTTGCCCGATAAAGATAGAAGAAAAGGGGAGCTCTCGGGTTGATCTAACATGCCCATCACGCGACGGGCGTCGGAAAGCCGAAATTATACTCGAATTTTCTATGATTTCTAATTCCCGTGTTGAACGGGGAGATACGGTCTCCGCTACGCCCACGAGGTCAGCGATATCCCCGTATGACGTCATATAGCTGAAAACTTTATAAACGTCATCCCTAAAGCCTTTTTTAGTCCCAGAGGAGTATGCTCTGCCTAATGCATGCCGAAAACGAACACGGTGCGCAGATTTCAAATTACTCGTGAAAGCGATGACGTAAGCGGAACCGCCGTAATAGTTTATCGTTTTTTCGGCCTCCCATTCGCTAAAAGCTGACGAATTCTCAATTCCCTCGAAAAGAGGAGAAGGAGATAACAACAGTTATCTCCTTCTCCTCTTTTTGGAGGGAGGGAGAGCATTATCAGGCCGGTAAAGCAGGAACCTGGGTCACTTTGCAGACGACGGGATACTCGGGTCGTACGCTGGTATCGAATGAAGTATAGGGTTCTCAATAACGTTAATACCTCTATGACAGGGGTCGGCAACCTTTTTTACTGGGAGGGCATATTTCAGAAATGCGGGAGTTCGGCGGACATCGGATGAAGAGGAGGAGTGAATGGGGGTTAATATTTAAACATGTACATGTTAATGTGACATAAATATTTAATATATAAATTCAAATTTTGATTTAAACAAAACGATCTCAAAATTGATAATTAATGCGATATTTGACATTGTAAATCTTTGCCTCTCTAATGTGGCACATAAGTTGAATTCCCAGTTCTCAGGCATTGGTCCAAATAAGTGTGAATGAGGCTTGATTGGTACTTGGATTTTAAGTATTTCATATTGGAAAACAAATATTCACAAGCATATGTCGACGCGCAAAGAGAGTTCAATTTCAGAGAAGAAACAAGAAGCTGACTCACAGCAAGGGGAGAGCAACGGTGTCGAGAGAGCAGGCTGCTCAGTTTCTGATTTTTATAATTTTACGATTTTTAGTTTTTTTTACTAAAAATATTCATTTTAACTACGAGCGTTTGTTATTCAAATATCTAAAATTTGGATATTTGAACTGCGGGCACTTTAAATTTTTTCGCGGGCATCTCGTTGTCGACCCCTGCTCTATGAAACTTCCAAGTAAGTTTCTTAATTTCGTAAAAAGGGCCTAATCTTGAGATCATTATGAAGGGTAGTGTTACTCACGTACCACTCCGCAGAGACGCAATCGCGTAGGATTCTATTTTGAATTACTTGTAATTTCTTGAGGTCAGTGATTGAAGCGGTACCCCAAACAATAGACCCATAAGTCATAACCGGTCTAACAAAGGCTTTGTAAAGAAGCAACTTGGTTTTTATTGACAGGCGACTTTTCCATGTCAATAGACAGCGAAGGGAACCCTGTGCAGCCTTAGATTTTCGATCCAGGTCATCCATCTGTAGGCGCCAGGATAGTTTCGAGTCTAGGATGACACCTAGGTACTTGTAAGAGTCAGCCCAGGAAATCCGCTCGTGATTAAGAAGTAAGTTATCTGGTGGGATAGGGAATACACGGCGGCACATTTGTCAGCGTTCACTTTAATTCTCCACGTAAGAAGCCATTCACGATAAGCATTTAAGTGATTTTGGAGCCTCTGAAACACAATGCGATGGTGTCTGTGAGAAGTGATAATGGCGGCATCATCGGCATATGTAGCTATGTCGACGTTAAGATGATTAGGCATATCATTCACGTAAATATTAAATTACACAGGCCTGAAAAAATTGAATTTTTTGAAAAATACAAGAGAAGTTTTCACTGAGTTTTATGTTAGTTGGTGTGCTGATTTCGAAAATGACCTCCATTTTATTCCATCACGTCAGATTTTTTTGTAAAATCGAATCCATATTTTTGCTAAAATCCTATTTGAAGAGAAATTATCTCGAACAATTTTGCATGTACTATATGGCAACAGTGGTTTTTATCCATTTAAATCTATGTAAAATAACCAATTCTTGGTGAGGCAAGTTGATTTTTCAGCAATCGATTATTTTTTATGGGTTTAAATGGATGAAAACCACTGTTTCCAGATCGCACGAGCCGCCTCTGATCGAGAGAGAAACAAAAAGTTCCCTTGAGTTTAAACTTTTTACATCAAATTATGGTGCAGTTTTTAGGAGAAAATCACCAACATACTATTTTAATATGTTTTTATTAAGGTAACTTAGATAAAATAGACGATAGACCAAGAGGAGAAAATATTATGTATGTGTACATGAAAGTTTGAAACAAATTTTAAATTGAACAAAAAACAAAACAAAACAAAAAAGGGTTCTCATTAAGTACACTGCTGGCCACCCAAATTGCAACACCAAGAAAGACAAGAGATATCACAACAAAATTTATTTTGTAGATAACAAGTTGACAAAGTATCAAATGATTAAATTTATAGACTTCTGTGAAGTGTGGTTCCTGCCAAAATCAGTAGCCAGAGTAGCCGCCATTGTTGGAGATCACCGCTGCCACACGCCTCGGCATTGATTCAAAGAGACTTTGGATCAGTTCTTGGGGTACATCAGACCAAGCAGCTTCCACACGTTGCCAAAGTTGATCTGCTGTGGCAGCTGGGGATGGAATCTGGGTCAATCGGAGAGCAACCATGGACCACATGTTTTCTATCGGCGAAAGGTCCGGAGAGCGAGGCGGCCAGGGAAGCAATTCAATCTGGCGATTGACGAAGAACCGTTGGACAATGTGTGCCACGTGTGGTCGCGCATTATCCTGTTGAAATATGGCTGTAGGCAAGCCCTGAAGGTAAGGAAGGACAACTGGCTCCAGCACCTCGGAGATGTAGCGTTGGCTGTTTAAAGTACCGACAATGCGTACTAGAGGTGTGCGAGAGTGATATCCAATACCGCCCCATACCATAATACCCGGTGCAGGACCAGTGTGGCGGTGCATAACGCAGCTGTTCAGCATCCTCTCTTCACGGTGTCTCCAGACTCGAATGCGGTCATCGTGGTGTTGCAGACAGAAGGGTGACTCGTCAGTAAAGACAATTTCATTCCATTCTGCAGTCCACATCCTTCTGTCATCGCACCATTGGCGGTGGAGATGTCTGTGGTTCTGCGTCAAGGGTAGACAAAGCAATGGACGTCTTGCGGACAGACCACTCTGCTGTAAACGGCGTCGAATGGTACGCGCAGACACTGGATGATGCGTTACAGACTGCATGTGCTGTGCTATGGTTCGTGATGTGACTGACCGATCCGTCACTGCCATGCGCACAATTTGCCTGTCATCACGTGAAGTGGTGCGCTGAGGTGGATGCGATCGAACACGCCGGTCCGTCGTACCCTCCTGCATCCAACGATCACATATCCGCATTACAGTTGTTTGGTTTCGTCCAACACGACTACCGATTACCCTGAAAGATAATCCACAATCTCGGTAGGCCACTATCCTTCCTCTGTCGAACTCGGATACTTGATCAAAAGATGATCACTGTTTTCGACGAGGCATAATTGATCGTTTTTTTTTAAAACCACAAGAAAAACACAATTGCCGAACTTGAAATCGTCGAAATCTCCAAGCCTTAAATAGCACTTTGAAGTGGCGCCACAGGTGCGCGTGATGTGCGTCTGCGCTGAAATTCTAATCATTTGCATATCTCACCTCCGCTAATGCATGTTGCAAATTTCATGTTATTTGCATGTTTCCTTCAGGGTGTTGCATTTACAGTGGCCAGCAGTGTACTTACTCTTTTTCCTTTGAAACTTCTTTTTGACTTTCTTCTTTTATGTTCAATCTCAGGCCTATCTCATGTTATCATCCAACAGTAGTCGGCGAGCATGTTCTTGTCCCATCTTCCTTGATATTTGGAACATATCTTTGATGTCTTGGTGGAACCTTTCACCCTGTTCTTCGCTGACTGATCCTAAATTTTCGGGGGAAAAATCCCCATGTGAGTGAAGGAAATGTATTTTGACACTCATGGAACAACCCAACGCTTGAAATTTGTCCAGCATATTCATAACAATTGCTTTATAGTCAGGATCCTTGTAATTACCCAGAAATTTACTGACGACATCTTTGAAGGCAACCCAAGCTTCTTTTTCCTTTGTTGTCATGTTAGTCTCAAATTCTTTATTCTTCATAAGTTTGCGGATATCTGGACCAACAAAGATTCCCTCTTTCAACTTAGCTTCGGATAAACCTGGAAACTTTTTGCACCAGTATTTGAAACAATCGCCATCTTTTGGAATAGCCTTGACAAACTGCTTCATTACACCAAATTTTACATACAGAGGGGGTAACAATACTTTTTTTGGATCAACTAAGCTGTTCAGAATCACATTCTTGGTGCCTGGTACAAGATTTTTTTTTTCGGCCATTCATTTTTGAACCAATGTTGTTGAGTCTTATCACGGCTGTCCAACTCACAAATGAAACATGGGAATTTTATATATCCACCTTGTTGACCAAGATGCATGGAGATAACTTTCAAATCACCAAAAATGGTCCAACCGTGGTCGGCATATTTTATTTTGTTCAGGAGGAGAGCCAGGTTTCCATAGCGTTCTTTTAAATGCATCGAGTGTCCAAGTGGTACATATGCATACTGGCTTCTGTGATGAAGAAGGACAGCTTTAAGGCTCCTTTTCAATGAATCTATAAACAGCCTCCATTCATCTTTATCTTAGGTGATATTAAATTTGCTCATCAATCCGGGAACATCAGAACAATAGACCAGGTTCTCCTCTTCCTCAAAGTACTTAACAAATTCCTTTTCTCGATTCCTGTACCAATAAAAAGAGGTTCCTTTGGCCAATAAGTTCTTTTCTTTCAATCTGGAGCCCCAAAATACAGCTGCCTCTTTCGAAAGGCCCAGATGTCTAGTCAGATCATTAAGTTCAACCTGAGAGAAGAGCTGAGGTGAATCACCTCCAGAGGGCTTATATTCGGTAGCGGAGCCTTGAACTTCTGGATGTTCCGAGTCTGAAGACTTAGAAAAGATGACTGGCAATTCAGTTGGAGGCAAAGGCGCTGGCACATCAGGTCCATGAGGAACGGGGCGTATGGCTGATGCAATGTTATCAGGATAAGAGATTAGCTTTTGTTTTTTGCGGTTATACCCACGGACTTGGGAGGAACAAAAGTAGCAATCATCAGAGGGGGTTTCCTCTGATGTCATAGGACCTCCCTCTATGTCATAGGAATTCAAAATCGTAAAGCAGTCTTCTTTCATTTGAGCCATTAGTGTAGGTCATTGAGACACTGCACACAAACTTTACGAGGAACCCACGATTTGTCCTGATCTCCGAGTTTCATGCCAAAATACGCAAGATAAAGTTGTCTTACATAGTCTGTAATGCTAGGGGAAGTGTCACAGAGGGGTATTCTGTAGGTTTCACCATGGTAGAATGATGGTCAGGCAGGGAGGGAAGAAATTCAACGCCGAGAAAAATGTATGGTAAATATTCATAAAAATCCAAGTAAAATTGAACTTTTTCAAGAAAACGTGACGTGATAGAAATTTTTCATCATTTTTTTTAAATCAGCACCAAAAAATACATAAAGTTCAGCTATCACTTCCCTTGTATTTTTTTCATCGCAGGCCTGTGTTATTTAGGTCCGAATAGACTGCCTTGGGTAACTCTACTTTTAATGGGTCTAGGAGAGGAGATTCTATCTCCGAAACGAACCGAAAATGATCTACTGGAAAGATAGTCACGGAGGATTTTTATCAATTAGTAGGAAAATTTGAGTTTAAGGAGTTTGAAGATAAGACCGTCATGGCAAATTCGGTCGAACGCTTTACCAATATCCACGAATATAATACCAGTCATTTGACCTTTAGGACGGACATCCTGAATAAGCTCCACAACACGCCATAGATGATGCTGAATTGAATGTTGCCTCCGAAACCCCATTTGGTCGGGGTGAACTATGTTGTTGTTGATGTTGCAGAACTCATCAAGCCTTCTGACAAGAACATATTCGTAGACTTTAGAAAGTAAAGAGAGGAGACTAATCGTTGGATAATTAACTGGGTTAGTGGGTTCGGAACCTGGCTTATGAATGGGGACAACAATAGCATCTTTCTAACAGCTGGGGAAGTAGTTTAGTTTCAAGAGACTACTGATCATGCATGCAAATTATACTATATATTTCGTTGGAAGGTATTTTAACATGTTAGTTGAAAGGTTCACATGTCCAGGAGCTTTACCCTTTTTGAGCTTATCAGTATAAGATCTCAGACGGACAAGTGTTCGCAATAGGTTTTAAATTATTTAAAACGTGACTTTCATTATTTAACTGATGATAATTTTGTTGAAGTACTAGCATGAGGGAAAGGGTGTCCAGCACATCCTGGTTAGGGGTAAACTGTCAAGCGAGGCTGTTAGCCAGAATCTCAGCTTTATCATTATTCAAAATAGCTATTGAGTGAGGGCTGTTGAGTGCCGGGATATGCTTACGTCTCTTACGAATTAAGGAGGTTGCCCTCCACATGAATTTATCCGCAACAGTGAGAGATTCAATATAGTGATTCCATCGAGTTCTAGAGTGGATCCTAATCTTGTGCCGTATATGGGATTGGACACGATTAAGTTCGTTTTCAAGTAAGGGTTTTCAAGAGTAGGATACCGCGAAAACTGCCAGTCACGTCTAAGATTATTCCTTTCTCTGATCAGATCCCGAATGGGCTCCGGAAGTTTGTAGTAATTAGGGGGAAGCTGAGTGGTTTAGAAGCCCTAGTGAAAGCAGTCAAGAGAGAGTCCCTAAACTTGGCAATCGCCAGGTCAACCTCTTCCCGCGTACTAGTTGGCCAGATGGGGAAACCTTCTTGGGAGAGTAGGTATCTATAGTTATCCCAATGAGTAACGAGACCACCAGTGTTGTTGGTGTTAAAAGATCCCACTTCGAACCCAAGTACTACCGGGAGGTGATCAGAGGAAAGGTCGTTTATTACCTCGACATTATGGGAGAAAGGGATATTGAGGATTATGCCGAAATACATGGTTGAAGGATTAGGGCCAACATAACAAGCAGGGAAGGGAGGGACGATCACCTGAGACATATTATGATCAACCCAACGCCTAAGGTGCACACCTCGCATAGTAAAGCTCCTGCAACCCCAGGAATGATGGTGTGCATTGAAATCACCTGCAATAAGGTAGTTGGCCGAAATGCCGATAATTGCATTTAAATCCTCAGTGAGCAGTTTAGAATGCTTGGAAGGGGACACGTAAATGGATGCAATTTTAACTTCTGAATACCCAGGAGGGAAATTTCGACCATAGTATATTCGCATGCTTTAAGAGGGGGAGTGGGGACCCTTTGGCTCGCGATTACATAAAATTTAGATTATTAGAAATTACCAATTTATAATTAAATAACACTCGATTAATGGATGCAAGCCATATAATAACAAATAACAATATAATTAAATGAATTAGCAATAAAATTGGTTAAAAAAGAATACAGCCGAAGCTGGAGGCCGGACATATCCAGACAGATACACAGACGAGGGACAGAGCACAGAGTACTATATGGAGAAAAAGTGTCCACCCGCATAGCTTCAGGTTACCATAATAAAGTTTTTCTCGCCAATTAGCGAAGTAAACAGTTCCTTATCGCTAGAAACAGTTCTTTATCGCTCGGTTGGCGTAGCGATACGCTGCATACTCCCTCCGCAATGTCATTGAAAATGTACATAACGATGAGGGGGCCGAATAAATGCGACTTGTAAACAAGTAGCCCAGAGCGGGTTGTTTGTATGTTCGGTGGTGTATCGGCACACTGAGAAGTGTGGGTTGCTTGCATGTTCGGTGGTGTATTGGAACACTGAGGAGAAGTAGATGAATTGTCCATGGCTATGAAAGCCGGTTTGAGGCGATCGATGGAGATTGTTCGTGTGGCTCCCTTAATCTCCAGATCAAAGGTTTTCTCTCTTCTTAAGAGTACTTCGTAAGGTCCATCATACGGGGCTTGGAGGGGTTTTCGTACTCCGTCATGGCGGACAAACACATGTGAGCACACGTTGAGGTGAGGGTGCACAAAAATCGCTCTCTGTCCATGGCAGGATGTTGGGACTGGTCTCACTCTTGCAAAAAGGCATTTTAAGTCCTCCCCAAGTTGTTTGGGTGAGGCATCAACCGGTTTTGGGCCGAAGAACTCTCCTGGTAGTCGCAGAGACTTGCCGTATATCAGTTCAGCGGTCGTCGCACCGAAATCTTCTTTGAAGACGGAACGGAAACCTAGCAGCAAGGAGGGCAGTGCTGTAGCCCACTGGTCTGTGTTGTAGACTTTCAGGGCTGCCTTTAATGGGCGGTGGAATTCCTCGATCAGGCAGTTTACCTGGGGGTGGTACGGGGAAGCTTTGCTTTTCTTTATGCCTAGTAGCTGAGAACCGAAATAAATCACTCTCAAACTGCCTGCCCAGGTCAGTGGTGATGCGAACAGGACAGCCTAATCTAGAGATCCAGTGAGTAAAAAAATTCTGCGCTACTGCCTGTGCAGTGATGTCTGGAATTGGGACAGCCTCTGGCCACCGTGTGCACCTATCTATCATAGTCAAACAATAATAATTTCCTTGGGAAGGAGGGAGATGACCGACAAGGTCGAGATGTATATGTTCGAACCTCTGTGATTTTTCTGAAAATTTCCCTACTGGGGTCTTAGTATGGCGGGTTATCTTTGACTTCATGGAATGCAATGCCTAGCCCATTTGGAGCAATCCTTTCGACTGGAAGGCCAAACAAATCTGAATCGAATTAATTTTGACGTACTGTGAATACCAGGATGAGATAAATTATGTAAGGATGCAAAAGTTTTCTACTGAAATGATTCAGGAATGAAAGGACGTGCAGTACCCGTTGATAGGTCACAATAAATAGGTGTTTCCACGTCTGGTAAAGTTATTGTTTTTAATTGTAAAATTTCAGAGTTATCTATTAAATGTTTTAGCTATGGATCGGTTTGTTGCACTTGAGAAAGTTCCCTGTAATGTATGGGGTTCGGTATGGATATAGCATCTATCCGTGAAAGCGCATCTGATATTTTATGAACCTTTTATGTGATGAATATCAGTTGTAAATTGGGATATGACATCCTATTGCCTAGACTGTCTTGGAGAGGATTTGTCTGAGCATTGCAGGAAAACGTAAGTAATTGGCTTGTGATCCGTATATAAGGAAAATTTTCTCGCCTCGAGCATATGCTTAAAAGTTTGATGGCAGTATATGCTGCTAATAGATCTCCGTCGTATGCGCTATAGTACTGTTCTGTTGGGGAAAGTTTTCGGGAGAAAATGCGAGGGGTTGTAATGCCTTGTCCACTACCTGTGACAATGTCCCTCCAATTGCAAAGTCAGATGCATCGACTTGTAAAATCAGTTCGGCATCCGGTTTCGGGTGTGCCAGTAGAACCGCGTTTGACACTAGAAAGTCTTCCAAAAGATCCGGGTCACCAGTTTGGCTCGCGATTACACGTGCCATAAAATTTAGATTATTAGAAATTACCAATTTATAATTAAATAACACTCGATTAATGGATGTCAGCCATATAATAACAAATAACAATTTAATTAAATGAATTAGCAATAAAATTGGTTAAAAAAATACAGTCGAAGCTGGAGGCCAGACATAGCCAGACAGATACACAGACGAGGGACAGAGCGCAGAGTACTAAGTATATTGAGAAAAAGTGTCCACCCGCCTAGTTTCAGGTTACCATAATAAAGTTTTTCTCGCCAATTAGCGAAGGAAGTAGTTCCTTATCGCTAGAAACAGTTCTTTATCGCTCGGTTGGCGTAGCGATCTGCTGCAACCCTCACACGGGGAATCGACCGTTTAATATATATTATAGAAGTACCGCAGAACGAATCGAAGTACGAGGTCTGTCATCATGGTAACACTCGTAGTTCGCTACATTGGGAGGTTTACCCCGGGTAAAGTGGATCTCCGCAACCAAAAGCACGTCCAAATTGCGTTCAAAGTTTTCCGCGAACAAGAAACCAACAAACGAAGGAACCAGGTGGTGGGGAAGCCCTGTGAAGAGAGCCCAACAAAGCTCTCATAAAGGAGGAAGACCTGGTCCACTCTAGTAGAAGCGGTCAGGAGGGCGGGCAAGGCCTTCTTAAAGGCCAGGAGAATAGTAGCGCGGGCATAATTCGCCTCGAATACTAAGAGATTTTGGATAAACTCGGTATCCGAACAAGCTTCAGCTAGGGTCAAATTTTTAGGCGGTTCCATATTTTTACTTTCCACAAGAGTGGATTTGGAGGTACGTGAGTTTCGCGCAGCATTAGCGTAGCTAAATGCCGGGTCCACCTTCGTGCTCGTGAACGTCTTAACTGGTTTAGTCCTATTTTTAGAATTTTTAGGCTTTGAAAATTTAGGGCAATTCCTGTAACTCGTCGGACGAAGACCATTGCAGTTACAACAGATGCATGTCTGGATAATGTACTTCACTGGACAATCATCAGATAGATGTTCCTTAGCACATCTGACGCAACGGGGTGGCAGTCTGCAAGCGACCTGACTATGCCAAAAGCCCTGGCACCGGACACATTGACTCGACCCTTTTTGGCCCCTATATTTTTCGATTATCACCTCCATACCTAATACTTCTGTAATGTTAAAAATTCTTGTTACGTTCTCGGTTTTTAATACTTGGACGTAAAACAACGGCATAGGTACCAGTTTGGTTTTGGGCCCTTTCAACATCGGAGTGATCTTTACATCAAGAAAATCATACTTTTCAATCTCTTTTTTAATTTATTCAGGAGAGGTGAAAGGCAGGTAACCCTCTGATAACTACTTTAAATGGTTTATCTTCGTCCAGAAGATAAGTCTTACATTTAACTTTGCCCGAGAGCAGGAAATTGTTCACTGATTTGTGCTCTTCAGCCGTAGCTACTGAGAGTTTGATGTATTTCCTCAACATTTTGCAGTGTACCGAAGGTGCGAACGTACTGATGGCCTTTAGCGTGAAACTCCAAGATTTGTTCAGGATGATGAGAAAAAGGAGGACGCTTTCTCTCCTTTTTCGCCGGTTGACATCAGGTTTGGGGCTAATATCGTCATTCGATTAGTTTTCAAGGACTGAGGTGTCCATCTTATTATTATCTAGAAAAACGTCCACAGGGACATTATATTTTTTAATTATGTTTAGAGGATCTGACTGTTTGATTCTAAATCTGTGTGCCTTCGAAATTTATTTTTGCTCGGAAGGCGAAAACCTTCTTCGTCAGTTCGAGCTGCTTTGTCAACACGTACGGCAAGATCCGGAGCCAATCTCTTGTCACCATAGCTCTGTTTTGCCGCCTCGGGAGGAACCACAGATGGAACATAGTTCCTGAAATAGCTAGAGGGAGGCTCTTCGCTCGGACGCGAATTGTACTCCGCCAAGAGAAGGGAGTACAGCGCGTGTACCTGATTATATTTCATCGTAGCAACTGCTTCAGCAACCCTGACCTCTTCGCAGTCCGACATCTTGGAAATGTTGCGATTGAACATCTTGTAGTGGTAGTCAAACAAGGAGATTCCAGCCAGGATTCCATATATCTCCTCGTGGATCATCGTAGAAATATCACTCAAGGTCTTTAGCGTTTCCACGAAAGGTGGAAGAACAAGCGTAGGGATAGAATAGAAGTTAGTTGGAATATTCTCGGAGAGAGCGCTCGGACACACGTCCGCACACATCGTCATCTTGAACGGCTATGAGTTGAAAAAAATTATAATTGAAATCAATGACCAGAAAACAACTGTATCAATAGATCGTGTCAAACCAGCGTTCAAGTTATCAGACGAACTAAAATCTCCCAGACTTGTTGATCTCCAACAGACTGAATTTCCGAACAATTCAGCAAAACCTGTGGTCAGAAAATCTGGACGATGTGTTCGCTTTCGGAAGCGATTGGTGAAGGAGATATGACTTAATATTTCGTTCGCTCACCGATCACTCACTGAGGGTAGGCGATACTCTGTAACGAGCTATCACGAATCATCATCGGCTCTCCTTTCGCCGAGCTAGTGTGCGACCTGTCCGCGCAGCTTCAGACAACAGCCTCTCCTCACAGGCAAGCCGAAGAGAAACATTCGCTTTGGACAATGGGCAGTAGTCTAGTCGCTCTCGCTCTCTCTCACTCGCGCGCTAGCATATCACGTGTGCTACAGCGTAGCAATTTTACATCTTTAATAATCCGTTGTAAATCTCCTTGTACTTATAAATGTATATATGATTTTGTTAATATAATATATGTGAGTTAATATATGTGTAACTATTTTATAACCACCATACATTCATATACCTGTTTTCTTTTTTGCAGTGAGTTAAATTTTCAATTCGCGAGAAAGGTTGCAAAGGACGTACCTTCGAAGATTCACTGTATCACACGTCTTCCGTAAGTGAATGATAAAAGGTTATGGTAATTGCAGCCCACTAATATTTTTAACTAAAGATGGCGGATATTATTGATGTTAGTCATATGTAAAGAAGTAAAAATTAACGAGGAAATTCGATTAAAACTGAAAGAATACAGGACTCCAATCGTTATGTTGGCACAGATGCTTAGGGGAGTGTCGCCTCGGGCCATTTGTGATTTAAGTTTGTAGTTTTCAACGTTTTTACATCAAATGACCATTTTTTAACCATATATGATTTACAGAGCATCGACTTGATGTATATTATTAATGCAATGCCATGTACGCTAAATTGTTTTTGTTTAACAGATGAATGAAAGTCTATATTCAATAATTGAAGCTATTAATTACTTGTCAGGTGACAAGGACATTGCCGTGGAATAATCATGAAAAAAAAAGATTATAGGTTATTGGATACATTCATATTCTTGGTGATTACATTCATATTGGTTCAATGCTACGTATCCATACAAATCAAACGTCAGTTACAACTGCATAATAATCAAAGGGCGCATTACTTGCATTAAGCTTATTAGATTTACAATGTTGAGCTGCAGGCCGCCCACATGGTATAGTGTTTAGTGTATTGAGCTTCTACGCAGTGGGCATAGGTTCAAATCCCGAGTAAGGCTTGGCTGTTCCCATGTTGTTGTTGCAACTCATAAACCTACATGTGACGTCACTCCTCATTAGTTACTGTTTGGGATCTGGCAGCATCTTTAAGATAGTAGTTTTAGAACATAAAGTAAAAAGTACGGTTCTCAACTTTACGAACAACTACGTAATCTATGTACAAGTTATCAAAGCAATTGTTCATTATGTAAATAGTCTATGTGTGTCATTTGTAATTGTGTGTGATCTACGTTCTGTGAAATAAAGCATATATAAATCTAACGAAGCTCTTCGTAAAACTCAAAAGTTGTCCCCTCATAGAGAGCAATGTTGGCTCACCTAAATGGTGCTCTCCTAATAAAGTAGTCAACAATTTCCGTGGTATATTGGGCGTAAGTCTTATGACACGTATCTCCGTATTAGAAAAATAAATGTTGAGCATCATAGAAGTCAGAGATCTCCTCGAAGCTGGTTCTATTAACTGTAAAAGTGTTCTGTGTCTTGTTTTCATCCCACTAAAAGCAAAGAAATGTGGTTCCACGAAATATAAGTTGAGTGATAATGACTAAGGATTTCTATAGCTGCATGAAAAGAACACTCACCCCTTAAACATTCGAAAGTAACAAGTATAACAGTCGGTGGGGCTCTTAAGATTTAATCTTAAGGGGGGCTAGGTGAGTTGAATGGATAAAAATATTTTTAATGGGAATTCTATAAAATTCTCTATAGTCGAGTACAGATAGCTTAAAAATATGCTGAATCTAGAAGTAATTGTAATATAATTTCTCTTGATGGATTCTTATATAAAAATGTATGAAAAGACAATGGTAAAATGTCTACCACCCGGCGGGGCTGCTTAGGCCCAATATTGTGGATTTTCCAAAACGGTCCCCGTGTTATCTGAATTGAAAGTTAAGGTCAACATGGAGGCATCTTACATTTTGAAAGGAAACATATTTTTTAATCATAACTAGAGTTAATTCTAAATACAGATTGCATTATTATTTAAAAAACCATCTACATCTTCAAATAATATCCATACGATTATATAAAAGAGGGTTTTTTTGTGTGTGTTTGTGTGTAATCATATAATTTTCCGCAAGAACACAAAAACTTGTGAACCATCTGGGCTGACATTTTGCATGAGAGTAAGTAATAATATGAGCTACACAAAAGACTATCATGTTTCAAAAATCCCCTCTCTTAGGGCTCCACCCCGTTGGCCGTAAAAGTTCCAATTTTATTCTTATAGAAATAATTTAATTTCATGTTTACCATGGAAACATTAAATGCAATGTAAAATTTTAAAATCATCTTGTTTTTTTATTACTATACACACTCACGGACACTACCCTTAACAAAAATATATAACATATATTATAAAAAAATAGTTTACATCTTAACATTTATTATAAAAAAGTGATTAATTTGTTTTTATCATAGCCATTTCAATTCCAAAAGTTTTACTCATGTTACATATTACAGTGATTTCTTTTATTGCAGTAGTGGTCTAGTGAGTTAGTCCTCCTCATCAACATTGACACATGCAGAATTGTAGCAGCTGATGCCTCGACAATCGGTGCAAGCACTTGTGCATAACATTCCTTGCCTTCTACAAATGCATTGTAGGGTACAACCGCATTTTACAAACTTCATCAAGTTGTCTTCCGCTGGTGCTTTTGACATCTTTATAGGTGTTAGCTTTCCGTGAGTTAGTTCCTAACCCCATTCTAGTGGGTCAATTTCGATGCCCAGTCATTGTTGAATTTGATGGTACACTCTTAAGCTGTGAAAAGAGTTTGCATCTGTTGTTGGAGGTAATGATTCTGGTTTTAAAAGACTGGTGGATTTAGTTGCCTTTGCTGTGAAAGTTCGAAGTCTAAGCCCAGTCCTTTCAGCCAGTCCTGTACCAATCATTACAAATCCAGTGCATCCAAGGAAGCTCATTATTGTATATAGCCCATCTAATCTTAGGACAGTTTTCCTCAAAATACTTGTCTGTGGTTCATTGCAAATAATACTCAAAGCCTCATGGAACAGAGGCTGATCGAAAATCGGAACAGGTGTTTGATTGTATTTTTTAGCATGATCAGCAACAAACAGTAGGGTTCAGAGGATAAAAGTTTCATTTGTTGGATCCATGTCTATCATTTGCAGAAATACTACTGATGATACCCCTGGGTGATCACCTTTGTGGAGAAGCTGACAAACTCCTTGCCATGCTGTACCGTCGGTTTTAAAAGACGTGGCATAGTCCACAACATGTCCAGATTTTCCGTGGGGTCATGATACTGGATTACATTGACATGCTTATACTTAAAAAAACTCATTCCACTAGCCTAAGAAGGATAAACTATGATGGGAATTTTCTCCACCTCCTTTAGTTCTTCAAAAGAACGATTACGTTTCTTGATGGCCGTAGAAAACTTCCCTGCTGGAACTACGCTAGCTATAATACCCATCCCATGGAATGTTCTACTACCAACTAGGAGAATTATATTCTGGTCAATGTTGTCAGCAGCATATTGAATGAAACTCTCAGGAGAGGAAGGTTGTGAAAAATCAGGCATACTTGTACCTCTTTGTGCAGCAGCTGAATGCTCAAATTTCTGCCCCTCTGCATATGAACTACAAAAGCCCATACGGTTGACAGACTCGATTATGAATTTTGAGCTTGTGTTGTCGTGAAGTTGGACTCTAAGGCCTATGTGTAATAGTGTCACTAACCCTCGAGGTAGGGATGCGACATCGATGTCGATGCTTTCAAAACATCGATTTATTGAAGCCGATGTTTTTTTAACATCGATGTATTGTGCTCTATGTTTTACGTTGTCTCGATGCTTTTTTTAATGAAAAAGTACCGTAATAATAAAAAAATTACCATGTAGCATAATTTTCACACTCAGTAAATGTAAGTCTGAATTCTGAAAAGGACGAATACAGAAGGGGGAAAGATTTCTTAGCAAACAGACAAATGGCAATTAACAACCAATGAACCAATCAGAGCGCTTGGAATGTTCCTGACACTCCAGAACCTTCCATGGGGTTTTATTTTACAAATAGTATATACACGAGTGCATCCATTTAAGTTTTTGTTTTGTTCTGGTTTTATATAAGTTGACGTTAATATTATTAGTAAGATGCCTCCCAAAAGTACCGTTTGGAAATATTTTTACAAAACCTCTGACAAATTGGCAAAATGCAATATTTGCCTTAAGTCCCTCAAAACTTCTGGCAATACCACGAATTTATCTGGACATTTGAAGGAAAAACATGGCGGTATTTACAACGAGAATTTTGAGTCATCAAAGTAGCCGAAAGCAACCAAGTTTTTGTCATTTGTGTCTGCCCAATCAGAGAGTAAAATTAAATCACCCCCTCCCCCCACGACTAACCGAAGTAACATTAATGTTAGAGGTTACTAAACAAGTTTTAAAAAATGAATGTTCTAAAACATCGATGTTTAAAAACATCGATGGTTTTTGGGCGATGTTTTATTAGCATCGATGTTTTAATATTGAATATCGATGTTTCAAAACATCGATGTTTTGTTATCGATGTCGCATCACTACCTCGAGGACGCACAGCTTGCATAATTGCCTGTCCGATACAAATATCATTTTGTTCTTACTTGCCTTACTTATGACGAGGATTGATAGTAACAACCTTAATGTTTCAGGAATATAATTCAAATTGCATTTTAAACTACCTATGTCCTCAATGGCAGGATAGTTGTCTGGATCAATAGGAATATCTTTAATCTCGTTCCGTATTAATTTGGCTGCAGCTGCAATAAGGTTCATTTTATCTTCTTCAGTGTCTTCACTGGTTTTTGATTTGTGATAATCCTGCAACACATAAGAAGCTGTACTTTTGAAGGTGACAATATCCTTAGTGCCAGCAACTGTGCCAATAAAGATTTCATTCTTAGAATAATATGTTGGCTTCTGTTTCGTAAACTTAACTGAATAAGGTATGAGATTCATAGGTTGCAGGAAGAAATTCTTTCATTTTATTAGTTAAGTCTCTAATGATTACTTGTTCTTCGTCGTTTTCTCTCATGTACATTATAACTTTTAAAAATGCTTCATGACGTACTTCATCCTCTGGGCGATCTGGCGGAGCTTTGAGAATGTCACTAAATTGTTGTGGTACTGATTTTCCATTTCGAAATTTTACTAGACACTGTTTGTGATAACAGGAAACTGCAGCAGGTAAATCATATAAATTTAGAAGCCGTATTTTGACTTTCTCTGCCCATTCATCATTATGTTCATTGCACTTTTCTAGCACTGATGTTCTTAAGTTAAGCGTCCAAACTTCAAACCACTCGTTTCTTTTCCTCTGTTTATATGTTAAGCTTAATTCAAGCTTAATTCAGCTGCATAAAAATCAATTGTTTTTAAATAAAAATATGTTTCACTGGAACGTGTCGAACGGGAAGAACTGGGTTCATTCTCCAGTTTTTTAAATGGGAACTGCAAATTTATAAACTGCGCTCTACATTTTTTATGACCTTTTTGTCCAACGGTAACATAGTCTGCTATTTTTCGTACCTTACATGTTCTATGTATTCCTTCAACTCCTTTTTCAGTAAATAACAAACCTCATAACTGCCATGTATAATTCTTTCACAAATAATTCCGATTTCGCTGTCCATTTTTATCAGCTATCATCATACTAGGGTGGATTAAAAGACACAATGCAAAACTTTTTTTTACGAACTTAAATTTAATTACAACAACACTACTGAACACAAGTATAACCTAGGAAAGTTATTTACAACAAAAATTGATGTCACCATATCACACAATACTGTCAGCTGGTACAAAGTTGTCATTACTGCCAACTTAAAATCCATAAAACTAAATTTCCCCGAATAACAATAGCAGATTACAATTGTTTAGGAACTATGTTTTGCTAATAAAATGTTACTAAAAATACATGTTATATACTGAAATTTGCTCAATTTAATTCTTTAAATTTTACTAATTTACATATTTAATCTACTTGTAATACTTTTGGACTTATTGTCTATAAACCTAGAAATGTACGGCGGCCATTTTCAAAAATCCACCATATAAGGCCTACGCACCTCCAGGGAGTGGTAAACTTTTCACCATAGTTTTTTTCAGGCATTTTTACATAAGAATCCATTGACAGAAATTATATAACAATTGCTTCTAGGTTAACTAACAATTTTACTCGTCTACTAGGTTATAAAAATTTATTTAAAGAACAAAATCCAATTTTTATTTCTTTTAACAAAGTTCTTGAATTACTTCAAAGTTACATTAATCTCTTCTTGTATATATGACAAAGCCAGTCCGCTCGGGATTGTATCGTGGCAGATCTTTAATAGGTTTTTAAAATGCGAAAGATATAAAATGACCTTTCACTAATGCATATTGTTACCGAAAGCGTTTCCAAATATAGACTCTAGGATATATCATTTTGTCACACTTCTAAACTACATCCATGGTATTTTTTCATGGAGCTGTTTCAAACAGTTTTTCAAATTTTTCATAACGCAACTTGAATTCTGAGTTCAAAACTGCCGAATTTGTAAAAAAGCAAATCGCTGGCATAACATTGACTCTTGCCCCTCCCCCCTCTGGTTGCGCCACTGATAACAGTTCACACGCATTGTTGCGTCTTCGGCTTTACATAAAAATACTATGACTCCAAACCTCATCGTAAATATATTTTTTTCCTCAGAAAACAATTTTATTTAAATTTCTAGCGGTAAAGAAAAATCAAATATTACAAAGATTATTCAAATCTATATCAAAAATGCACTGGCAAAAATCATTTCCTAACGTGACAGGTCTTTTACTTGACGTAATTCGCCTCTGGACACCGTGAATTTTGAAGGCTATTTTCTTATGGGAACAGCATATAGGTAAATCATTATTGCGTCCTATAAGGGAACAGCACAAGAAAATCCATCCCTTAGTCAGCATATGAACCGACTGAGGAATGGTCGGGTTCGAAGTTTTCCCGTACACTCAAAAGGAAAAGGAATTTAGGGTTTTAGAAACTGACACACCAAAAAAGAAAATCGAAGATTTATACCATTTCTCTTCCACTATAAACTGATTATAAGGGTCAATGAAGCTGACGGTAGTTTGTAATTAGAGGAGATCGAAGTCGTTATTAACAAGGACAAAAGTGTCATCAACGTATCTCATCTAGGACAAAAAATAAAATTTAAAAAAAAGCCTTCCTCAAACCAATGGATGTAAATGTCACAAAAAACAGGAAAAAAGGAATTGCCCGTAAGCCCTTTCGTTATGTAAATAAACTGCCATTAATAACAACAACGGCTTTTTAAAATAGTAAAATAGTAATTTAAGTTGGAAAAACTTAATATTCAGTAACCCCATTCAGTATAGAAAATTAAGTTTATTAAAAGTTTACCTTAAAAATGCATAAAAATGTAACAAGGACGGGAAAAAGGATTATCCGTAAGACCATCCGTTGTTTAAATAAACTACCATTATATATAAAAAAAGGGCTTGTTTGACACAACTGCTAACTAGCTTCAGAAATTCCTCTACTTCAACAGCAGAGTAATGAAACTTGCCTTATATTGAACCTAAACAATCAATAGCACCTTAGTGTCAATATAAATGAAAAGTAGACAACATCAAGAGAATTTTTCCCATCATTGCTTGCACTGTGTGCTATTTGTTGTTTAACTCCTGGTGAAAAAGGCCGTATCGGCCTTTGAAATTCTCGAATAAAATTTTGTATAATTTTTAGAGAATCTTTGAAGGTTTTCCTTCTTAATCAATCTTTACTAGTCTGGTGCTCACTTTTATATTGAAGTTTTATAATGGCGAGAGTTTCACCTCTGAAATGATTAACTTTACCATGTTTAGATTTAATGGACGGTGGTGGTTACAACGAGATAAGTCAATCATTGGGAAATAATACTTAGTTTAAGTAGTGAGGGCACAGTTTTGTGTACTGATTCTAGTACAGTGAAACTTTTCTAAAGCGGACAGTCATGGTTCCGAAAATTTTTTTGAAGGGATTGAACTCTTATGTTTAAAAGCAAGATGACAATTCTCTTCAGTCATAGCTCGTAAAATGATTTTACTTAGAAATAAAGTCACAGTTTCTAGTTTCATGTGTTTTCAACAGAATACATTCTAGAGTTGACAGTTCATTAATTGGAGTACGGGAACGGTTCTGGATAATCAAAAGAAAACAGTTCATGAAATCATTTCTCCAGAAATGGTTCTTCCATCGACTATACAGTCGAATTATACAACTCGCGTCCAGAAATTCAGATAGTAGCACCATTTCCACCACACAAAATAAAGAAGACAATTAATCGTCACAGGCACAGGCTATCCTGTTTTAACAAGTATGTAACGGAGAAGCATTACATCCTTATATGCACGTATGCAGTAACCCTTAATATTAACGTTGTTGTGTTGTTGCTGATCCCTGTCACCCAGCAGAGCTAGATTAAGTCCATGATACCGCACACTCTCAAGAAGTCAATGACCAACAATGGCCGCTCCAGAAGATCTTCCTTTTCAAGACCCAAGCACACTAGGATATGATCCGGAGTGGCTTGGCCTTTGGAACATTTGGTACAAGTAGGAAAAACTTTCTCCTTGTTAGTATAAGTCAATGTTCTTAGGTGGCCACTACGAAAGCGGGGTATTGTAGTTTGCTTCTGTCTGCTGCACCGGAGGAACAGAGAACCACAGGGGCGATTATCCTGGTACCAATGGTGCACGGGGGAGATGGCAAAAGCAGACCTTACAAGACAGTTATGAATGGGATACAGTTCAGTATATGTCAGAGGCGCCGGCCTATCCATAGACTCTTCAGCACCTCTTTTTGCCAGGGTATCAGCAATCTCGTTACCGCAAGGTCTACATGGGAAGGGATCCACTGTAAATGAATCTCACGAGATGAGGAGAGCCGCTTCAGCTTGTCCAAAATAGCTACTCCCGTATTATCACGGACACTGTGCCAGTTAGAAAGATGCTGGCAGGGCCCGACTTAGCCTAATTGGGGCTCGGGGCAAAAACTTCTTTGGGGCCCTCCTCTGCTTCACTACTTCAGTAATGAAGAACCGAACTTTATGGAGATATTTAAATTTTTCTTCTCATTATGGATATATAACAAGAAAATTGACTAGAACCTAAAATAGCTATAAAGTCCCCCCCCCCTCCAATCGCCAGGCGAAATATTGTTCTGTCCATTTTATTGATTTTCTGACAATTCTATGTCCATCATTAAAAGGGATATAGCACATCTGAAGAGCCAAAATTTGACAAAAATGCTATTAAAATTTATCCATTATATTTCCGTGATTTTTTATTCCCAACAATTTGCAATTGATCCTGGCTTGTTATACCAACTTCAATAAATATTATTTCTTTTCTTTTTTTATCGTCAATAATAATATCAGGCCTATTAGCTGATTGTTTTGTAGATGTTGCAGCTGTTGTATCCACTCTTACTTCAACGTCTATATTTGCATTAATTTCTTGTATTGAGTGATTTCTTAAACGTTTACTTCTTTTTAAACCTTATTTATTGCAGACTCTCAAAATAATAACAATAAATAAAGAAAAACATACATAAAAAATTCATATCCTTGCTGACATTAGGGCGGAATTCAGCTAAATTCTGCCCTAGAAAGCCATGGATTTAAGAATATAGATTTGTGTTCATACGATCGATTAATGAAGAAACTAACATACAACTGACGGATTTTACACTGTACTGATATTTTGTTTAAAAATGTTCATTAAAGAAGGAAACGTAAAATAAACCTTCTATTCGATTTGGGGCCCCCCCCCCTCTGATGTGGGGGCCCGGGATAACTGCCCCGTATGCCCCTGCCTTAGTCAGGCTCTGGATGCTGGATGGCACTCCGGCTATCAGACAGAATCCAGATTTCTCCAGCTCCAGATAGCGAAAGAACCATGTCAAGGCCTGCAAAATATTAACGTAACAATTACATCAAATTTTAGCTCGGAAACCTTTCTTTTCGCCATTCATAGATTTAATGCACAACGTAGTTTAAGCTCAACGATCTATACTGACAATGCGAAACATTTAAAAAAGTTAACTAGAAATTGAAAAAATTACCGGAACTCATTAACAATCATAAGGAAAATTAATTTTATGATAATCATTTTATGGATTTCTGGGGTTATTTATTATAGACAAGGCAATGGTGGAGAAATTCCATGAATGGACAGAAAAAAAATCATAAAATGATGCACACACAAAAAAAAAGTAACAGGTAAACATGTCTGAAGTTGAAAGAGATCAAAATTGTGATAGTTAAAATAGCAATGACTTACGGTTTAAAATGCACTCTATAACAAAATAATCTATGCTTCAAGGAGTTGTCCGTTTGTAATGAAATTTCATATGCAAAAATGTTTCTATCGAACATGCAAATGATTAAAATTTGGTGTCCAATGAATGAATAGCGGGAACTCCAGCGCATAAGAACTGCGCATCTAGCATGTGTATATAAGGAGCGATTCTCGATCTGATCAAAATTTCTGTTGCATTTCGACTGCGGATATCTTACGTTGACTGCAAGAAAGCCTCACCGAAGGATTCGGGCTCATTACGAGCATATTTCAGATTTTGAAAGAGGTCGTGTCATCGGAGTGAAAGAAGCTGGATGGGCAAATTGAAGAATCGCTCGACATCTGGGTCAAAACGATGCAACGATTAGACGATGCTGTACGAGTGGGTCAACAACGGCAGATTTAACCGTCATGACGGCAACGGTCGACCTAGAACCACAATAGAACGGGAAGACAGAGCGATTGTCGCTATCAACCATGCGACGTGTGACCTACTCACAAGTGTCTAATATGACTTTTGACAGACGACTGAGAGACCGGAATCTACACTCGCGTGGACCGTTACACCGCTTACCCCCCACCCCCGCCTGTACACCGTGAAGTACGATTACAGTGGTGCTTAACTCGATAAACTTGGATCTGCTCTGACTGAGGACGTATAGTTTTTAGTGACCAATACCGTTTCCAACTGTGTTCCAGACGTCCAGAACATCGTGGGGATCCTGCCCTTACTTATGCATGCCACACAGGCCCACAATAGGGCGTTATGGTCTGGGATGCCATTTCCTTTGAAAGCCGGATCCCTTTGGTAGTCATTAATGACACACTTACAGCACAGCAGTATGTAGACGACATTCTGCCACCCGTTTTCTTGCCTTTCCTCTTGCCCCACCTCGGACTTACTTTTCAACAAGCTAAAATTACCTACACAGAATCATTTCCTTTAACACCGAAAACTAAACATCCTAACATATTAGAATATATATGTAACGGAAATTAATTGTGTTTTTCATGTGTAGAGGGCGTTAGTCGTTCATGTTTTGATGTATTTTAAACATTGCTTTGTCTCATGCAATAATCTACCAGTGTTCAGTACTCTTTGTTAGAACCACCGAGCATGGCGTCCGTTTAATGGACGATTAGATAATGAATAAATATTAACCAGGATAAGAGATGGCTATTTTATTTGGAGTCTGGTCATCCTTTTTGCCTCAATATATATATATATATATATATATATATATATATATATATATATATATATATATATATATATATATATATATATATGACGGGCCTCATAAACTGGGCCCGAAGCGTGCTCTTATGTCGTAGATCCCTCTTAATTACTCTCTAATACTTATTAATAATATTGCAGTCAATGAACATAGGCCGTGGTAAATGATTACAATTTAACTATACCCTAAAAGTTTAAACTATTTAAAAGTTTTCAACTATTAAGTAAGTTACCCTCAATTCAATCCGCACATAATTTAGTTTTCCAAGTAATCATCTCAATTCTCGCGATGCGTGCCCGCTGAATCTCAATGCAAATCCCGCTCTGTCGAAGCTCTATTGTCTCTCAAGGAGTCTAACCTTATCGCGCATGCTCATTATGACGTCTGCCGAAGTTTCCAGAAGAATCTTTGCTTAGTCTGCAATTACTTTTCGCTCGAAACCCAGTCTAAACTCCAAAAACAACTCCCCATGCGATTCTCCTTTCTTGATTCCCTCCGAGGCCATCCAACTTTATTAATAACTCTTATAGCTTATGCATTCGTAGACGCGTGTAATCTGATTGACTATGAATAATCATGGCTTTTAACGTTAGAAATTAGTTATTTTGAAGCCCCCTGTAAATTGTCGCAATTAAGGTTTAACTTATATATATATATATATATATATATATATATATATATATATATATATATATATATATATATATATATATAATTGATAACTGATTAAACATCAATACTCAATGATCCGGTAGACCGCGATTGATCTTATTGACATCGTGCATGTGTACTAAACTAAATCGTAGATAATACATGTCCATTCAGCAAATTATAAAGTTGGCGAGCTTTTATTTTACGAGAAAATGCAAATGTAATTACCTTCGGTGATCCCAGTCTTCTTTTGTCACGAAATCTAGAGCAAGACGAACCTGATTCAAGAATCTGAAAATCGGGTTTCACCAAGAGAGAATTAGCGCCAGCAAGGGTCAATTTTCCATTATCCCTTTGCCAATGCTCTCTGGCCAGAAATAGGTCTGTGTAAGTGATAATGATATTTTGTTCAGTCGTAAAACATTTGTCAGTTTTATAATTGTATTATTTACAAGCATGCAGGTTGATTTCGGGGTGCCGTGATTACGCCTCTAATGAAATTGCTGGTATAGATCTGTTATGCCCGTAATACCCATCAGAGAAGTATACCGTGCAATCTCGTCTTCAGACCTCCAGTACCAGTATCGGATACCATTGCTTTAAGCAACACGGCCAAGTGACACATCGCCAGTTCTAGAAAAAAATCAAATTGTCGCAACAAAAGCGGTGGTCTCGTATCCCCACTGAATTTCCGATAGCCTTCCTTCAAAGCATTCCTCAGACCATCGACCAAAATTTCGTATTTCAATTGCAGGCGAAGAACTACTCATCAAATGACTGCAGGCAACTCAAGAGAGTTACGAAATAGAGAATCCTCAACTTCTATAAGCTTCAGTTTCAATGGAAAGGCATTCCCAAAAATGAAAAAAATTATGTTTAAAGTCATAGTACAGAATAATTGGGTAACGGGTCCAGAGTTCGCTCTTGCTACAGAGTTCTATATGGCCTAAGGCACCGACATCCCAATATTATTCCAGTCGCTAGAATGTTCAATTGCGATACCTCATCATAAGTATGATGTCGCAAATGAACATTCTAGCGGCACAATCAACGAGCAGCGTAATCCAGAACAAACAAATCTGCATAAGCATTTCATCCATGATTTATCAAGCTTCTATGAAGCAACGCTAGCTGCATGTTGCAAATCGGAGTTAAAAAAATAGCAAAGATCCAGCGGAAAATATTTTTCTATCCATAGTTTTCGTTATAGCTATTAATAGGGTACTGTGAAAAGAGTTGAAGGTTCAAGTTTGCACTTCGGGCTTCGCGGTTTATTTAGGTTTATTGAAATGTTGCTTTTCAGAAAAAAGAATTTACATAAGAAAAAGTAGTGAGTTCTTTGGTACTGACAGTAATGAAAAGTGTTTATTTATTAACATTATTTGTTTTCCACAGTATAGTTTTCTTCTTATGCTGGCTCAACCAAAATTGACGTTTATGCTACATTTTTAATCCTCTGCTACAGAACTGGGTTAGTACCTGTCGATCATTTATGGGTTAATATTTACAACTCCAGCGTACCAGGCAGCCTTGGACCTAGTTTCTCTTTGTCGAGGAGCCCCTTAACGGTGGTGAACCTATGTCCTATGTTACTGGCACGCTAGAGATATAGATATTTGCAACTGGCTCAGCCAGCACAACGTACTGTATGCATTTCGTCATTTATGGGTGGTAGCGAATTTATTAAAATTGTAACGTCCATCTGCCACATATGGGATTTGAATTTTTTACGTTTCCTAACCTCGAGTTGCTATTCTACCCCCTCAGGGATATGAGAGCTCGAGGTAGCCTAGCGGTAGCGTGTCGACTTTCGGTGCTCGGGGTGGTCGGATCGAATCCCGACAAGTGACGTTAAATACCTCCTTGTCTAGGCCGGATATGAGCACGTTAAATCCGTAAACCGGAAAGTCACTCTATGAGGTCAGAGAAGGTGGGAGAGGGTACGATACCCCCAGATGCCACCCCTGGGGGTACTCGGTCAAAATTGAGGTGGCACCTGGCTAAATCGGGCTCCGACCCTGGTGGTGCCATTGTACATCGGAGCCGCACCTTTTAGCCCACTAGCCTATATGGCCTGGAAAAAATTCCAGCCAGGGGGCATTAGAAACAACAACAACAACAACAACAACAACAGGAATATGACAGGTTAATTCCACTGATTTTCCTCAGACAATCTCTTTTTGCTTTTCAGGCTAACGACAGAGAATATTGGCACATATTTTATTTTATTTTATTTTTTTAAGAATTCAACAACGCTTATTATTTTTTCCATGAATATTCTTCATATCAAACTTAACGATCCATTTTTGTTCTTCCTAATGGTCGGGCGCCACTATGACCATTAACAAGGAGGGGGATTTTAAAGCACTTATATTCACCTCGAGGCCTGTATTATACCAACGGTACTACTGAGGTGATGTGAGGAAGTGTTACTTCAAATGACTTCTTTCTCAATGTGCAGGTACCAATCAACATTAAATAGAAGACATTGTAAGAAATTTTGCACTAAAACTAGTGAAAGAAAACAGGGAATAGAAAAATCCTAATAATTCACTAAAATGTGTCATTAGCTATAAATAATTATACCCCTTACTTGGAGTCAACATCAGTAAAGGAACTCCATCTTGAATTTTTGTTCCTTTGTGCATTCAACAGAACCTCTCGAGAAAGGCTATCAGAACAATACAAATTTCGAAAAATATAAAAAGTGATGAAAGATAGAAAATAAAGATCAGAACACATAGAAAAAATTTACTCTTCTTTTATATTTCCTCATAAAAAATGACAGACTCTTTATGAAGCAAGAAAGTAATAGTAAAATTTATATATATATATATATATATATATATATATATATATATATATATATATATATATATATATATATAAATGAATGTTTGTCTGTCAATGTTTGTATAGAAATCCACAGTTTAGAAGCGACGATCGTGAAATTTTACATACAGGCGTCGTTAAAAACAGCCAAGAACTTCCGGAATCGAAATTAATTATCGTTGATTTTTAATTAATAAGAAAACCAACAATTTTTGAAGGGTGAATCCAGAAATGTAAGAGCTTCACAGCCATTTACCAACTTTCAGCCAGCCACGTTAGGCGTAATGAACAGCGGGAAGTGAAAACTATCTAAAGATAAATAAAATAAAAAAGTGTCAAGTCATATATTAAACCAGAATAATAAATGAAAATAATTGTCTTTAAAGTCAGATTTTATACTCTAAACTTTATATTTTAAGACATTTCGGTTCATGATCGTAGATTGTAAACATACGTTCTTTGTTGTCATTTTCATTTTAGAAGTTCATTTGTTCATTAAATGCTTTTTTTCAAAAACGAAATATATCTTTATCAAAATATACACTGCTCAAAAAAATTAGGGGAGCAAGCAAAGAAGTTAAGAAAACCATGCGAGACAGCGACGTATTGGCATAAAATGGATAGTACACGCGTATCAATGCGCAATACAGAAATAAGTCGTAAAAAAATTTGTAATTAAGCTTTAATTCTTTGAAAATATAGAAAAAACTTGAAAAGATGATTTCGGGCAACAATTTGGTTACATGTAAACGATAAAAAAAGTATTGTTTAGAAATGATGCAAGATTTTTAATATGGTGTGTGGTCTCCTCAAACAGCTAAGACTGCTGCACACCTGTTTTCCATGGATGCGATGATGTTATCGATAAGACTTTGGGGAATACTGTTCCACTCCCCAAGAAGTGCAATCTCCAAGTCTCGGAGAGTAAAAGGAGGCCTTGGTCTCGCAGCAATGCGTCGTCCGAGCATGTCCGAAACATGCTCGATTGGATTCAGGTCAGGAGAGCACGCTGGCCATTCCATACGCTGTATTGTTTCAGCTTCAAGCATGTTCTCCACAAGACGAGCTGTATGCGGTCTGGCATTATCATGCTGGAAAACAAAGGAATCTCCAATGGCTGCAGCGTAAGGTATGACATGAGGTCTCAGTATCTCGTCTGCATACCTTCGGGCCGTCAAAGTACCATTCCGAATGATATGCAGGTCCGTACGTCCACCTATGCTGATTCCACCCCATACCATAAAACCAGCTCGTCTATATTGTGACCTTTCAGGAACGAATGTGGGGTTATTTCGAGTGCCCCTTTCCCTCCATACCAAAACACGTCGGGTGTCACACTCCAGACTGAATCGGGACTTGTCTGTAAACAGCACTTGGCTCCAATCATGTTGCTCCCAATCTCGATGTTCAGCAGCCGATCTTCTTGGGGCCACATGGTGGCGTGAGGTCAACGGAATGCAGACCATTGGCCTACGTGCATAGGGACCTCCCTGATGAAGCCTATTACGTACTGTTTGACTGGACACCCTTCGTCCTGTTGCCAAGAACAACTGTCTTTGCAGCTGAGTAGCATTGTCTGTTCTGTTTCAACGAGCTGTTAACAGTATATACCGGTCATCAGTTGCTGTAGTGGCGCGTGGCCGACCTTGCCCTGGTCGACGTCTAACATTCCCTGTTTCTTGGAATCGATTCCACGGCCTTGCAACGACACTTCTGGCGACTCCAACAGCGTCCGCGACACTATGTTGTGTTTGCCCGGATTCAAGTCTGCCTATAATACGCCATGCCATGGATTCCGGTAAATCACGTTGTTGAGACATTTTCAAGTCACCTTTTCTCAAAAAGAATAACTGAGCAATCGAATTTCACAGTTAAGGCAGTGAAACAGACGTTTCTGCAACATCCCGATTTCCGCCCTTATGTTCTTTTTCTGGTTTTTAGCGTCCTGAACTTTGATTTTCATATGAAGTTTTCTTCTTCTGTTTCCTGCTAGGCTTTAAATTATGGATGATTTATTTTATGTTACTTATCAGTGTAAGTATTTGCGTAATTTCGTTAAAACCACGTGCTCCCCTAATTGTTTTGAGCAGTGTATTTATTGATCTTTATCATACGATATCTTCATTTTGAAGAGTAAATTTTAAATTTCAATTTTCATGATTTCAATTTTCTTTAAATGCATCGAAAATATTTCCTTGCTGGAGCTTTAGACACATTAAAGAATTCTAAAAAAAAAAAAAAAAAAAAGAAATTGTAATTTATAGAAATTTGTGTGTTTAATTATTGCAATTCACAGATTTATATTTTTATAAACGTTGTATTCTGGTATTCTTTTTGCCTTTAAAGATTAGCAGAGAGTGGCAACAGAGGAGAGTCACATTGGTCGATGTTCCTTAAAGTTGACACTCAACAGTCGTTTGGAATAATCCTCTTTCTTTATCTTTTCCTTTATCTTTAGACATCTTTTTATTATTAATATTATTATATTTATATTATTAATATTATTATTTTTATAATACATATAACTATCTTTTTATTATTATCTTTATAATATATATTTATTTTCATATGCTGTTTCATATATTCATATTATGTTAGTGAAATAACTTTTGTGCAATTTATACATTTGTGTGTGTTTAATTGCTTTCATTAATAGATTTATATTTTTTTAACGTGACATTTTTACTTTTCGCTTAACTTTTCAAAATTCTTTACTTTCCAAAAGACAATTTGACTGTCAGGAACGTTGCTACGGTAGCCTCCCCCTCCCCCCCCCCTCCCCTCATGCGCATAACTCTTTAGCCATATATCGGCACGGTGCATCCTAAGTTCAGTTGGAAGGAGAAACTCCATTACGCAGGTCCTACCGACAAGCGGTAGCCTGACCCCTTACGACACTTATTTCTTTGTATTTCCATCATGTTGTTTGTGTGAGTGTATTATGTGTACGTCAATAAACGTACGTAGGCAGTCGCAAAAATTTGTCCTTTTACGTAGGTAGTCGCCTAAATTTTTGTGTCTATGAAAGAAGATTTTCATGCGTCCAGTATTGCATGACAAAACAACCACGACAGTTACGACATTAACATTTTTCCTTTTCAGCTTTTTTGGTGGTTCATTATAAATGTGTATATTTTATGTTATTTATACTGTTATTTATTCTAGGTTATTTATCCTGTGTTTAGTTTTATTTATACGGTTTAGTTTTTATTTATACTGTGTTATTTATTCATATTATGTTGGTTAAAGAACTTTCGTGTAATTTATACATTTGTGTGTGTTTAATTATTGTCATTATTAGATTTTTTTTTTAATGTGACATTTTTACTTTTTAGCTTTACTTTTGAAAATTCTTTATTTTCCAAAAGACAAATTGACATTTTTCCTTTCCAGCTTTTAGTGGTTTATCATAAATGTGTATATTTTATGCTATTTATACTGTTATTTATTCTACACTGCTGGCCACCCAAATTGCAACACCAAGAAAGACAAGAGATATCACAACAAAATTTATTTTGTAGATAACATGTTGACCAAGTATCAAATGATTAAATTTATAGACTTCTGTGAAGTGTGGTTCTTGCCAAAATCAGTAGCCAGAGTAGCCGCCATTGTTGGAGATCACCGCTGCCACACGCCTCGGCATTGATTCAAAGAGACTTTGGATGAGTTCTTGGGGTACAGCAGACCAAGCAGCTTCCACACGTTGCCAAAGTTGATCTGCTGTGGCAGCTGGGGATGGAATCTGGGTCAATCGTAGAGCAACCATGGACCACATGCTTTCTATCGACGAAAGATCCGGAGAGCGAGGCGGCCAGGGAAGCAATTCAATCTGGAGATTGACGAAGAACCGTTGGACAATGCGTGCCACGTGTGGTCGCGCATTATCCTGTTAAAATATGGCTGTGGGCAAGCCCTGAAGGTAAGGAAGGACAACTGGCTCCAACACCTCGGAGATGTAGCGCTGGCTGTTTAAAGTACCGGCAATGCGTACTAGAGATGTGCGAGAGTGATATCCAATACCGCCCCATACCATAATACCCGGTGCAGGACCAGTGTGGCGGTGCATAACGCAGCTGTTCAGCATCCTCTCTTCACGGTGTCTCCAGACTCGAATGCGACCATCGTGGTGTTGCAGACAGAAGCGTGACTCGTCAGTAAAGACAATTTCATTCCATTGTGCCGTCCACATCCTTCTGTCATCGCACCATTGGCGGCGGAGACGTCTGTGGTTCTGCGTCAAGGGTAGACAAAGCAATGGACGTCTTACGGACAGACCACTCTGCTGTAAACGGCGTCGAATGGTACGCGCAGACACTGGATGATGCGTTACAGACTGCATGTGCTGTGCTATGGTTCGTGATGTGACTGAGCGATCCGTTACTGCCATGCGCACAATTTGCCTGTCATCACGTGAAGTGGTGCGCTGAGGTGGATGCGATCGAACACGCCGGTCCGTCGTATCCTCTTGCATCCAACGATCACATATCCGCATTACAGTTGTTTGGTTTCGTCCAACACGACTACCGATTTCCCTGAAAGATAATCCACAATCTCGGTAGGCCACTATCCTTCCTCTGTCGAACTCGGATACTTGATCAAAAGATGATCGCTGTTTTCGACGAGGCATAATTGATCGTTTTTTTGAAAAGCCACAAGAAAAACACAATTGCCGAACATGAAATCGTCGAAATCTCCAAGCCTTAAATAGCGCTTTGAAGTGACGCCACAGGCGCGCGTGATGTGCATCTTTTCATTATTAATTTATTATATTTAGCATAAAATTGAAACAACAAAATGCCACCAAAAAAAAGGGCTAGATTTGGTGGAAATAAATATAATTCCAAAAGGAATAAAATATTATCGGCCAACGGACAAGCTTCGCGGAATGTGGAATCTGAAGAACAAAGATTTCGAAGGCTGGAAGCTGATCGCATAGCTCATGCTGTTCAGAAAACTGAAGAATCTCAGGAAGAGAGAAATGGAAAGCTGGAAGCTGAAAGAACAAGACAAGTTTCTGTGAGATCTACCAGTTTAGAATTACAAGGTGCAGCTTTTGTTTACAATCCAGTAAGTGCAGCAGCTATTTCACAAAGGTTTGTCATTGGAAGGATGGAACATGCCTGCCCTCATTGTGATGCTCTGAAGTGGAGTGGCGAAACTAAAGTCATGTGTTGCTGCAATGGAAAAATAAGTCTGCCTGTACTTCAAACACCTCCAGAACCACCCAAATCACTTAAGGGCAATGAAACGAATGCGTCTAAGCATTTTCTTCAGACCATTAGGCTGTACAACTCTGCTTTTCAAATGACTTCATCTGGCTCAAGTCGCATTGTTGCTGAACGTGGATTTATGCCGACATTCAAAGTTCAAGGGCAGGTTTATCATAGAATTGGAGCCATGTTACCGCTAGAAAAAGAAGGAGCACCAATTCCTTCAAATATATTTTGTGGGAGATGAAAGGAAACAGGCAGAGCATCGTTGTACCACCATTACGGGAACACGTGAGGATATTATTTTGCAGTTACAGTCTTTTTTAGAAAGATATAACAATTACATACCAACCTTCAAAACTGCAATGAATCGTATGCCGACAGATGATTACAGGTTAGTCATTCGAGCTGACAGGACACCGGCTGGAGAGCGAGTTTCAATGCCCCAGGTATAAATGAGGAGGCAGAATTTTTAGAGTGAGAATTTTTAGTTTCCCAATTCATGAAAGGTTCCCTTCAGTTCGTCACCTCAATTTATACCTGGAAAACGGGCAGCGTGTTTATTTCACTTAAGAAAATTTACAAGAGAGGATTATGCATCCACCAAAAACGGCATTGACTGCTTTCTGCCAAAAACAACATTGACTGTGTCAAAATGATGACTTTGCAAAGACCCTGCTATACTGTGAGCTGCCAAAATATTACACATGGAATGCTAATCGAAAAGTTTTTATGCGCAGAAAATAGGGAGTCGCTGTAAATGGTCATCCTGGTATCAAAGCAATAGAAAATCTTGGCCGTGTTTACACAGTACATCCAACAAATTTTGAATACTTCTATCTCCGAATTTTGCTCCACACCGTTACAGATCCAACTTCCTTCGAAGACCTTAGGACTGTTGATGGGGAAATTTGTCATACTTTTCGTGATGTCTGCTTAAGGCGAGGTTTGTTAGAGGATGATGCACATTGGGATATAGCTATGTCGGAGGCTACTGCGACTAAATCACAAAAAAACGAGGATTTTATATGCAATCATCGTCAATTGTGGATTTGCAGATCCCATGAATTATGGAATACACACAAAGAGAGTCTTTCAGAAGACATACGTCTCCAAGCTCAAATGATGATTTCTGGTGAAAATGTTTATTTTACCCCTGCAATATTTACTCAAGCTCTCATCTTAATTGAAGACAAGGTTTTAGAAATGATAGACAAAAGAATCCAAGACATAGGCCTTCCTACTCTCGACAGAAATTCTAATACAATCACTACAGAGATGACTAGAGAGACATCATACAGCATTGAAGAAGAGAGAAGTTACATATCCCAGAATGAATCGCCTTTGACCGATGATCAAAGAGCTGCTTACAATATCATCTTGGAAGAAGTACCAAAAACAGGGGAAAGATTTTTTTTAGATGCACCAGGAGGAATAGGTAAGACGTTTCTCATCAAGTTGCTACTTGCAAAATTCGAGAAAATTCCAAAGCAAAAGTAGCTATTGCTGTGGCTTCTTCGGGAATTGCTGCAACTTTGCTCCCTGGTGGAAGACCAGCAAATTCAGCTCTCAAGGTACCGCTTAATCTGGCCCAAAGTAAAACTTCCATCTGCAATATACCTAAACGAATAGAAAAAGCTCAGGTTCTACAGGAATGTCAAGTCATTGCATGGGATGAATGTACCATGTACCACAAGGATGCTTTGCAGTCCCTCAATAAAACACTACAGTTTTTAACAGGCAATGATTTACTCATGGGTGAAATCACCGTTGTATTGGCTGGAGATTTCCGACAAACACTGCCTGTCATTCCAAAAGGAACAATGGCGGATGATATTAATGCATGCCTTAAATCATCACATCTTTGGAGGCATGTTCACACTTTCGACTAACTACAAATATGACAGTTCATCTGCATGGAAACACATTGGACAGTCAGTTTGCTGATCTCTTGTTAAATGTTGGCAATGGATTAATACCACTTCATCCAGTAACTGGTCTCTTCTAGCTCGGAGAAACATTTTGTAACACATTTGTGTCTGTTGAAGAATTCGAAGCAAAAGTATTTCCAAATATTCGACAACATTTTACAGACCATAAGTGGCTTTTCGAATGTGCGATTCTTGCATCAAAAAATGATAGTGTAAATAACATCAACTCGAATATTCAAGAAGAGTTGCCTGGAGAAGCTGTATTTTACACATCAATAGATACAATTGTTGAAGAAAATAAGACTGTGCGCTACCCTACTGAATTTTTAAACTCTTTGGAACCTCCCAGAATGCAACCGCATAGTTTGGTACTGAAGATTGGATCACCAATTATGCTCCTCAGAAATTTAAATTTCTCAAGTCCTTGCAACGGCACAAGATTAGTGGTTAAGCAGCTCCATCCTCATGTCATTGAAGCAACAATTTTGACAGGCTGCGCCAAAAGTGAGGATGCTTTCATTCCGCGCATACCCCTCATTCATTCCGATATGCCATTTCAATTCAAGAGTCTACAAATTCCAGTTTGTTTAGCTTTTGCAATATTCATCAAAAGGCCCAAGGACAATCTTTACACGTAGCTGGAGTCAACTTGGAATCACTTTGCTTTTCTCATGGACAGTTTTACGTTGCGTGCTCTAGAGTTGGATCTTCAAGAAATTTGTATGTATTTGCCCCGAATCAAGAAACGAGAAACATATAGTTTATGAAGCTACTTTGAGGTAATATGTGGATTAGCTTAACTGAACAGAGATTTATATGGAGTTTAATATGGACAGGATGTTTCTATTATTGTTACAGAATCTTGCATTTATGGTGCGTGTAGCCATAATTGCAGATTTCTGTTAATTTTTTCGTTTGTCAGTGCCTTCAACCTATACTTTAATACTTTAATTTTTTTGCTACAGAATCTTGCATTTATGGAGATATTTATATGGAGATATTTATTATGGAGATATTTATTGCTACAGAATCCTGCATTTATGGTGCGTGGAGCCCTAATTGCAGATTTCTATTAATTTTTTCGTTTCTCGGTGCCTTCTACCTATACTTTAATACTTTAATTTTTTTGCTACAGAATCTTGCATTTATGGTGAGTGGAGCTCTAATAGCAGATTTCTATTAATTTTTTCGTTTCTCGGTGCCTTCTACCTATACTTAAATACTTTAATTTTTTTTCGGCTACAGAATCTTGCATTTATGGAGATTTTTATGGAGATATTTATATGGAGATATTTATATGAAGATATTTATTATGGAGATATTTATATTATGGAGATATTTATTGCTATAGAATCTTGCATTTATGGTGCGTGGAGCCCTAATTGCAGATTTCTATTAATGATTTCGTTTGTCAGTGTCTTCTACCTATACTTTAAATTTTTTTGTTGAATTATTTACATTTTACTTAAATTCAATTAAAGCGATACTTTGTTTAGTTTTTATTTATAATGTTATTTATTCTATGTTATTTATGCTGTGCTTGGTTTTTAAATTGATTTTGGTTAACAAACATACGACAATTTGACATTTTTACTTTTCAGCTTTACTTTTCAAAATTCTTTACTTTCCAAAAGACAATTTGATATTTTTCCTTTTCAGCTTTTAGTGGATTATTATAAATGTATATATTTTACGTTTTACTTTTCAGCTTTTTTTTGCTCCAATGATGAGAGGACAAATCTAGCTGAATTCTGATTAGTTTATTATAAATTTATATATTTTTATTCTTTCTTTGTTACTTATACTGTGTTTAGTTTTTAAATTGATTTTGGTTAACAAACATTCCACAATTTGGCATTTTTACTTTTCTGCTTTTAGTGGTACAATGATGAAAGGCTGAATCTACCTAAATTTTGAGATGTGTATAACATTTCACATGCTTTTTTTTCTATGTTATTTATACTGAGTTTAGTCTTTAAATTGATTTTAGTTAACAAGCATTCTTAAAATCCTGGGCAACGCCGGATACTTCAGCTAGTATATATATATATATATATATATATATATATATATATATATATACAGGGTGTCCATAAATAAAGTCCCACTTTCAAAAGGCTGCAAAAAAAGAACCACTGGTCAGAATGACTTCAAATTTGAACTGAATATACTGGAAGAAGGGGGAAACGATTTGGCATAATTAAAAAAAAGTTCAAAAATGCATCAATAGATGGCGCTGTAACATTTTGGAACTTTTTTTTATTATGCCAAATCGTTTCCCCCTTCTTCCAGTATATTCAGTTCAAATTTTTTGCTAACTTATTGTAATAGAATTAAACTATAGCATCTCTAAAAGTCGTATGATTAAAATGTACTAAACAGTCAAACTTTGAAATTTTGCAAAAACTACTAATTTTACTCATTTTGTACTATGTTGCGCGACCGGAAGATATGAAACAAATGTATAATAAGTGCATATATATTGATTTTTCATACGTTTAGTAGTTAATTCATGGTATAGAAACGCAATTAAAACCATCTGGCATGCTTAAAAAAATTATGAAAAATTAAGGTTTTTCACAATTTTTTGCTAACTTCGATGGCATTGCGCGACCGGAAGAAAATTAATAAAAAAATAATAATTAGTGCTTTTTTCACGTCTATACCAATGGCAACTTTTGTGCACTCTAGCGATCTGAAATTAAAAAAAAGTTTTTTTCGAACCACCCTAATAGGTGCATTGTAGATCCTTTAGAATATCACTCTCAGTTGCCATAAGAGCAGGTCTGTTCAGCCTCTCTTGTGCCATTATCAATCAGTATGCATATGTGATAATAATCACATTTGGAAAATTTAGCACAAGGGAGGTGATGCGTAGAACTTATGGGAGATGCAGTCGGCACGAGAGTGTTGATCATAGAGAAAATCGCTGCGCACAACTTTGAGAGAAACACACATGGAGCCATAGAAGAGAAACACAGGTTGCAGTTACTATCCAGGAAATCCTTTTTATTTAACTATGAAGCATTACGAAAGCGTTATAATTGCAGTGGCCACTGAACTTGCCTTGATGGGGCGCGGAGAGCTGTTTACATGATAAAGTTAAGACAGGAGCGGACAGCAGGTCCGACAGCAACGAGAGTTAGCTGAGAGAGAGCAGAGAGAGAAAAGTCTTCTGTTCATGCAATATTAAATGGGTGTTTTGCGATATTGACGCCAGAGGGCCTAAACTACTTAATATTTTAATTGGGCGTCTTTAGGTTCGTGGAGTTCACGTGTCCACTTCGGTTATCCTGGGGACTGATAGATCCCACGCTTGTTGGAGCTGCGACCTATTGACCTGGGAGCAGGATAAGTGGCCATAAAGTTCTTGTAAAGTGTGGTTTTGACGTTATGGAAGGCATAAATCCAGAGTGGTTCGAGGGCTCTTCAAGAATTTTGACATTACACTGACTGGAATCTCATAAACTTCTAACACTCATATCTGGGGATGTTACTGAGTTCAGATAGTTCACAAGCCTGCTTAATTATCTGCAGGGCTACGATAAATTATCTTATTTTACTTTTAGGTTGTAATTTTGGAAAAGGGGTCGTGCTTTATTAACAAGATAATATGCTTTAAAGTAAAGTAATTTAGGAAGACGCGTTTTCTTGTTACATGCATTCTTCAAATGTTTCATCTTGAAGAAACTCCTTTCTCCTGTCGGATTAGCAACCATGAAGTAAATCCGCAGTGCTATTTCAGCATTAGGGAATGAAGAAGTTAATCCGTTGTTTGCTACAAGGGTGTAGATATCAGATGCCTTTTGAGATTTATGTTTTGGCCTAAATTCAATTTCAGCTTTTCCTCAATCTCCTCGAAGCCCCCAACCGTCCGAGACCCACTGAGCTGCAGCCCCGAAAGCCCCTTCCTTAATCTGACCCTGGTGCCACCCCAATTTTGATTGAGCACCTACAGGGGCGACATCTAGTGGACTCGAACCCTCCTCCCACCCCTAAAAAACCACACGGAGAAACTTTCCGGCCTACAATGTGCCCAAACCCGGCTTAGACAAAAGACCATTCAGTAGTTCTTATCTGGATTCGAACTGAGCATCCTCAGAGCCGAATTCCGACGCGCTAATCACTAGCTGCCTGACTCATTAGTATCGTATGATATGTTATAAACTTTACCCTTGAAATTTTAATACTGTGTCACTGAACAAAAAATATCACAACAAGAGGACTCGTTGAAAAATCGTTCAGAGATGCATGGTCTCTGCCTATAAATCTGTGGACTTATACATTTGAGGCATTCTCTAAGCTTATAAATGCAGGAATGATTAGATGAAAATCAGAAAAGTATATTAAACAGAATTATTTTTGGAATGTTATTCCTTATTTTCGATATTTTTAAAAGGGACACGCTGAATCATTAAACTGGAGTACGTATATACTATTGAAAATTATGCTAATTTTAAAATCATCACTGTTGTTTCGTATATAACCCCTTTTCTCGATGGTAGGTGGTTGGCATTCAGTCTCAGAGCTTTCGGGTTCGAGTCTCCCTGTTGGCAGTGTTTGAAACCGTTCAGAATCTGCCTTAAACTGTAGGTCCTGGTCTAATTAGCCCTTGTGTAGCTCAAGTTGACTGTAGAGCCCTCAATCAACCAGTAGCGGATCAATCAGTTGGTGGGCCCCAAGCATAACGTACTTTTGAGGCCCACAAGAATGTATATCTGTTTGAAGCTGCTAACTTTCGGAGGCCCCAAGCGCGCCATTCTTGCGCCTGTGCGATGATCCGCCACTGCAGTCAACCATTGCATCTCAGAGATAAGCAAAAACTCTCAGTTTATTTAGCCTCTTCATGATATATAGCAATAACTTTTTTCATTGATTTTCAAATGATAGCGATAGGTATTAACTGAAAATGCTTTTGAATTCATTAGGAAATAAATTACAAAAAATTGTTAAGTCATGTCATTATCTTGAATAATCCAACCAAAAAAAGTAAGTACTTTATTCTGCATCTGATACTTCATTATTATTATATTTCTTCTATAACACCTGCATTGAATTTCGTGATGAATTTCACGAATTAGGATCACGAAACCGAAAATAAGCTGTGATAAGCAGGACAGTAATGACGTCACAGCTGGGTGCTCGTCGTTCCGCCATCTTGCGTTGGGGTTTTCATTTCACTCAGAAGTGTGCTGTGAGGAGGAAGCAGAACGTGGTTGTAACGGTCCTGGGAAGCTGTTATCCAAATTTTTTTTTGGTTGGCGGTTGTTTAGTTTTCAAAATTACAAATGGTTTCTGCTTCGACGATCTCTAATGACCGTCACCGACAAAGATGGTATCGGAGACGCCCAATATTAGTGAAAGCGTTTTTCACCGATCTACAGAAGGGGAGTTATACTGCAGCTGTTTATTCGATTGTAAGTAATCTTTTGACAAAATATTGCAAATCAGGATGCGTTCTTAGAACTGCATATTTATCAGAGGCACATGTTTTCTTTCCATCATAATATTTACATCGTAATTTGTTGATTTATTGCTATTTTCAAATGTAAACAAATACAATGTATTGCGCAATGTTTACATTTCTGATTGCATGCTCGCACTGCAGCCTGCGTTGATAAACCAACTATCTTACAAACAAATTTATTTTGTAAATATGAGAAAGGTGTTTTTCATTGTTAGATTTAGGCCAAAAACGCTGTATAATTTTCTTTTCGTTTACTAGCCTTTTAAAAATTCCATCGCTGAAATTCAATTATTCAGTAATGTAAATCATAGTGTAAATATTAGGTGAATGTAACCTTGATTAGGTGGATTTAACCTAAATTCTAATTTTGAATTATTCATGGTTAAAAAAAATTAGCATTTGTGTATTTTATGGTTATACTGTATTTCAAACAGTATTTGTAAACCTAATTGTAGCAGTTTAATTATGAGAGTAGTATCAGCAATTAAAATTTATATGTAAGGGAAATTTAAATGTTTTTTAAAAATATCTTCCAATACATTTTCTACAAGATTCCTGTAAGTCATGACATTGTCTAAAATAAAGAAATTGTGGCAATTTGTTAAATGTTGTCCAAAATCAAACTTGTGGGCATTTTTGAGAGAATTAAAGTTTTAACTTATTTTAAATTTCAAAATTCAATTCTTGGTCTGAAATGGCTCAATTTTTTTATTACATAGACAGGAAAAGATTTATGTTCTAAAACTTTATGAAGTTCTTTTCTTTCAGTTTGATTGTTTATTTTCCTTCTTTGGGACTTAGGAGCTGGGCTGATTAACACATATTTTAGGATTATGCCAAAATAAGGCAGATTCATCTCTTAAATTGTCTTTATTAATTTTTTATAGTTATTAGTCACTTTGCAGATTTTCGGATATTCTTGCTTGTATTTTGAAAATTGTTAACATACTTGAATTTAACCATTCTGTACCCATGATACAGCAAAAACTGGTGTTAAACTTAAATTTTGATAATAGCTCTTTTAACAAGTTATAGGGTAATTTAGAAGCTTTTTAAATTTATGTATAATTTTACTGAACCTGTAAAACCCCTAATATTTTTTTATCTTCCTGTAACCAAAATACTAGTATGTAGATTGTATTTATTAATTAATGTGCTTGTGAGGTCCATATATAAGATGGTGTATCGTGCAAATCCTTTTAAATTGTTTAATTCTGTATAAACTAAATATCTTTCATAGTCTCATCCCATACTTGCATTTTTATTATATATGTCAGAACAATAATTTAGAACTCTTTTGTGTTTTCTTGCATAAGAGTTGTTACTCTTTCAACCTGTGTAGATGTCATTTTTATGCAAAATAACGTCTACTGTTCCTGTAAATTTGAGCCAATTTTGAATCCTATCCGTAACTATTCAGGATTTGTGTGCTTCTGGAAAACCAGGAGCTATCAAGAAAAATTAAATTTATGCTAAATGTCTGTAAAAATACTTAGTTTTCCTGAAAAACATGGAATTACCAGGATATTTCTTACTGTAATCCAGTACCTTCGCATGCATTATTATGGAGTTTTATTCTAAAAAAAAATTGAGATTGATGGAAATTTCTATAATTTTGTTTTCAGTTTTCTATTATTTGCAACCTAGAAACCCATCAGATTAGTTATACTTTCATATAAAGCATTAAAATTGTTATTTTATCATTAATTAGTAAAATGTGAGCATATGAGTTTCATTATATTGCTGTTAAATATCCTTCCTCCACATATGTTATCTTGATCATATAAACTAGATAATATTTTATAACATGCTTGTAGATGGCATACCAGACATGTTATATTAACAGTTATTGACTGTGAATAAATTTTTAAAATTTAATTTTTTACCCTGTATTCAATTTTCTATTATATAACAAGTGTAGCTATAGTTCCTACTTCGAAATATAACTTTTATTTAATAGGGAAATAAAATTATAAAAATGACTGCAATTTTTTTATTCTTAATCATTTTAAATTTCATGTGCTGCCCTGGAATATATATATATATATATATATTTATTTATTTTAAATTTGAATCATAATTGCTGTGTATTGTCATCCTCAATATGTTTTTGATATAATGAGTTCTTATTCAGTAAACTGTTTAAAGAATTCTAAATTAACTTGTAACCAGGAGTTATGATTTTTGGTAAATTTTATATCTAATAGCACGGCCGCCCAGAGGGGGGCAACTGGGGCAATTTGCCCCAGGCCCCCAACTGCCGGAGGGGCCCCAAAAAAATTTTACAAATTTTATTTATTAGATTTCCTCAGAAAATATAACAAGAGAGCAGTGCAATGAAATATAATAATTATGTTAATCATTCATGTAATAAAATTTTAAGTATGAGTAACTTAATTTGGATGTGTGTTTTCGTCTCTTTCCATTTTTTATTTTTCTTGGGGCCGCAACAGAAGTTTGCCCCAGGCCCTGTAAAGTCTCTGGGCGGCCCTGTCTAATAGACAAGAAATAAATAGGTAACAAAATATTATAATTCTGACTTTAAAAAAATTTGATTTTTTATAATATTATTCCAAATCTTTATGTGAAATCATTTAAAATACCTTGAAAAGTCAGAGAAAAAATTACTTTTAGAGTATGAACTCTTTATGATGCACATAGAAACCCCCAAAAGAAGACAGTCTGGTCATATGCATATTGCGTAATATGTGTATTGTTAGAATCGGATACTTTTAACAAATTTCATTAAAAGAACATGCTGTAATTGAACACACCAATGTCAAATTTCTTTGTGTTTAAGCATCATGAATTAAGTGCGAAGTAAGAATATTTGGTATTGTTTTGATAATTTTATCATAATTTCTTCTTTTTTAAAAATAAAAAAATGAGTTTTATTGTGATATCAGTGAGCACGTCTTGTATTCAATGGATAATAAATAGAATTTTGAGTTCTTTCCTGTTATTTTAATTGAGTCCTCAAATTTCAATAAGCATGAAGGTTGGCTTCCTTTAGGAGAGATTTGTTGCATTAAATTTGGCTGAAGTTCATACTGAAAAAATGCTTTAATTTTTTTTTGTAAAAAAATATGGCAAAATAAAACAAAAATAATTGTAATATCTTATTCATGGTTTTATCAGTGCTCCCCCCCCCCCCCCGTGTATTTGTTCAAAGCTGTATTTTAGCGCCCCAGTAAAATAGAATTTGCAAGTAGAACTATTCATTTATCTTATTAGAATGGTGCCCCCTGTTACCCCCCCCCCATACAAATGCCTCTGTGTGGGGCACAACCTGCACACCCGCCCAGGGGGAGGGGGCGGAGCAGGTTTTAATTTATTAGCCTTTTATCATAACACTAAAGGTTGGATAGTTTGTAGAACTTGGCACCTCTAGATAAACCTCGTACTAGACTATCATAGTCCTTAAGTGAGTGTATTGTGTCCGGAAATCTCTACTTCAAACCGGCACTGCTTCTCCCTTTTCAGATGAATTTGTGTGTATTTATAAAATAAATATTCATATGAAATATTCGTACGTATGCATTCGTTTCTTTTTTATTATTATTTAAAGTTATATATTTATACGTAAACATTATCAAAACAGAAGGATTATCGATTAAAGTTTTATGAACTGTCAAGAAAATAATCTACGTGAGAATCGTTTATTTTTCACAGAAGAATAAAAAAATTTCTATATTATAAACTAAGTAAAAACTAATTAATCTTTTCTGTTTTAGTTATGCAATAATAATTGAGGAGGTTTTAATTCGATGCAAATAAACGTTTTCAATTTAATAATAATTTAGTTTTAAAAAAAAGCATGATTTGTTTACTGTGAGATTTTAATTAAAAATCTGTTCATAAACGTTTTACACCATCAGGATGATTACAAAGTTGCACACCGAGGATGATTAGCCAAAAAAAAAATGTGTAGATCGTTAGTTACGTTTTTGTGGGGAAGGGGAGAGGTCTGAAGTTCATTCTAAGAGGTGGGGAGGGACTAGACATTTAAAGGTTGAGAATCACTGCTTTAGAGAGAGAGAGAGAGAAAGTACTATGGATTCTGCAGATGTGTGGGTGTAAGAGAAATCAGAGGGTGATACTTTGCATTCTGAAAACAATTTATGGTATGGGGATAATTATGTACGAAGCGAAGTCAAAATGTGATGGTTCATACTTTTTTAAAACTGCAGGCTGCTTTATTTGAACTTCAAGACCGAAATTAACTTTATTTTATCACCACAGGATTGATTGTACTTGTAATAACCGTGTCAGGTATTGTGTGATGATATACCAATTGTGTTATTTTCATAAAAGTATAAAATTTGTTTTTTTCCAAATTATGAATGAACTAAGAACCAAAATGTCATATTATGTGAGATCTTGTTAACGGTTGGTCTGACATTGATATAAGTAATTTACATGTCGCTCAAATAATGCGATCGAACTCGTTGAAGGAACATCACAGTAAAATTGTACTAGTTCGATGACAGCTGTGAGTTGTTATTCTAAGATTAGAATAACAATCTGGATCAAATTATTTCAATACTTCATTTAATAGGTATTATTTATAGATGCCTTTAGCAATCCTAAAAGCTTATTACGGTTACCTACCGGAAGCCCGAATCCCGAATTTGCAGCTGCAGTTGACAGGTGGTAAATATACATAATTATAAGTATAAATTGGGGTAATTCTAAACTTGTATAATTTATTTACATACCTACATACAATAAGGATCACAAATATTTTAATTTTCAGGCTCTTTTACGTCAGAAGTATGGAACCAGCATAGTAACTTCGATGCCCACACTACGAATCATATTGAAGGTTGGCATCATGCCTTAAACAGTGCAGTTGGAAAATCGCATGTTAATATTTATGAATTCATAAATCAAGTAAAAATCCAACATGAGAACTCTGAGAATCAAATGGCATTATTGGATGCAGGCAATAAACCACGTAGAGTGAAAAAACATTTGAAAAGTAATGAAAAAGTAAAGTGACTATATTAACGAAGAAATAACACTACAAGCATTTAAATCTGCTGTTGGTTATTGTTTTGTATTATTTATTGTATTGATAAAACATGCTTTAATTTTAGTGTTAACCGTTAAAGCACCTTTTTTCAGAAATGTATTTGTTTTGTTTTTAATATTCGGAATTCGGGCTCCCGGGAATTCCGGCTTTCGGTGAGTCACCCTTATTACAACGTTAAACAGGTGTTTCTCATGGTCGCGACTATGTATTGTCTGTGCACCATTTTAAAATCTTTGGTTGTTAATAAAATAGAATCATGGATGTATAATGATTTTTATTAGTCACTCTAATTCTTATGCTTAAATACTAAAATAAAGCGCAATTGTAACTGAATAAAGTTTTAGGCTTTTAAATATGGTGCATTAGCTCAGTTTATTTATTTATTGTTAGTAACTAAGCGAGAACAAAAATTCGTGATTCAGATAGCTGTTTTCCACATGCATGGAAACTTTTTTTCCCACAAGTCTAATAAATGGAAGAGTGAAATAAAAATGCAAATATCAAGATTAGTCATGTACCTATTTTATTTATTTGTTTATTTTATTTTTTCGGGCCTGTTTCGCAAGCGCGTGAAGGTAAAAATCCATCTGTCGCGGAAGTAGTAATCAAAATTGAAAATTTCAGCCTGTTACGGTTCCGAGCTCCGTGCGTGCCTCTCTACATGTAGTAGTCAAGGTCATCTATGTGTCCGGAAAAGGAGAAGGAGGCCACGGTTGGAATGTTGCGTATGTTAGACTAAAATTCACTTGCAGTACGAAAGGTTATTTTATTAAATGTGAACATAACGTAATACTGAATATAAACTAGAGGTTATACTAGAATTTTGCACGCGTGTAGTGGGCGACCTTTTTTTATTATTATTATTGAGAGACTACAATAAACAGGAAAACTGATGTCGAAAAGTCCCAGAAAATGTTTTATGTCACGATAAGTTCAAAATAAATTTGCACTCTATTATAATCAATCGTTCTCCAGTGCATTCTCTTCAAGCGCAAACTTACTTGCATTTGACTGTCTGAAGAAAAAGTGCTATACTGAGTTAGGAAGATGGTTAAAATTATTTTCGGATTCCAGACAGATCTCAGTCCTCCCATTAAAACAAACAAAAAAAAAAAAAAAAAAAAAAAAAACAAATATCGTCATCTGCTATATATAGTGGGAGCAAAAAGTATTTACATCTAATGAATTTTCGATAGATTTCAAGGATATAAAATGCATATCAAAATTGAACTACTAAACAAGTTTAATCTTTAAAAAAGAAAAAAATCTGGGAAATAATATTTGATTACTATAAAATCTCGAGTATAATACGCACTTTTTTTTCACATTTTAGTCCGCAAAAATGAGGGTGCGTATTATACTCGCGTACAGTAAAAAACGTAGTTTTAAACATTGGATAAACGAACGCTGTAAGACATTGTCGCAACACGAGTGCGTGCGAATCTGCACTCCGTGATTCATCCACCCGTTTACTCAGCAGGTATTCCTTTTAAACAAACAGAACTCACAGTTCGTATCGTCAAGTGAGGATGATGATGGCGATATATATTACGACGGCAACAATAATTATGACATGGAAGCAACAACAATAGATGAGCTGTATTCGAGTGAAAGTGATTAAGACTGGTAATTTTACAGTATTGTTTGTTTGAATTAACAATTTGGTTTTTTTTCCTACCGAATTTGACGTTTTCGTTTCTTTTTATTACAAATTTTATTTATGTTGATAAATATTTGTGCAATTTTTAAATAAAATATTGAAAAGTTATGGGTGCGTATTATAGTCGAATTTTTATTTTTTCCGAAAATTTCGTGCAAAATCAAGCATGCGTAATATAGTCGAGATTTTACGGTAATAAGAGACAAAGAAAACATTTTCTGAGAACTAAAAATATTTGCTCATTTATGGTTTTCAGTCACGATTTATTCAAAGAATATGTAACTTTGATATCTAGTATAAATCATTTTTATACCAGATAAACAATGCAATTAAATAAAATCAAAATTCATATTCGTATAACTTTGACCAAATCAGATTATAAATTTAGAAAATTGATATTTCTGGAAATCATACAGTTACCATAAGTATGTATCAATAATTTTTAAAATGCACGATTACATGAAATTCTAAAATGTGTTCTGTATTTACTGCAATTTGTATATAAAAACGACAAATAATAAAATCTATATAACATAATGGTAAATAACAGCTTTGTAAACAAGTTCACGATGCTATTCCGAATGTTTTGCCAGCCAGAGGGCGTTGCTGTCGTCTATCCCCTAGATTCTTAAACCGTGGTCCGCGGACCCCTGGGGGTCCGCGAAACAATTTTGACATTATCAATTTATACTTGAACAAGATATTCTCGTGGAATTATCATGCGATACGTCTTTGAAACTACAATTCAACAAAACTGAACTCACAAAATTTTGGTTATTTCTCAGATCTGACTACTCTGCACTTGCAAATGAAGACCTCCAACATTTGATTCCGTTCTGCACAACATATTTATGTATACAGGATTTTTCGGTACTGTTATATATATGAAATCAAAGTATAGAAACAAAGTCAGTGTAGAAGCGGACCTCAGAATAAAACTTTCGAACATACAGCTTGACATTGCGGTTCTGGTTTCAAGAGAACCACTGCACCCATCTCATTAAGTAAAAATCATTTACAGAAAACATATTATAATAAGATATATCTATTTTGACCAATATTTGACCAAGAAATGTTTGTATGAGTTTAATGTATTATGATTTGTAACTTTTAAAATTCTTTTTACTACTGTTTTTATTCATTTTATGTTTTTTATTCTATGTCCTAATAAAAACGTTCGTCTCTATAAATGTGCAAGACCATTTATTAAAATAACCAGCGATACATTTTTATATATACCAATATTTATTATAACGTAGTGCCTATGAGATTATTGAGCCAGAAATTAAGTCTCAAAAACGACTTAAAATGCCTAAAGTTGGGATGGGTAATGTTGTTCAAGAGGGAGTCCTCGGACTACATAAGTTTAATAACCTCTGGTCTCTCCAAATCTGACCCACGGCATCTGTGCGACGATCACAGACCTTCCCACGCGTGGGCTGGGCTCAATTTGCAGTGCCTTGGTCAAAACTGTTTCACAAATTCCCCCACGCGTGGGCTGTTCGTGGGCTGGGTTTAATTTGCGGCGGGTCTTAGGCTTGGACGTTAGGGTCTGTTCACATAGAATCCGTCAGCGTTACCTGTATTGACATATTGTAAACGAATAACAGACCTTAACAATTTCGGGGCTAATCGTTTAGAGGTTTGTAATTGGTTAAATATACTTCAATACGATTAACGCTGACGTTGGCGGATTCAATGTGAACAGGCCCTTACTGATGCTGATTCCCATAATAAAGTAGCCAGCAAGACTTCGCAGTGAATAGCAAAAAGTGAATGTCTCACAACGAGTGCATCCACATTTAAAAAAAAAAAAAAAAAAAAAAAAAAAAAAATTGCATTTGATTGGCATCAAAAATAGTTTTGAATCTTTTCTTCGCTAATAAAACAACTTAAATTCTAATTTCTTAATTAGAATTTAAGTTGTTTCATTAGCTATTTTGACCCATTCACTTCTGAATACTTATTCCAGCTCATTTGTTTTAGTAATGTGATGCTTTCGAACTTTTAAGCCCAGATTGTGCCATAAATTTTCGGTAACATTAATATCAGGAAGGCTAGGGAGGTAAAATTTATCTTCTTTTGACATTATACAGCCGCCTATCTCGAGTAATATAAGCAGTATGTTTGGGATCATTATCCTGCTAGAAATAATAAGCTTTCAATTCCCAGCTTTTGGCCACTTGGCCGTAAATTATGCCGCAAAATGTCGGATAAACTGCTTTACATTCATATTTCCTCTAATTAAATGTAAGTTACCCGACTTCAGAATATGACATTGGCCCCCAGAGCATTACACGACCTTTAGCATATTTAACTGAAAGTGAAATGGTCTTTGGTTTCAACTGCGTATTAAGGCGACGCCAAATTGTTTTACGGCCGTCTGAGCAAAAAGGTTGAATTTGATCTCATCAGTAAATAATACTTTTTAAAAAATCGGTAGGTTTGTTTAAGTACGTTGTAGCAAAAAGAGAGCAAGCGCTTCTTCCTGTTATCTTCAATAATATAAAGCTTTTTCCTCGGTACTCAACCGTGATAATTAACACTTTTAAACATTTAGAATGGTGAAAAGCACAAGCACGTTTACTTGTTGATTCAGCAATGATTTCACCATATGTTTGGGTCGTCATGCTTCGACGATCGCCGTCAGATTTTTCGGGTGACCTGAACATGCTATAGTGGTTGTAGTTCCGCGCACTTCATACCTATTAATTATATATCTAACAGTAGAATATTATTAGTAGAGTAGAATAGCATTTTCCTACTTCATTTTTGATGTCATGAAAACTTAACTTCAAAATGAAATGAAATATTACATTCCTACAGAGAATTGGATGGCTCACTCTCTCGTTAAGAGACCTTTTTCATGTCAGAAAATTTACTCAGACTATATAACATCATTGTGATTTCTTATGAAGCTTTTATTGAAGTCTTTTGACTAAGACGTCTAGATTTCTAGTTTGTCAGAATCAATAAATTAGCATTTTTTACAGCCAATTGTAAGTGTGCAAATATTAATGCGTCCTAAAATTTGCATTGTCAACCGATAATTCTGCCAATTTTCAAATTTAAGATTCCCCCCCCCCCCCAACACACACACACCTTAGCTTCTTAAATTGTGTTGTGATAGTTGTATCGGAACGTGATCTTAAGTATTTACTTAGTACAGTAACCACCGCTTATAGTGATCAGTGGTTATAAGAATCAACCGTTTATAAGAATCAATATCGCAAAAACAAATGTATGATTTCCATGTTAAAATTTTCGCTTTAAAGAATCAATCCACCGGTTTTAAGAACCAGCTTACACTCTTTGCTTTCCTTTCATTTTTCCAAAAAAGCAACTTAAACCCTCAAAAGGCACGAAATTCTTACTTTATGTTTTTTAAAGAAAGAGTGATAAGATGGGATGGAATACAGTCGTAAAATGCTTTCCTTTCTTTGTTAGACATAACATAATAGTTTCCCCTTAAACGCTTTAGCACATCACTGTTAGCTTGAACCGGGGGCATCTTTACCCGTCCAGGTCCGATTTCACTTTTCTCCACTGGCAAACAAAGACAGGGACTCTTTTTTTCCCACCTCCCACATCCTGTTTGCGGCTTCCTGGACCCTGAAACACATAAATCTTCGGCGAAATGTCCACTATGACTTAGGCAAACGTAACATTAGTAGATTCAGTACGTTATCAAACCGTGAAACGTAAGCTAGAAGGTAAATGAATCTTCGTCTGAGACTATTGGTATTGAAAGAGATATAAACAGCCTCCCGAAAACTTCATTACGTCAAACTAGAATAGAAAACTTTTACTTGCTCCCTTCCTGTAGTTGAAATGTTAAAACAGTTAAGCAGGTATGCTGTAACAAATATTGGATTTTTTTCTTCTCTTACTATAATTATGTGTATCTACTTATAAGTCTAGAAATTAAGTTGTATTTTTAAAATTATAAAAAATAATTTTAATAAAAGATAACGTAAATTAAAGAGTATTTTATGGTAAATTATCTAATATATCTATATATGGATGTGTGTGTGTGCCTGTCCAAAAACCTAAATTTCGGCTATAAGAATCAACCGCTTATAAGAATCAAAAACAATAATAACAAAGGTAATTCTTAAAGGCGGAAATCACTGTATTTCAACAAGATGGCCGAATGGCTAGGTTGATGGCCAAATGGCTAGTGCGCTGGCATTCGGTACCAGAGTCTGTGGGTGCGAGTTCCGCTCTTTGGCATGGACGTTTGTAGCCGTTCGGAATCATCTTTAATCAGTAGGTCCCGGTCTAATTAGCCCTCGTGTAGCAAAAATTGACCGTAGCCCTCCAAACCAAACCAAACCAAATCATCAAGTTATAAGAGGTACTTTTTGCACCCATTGTATATGTACGCGCGCGTAGAGGATTTTTTCTCCCTTGTTCCATGAATGTGGGATTATCGATGAGTGTGCAGTATCTTTTATTGTGGCATTAGTTCTGCAAGATCATTTTTAAAAGAAAAAAATAATCAGAGTTAAGTTCCATTATTACTTGAAACGGAAATATTATTAGGACCGAAATGCTTCCGGATTAGATATATTTAACAGTATAGCTATGTAACCGTTATCCCTCGAATATCAGCTTTTCTACCATGAAATGATAAAAGAAAATATTAAAAAACAATATTTGTTGCAGATTAAAAAAATTATGAAACAATTTGATTGACCGATATTATTGACCTGATATACCTTCAAATAACGAAATTTTTTCGGTGTACGGAAGCAGTTTTTCTGTGAAATGATTGCGGGAATCTTCCAGATTTTTCACGCTAAACTCACTACCTTTCTCCTTTATTCTCGTTTTCGATTATTTGTATGAAAATAACTTGTGATTGATATTGTTTGTGATTAAGTCATTTATAAAAAAAAAAGGGATTGTACAGGAAACGTGTTTCTAATTACAATGTACAACAAAATACTAAATATTAAAAGGTTTTTATTTATAGGAGGTTTTTTTTAATGGAATTACTGACTTCAATGTAAGGAGGTCCAACTATATATCTATGCATTTTCTTACCTCCGAAGAGTAATGAAACATAAAATTTCTGATCAAATATTCCAGATAATTACAAATTTTATATTTTTCATCCTATAATATTCGTTAGGATTTAAGTAGAAATTTGTGGCCGACACTTATTTTGTTTCCGGTGTGGGCTACTTCCTCTTACTATTTTTAATCCCATTAATCACATTGTGGGAATTCACATTTTTAAAGAGTGCTGTTGTTCCTTTACTTGCATTTTTTTTCTTCCATTCATGGCTTTGTTTCGTTCACTTATCTATAGAATTATTTGTCCTTAAGGGGAGAAAGAAGGAAATGTGTTTTTGTGCGTGTTCTATTGTTTCATCTTTCTTATCACTTTTCCATTGTCTGTGTCTAAGTGCAGTATTAAAGTTGATTAAATATTCTAGCATTTTTTTAACTTCATTGTTATATAGAACAGTCAGATCAACGACATGGTTGATTCAAAGTAATCAGATAAAGGATTGTTGTGACCTTTTCATTTTTGCCTCTTTTACTTAAGATCTGTAGTCTAAGGAGACTATTGAATAAAAATGCCCGACGTATAAAGAGTAGTATGGTGATGTTAGGAGCTCCTCTTTTTTTTATTTTATTATTTTTTTTTTTGTGTGTTTGTTTGTTGTCTCTTATTAACCTTTGATGTTATAACGCTATTTCCCCCCCCCCCTTATTTTCATTTATAAATTTTCTAAGAAATATTGGTATTCGTTAAAGTGTGAGGATCATTTTGCATGATGCATTTTGTATGGAAATAGGACCCAAACCCCGGGGGGGGGGGGGATTAAGGGATTAATCGAGAGGTGGAAATTCACAAACTAGCTTTCTCGGACGTGAAGCTGAATCTCTTGTATTTTGTGTATTTAAAAAGAAAAGGAATTTGTTTTGGTTAATATTAGTTGTGTTCAGATAAATACTCTTAAATCTTTTATTTTTTTATTGTGGCTTGTGGTGGCCCTGTGGTACAGCGCGCTGGCTTTCTGTGCTGAGGGGGCTCGGATCGAATCTCGGCGTCGCGCCATTAAAATACCTCCTTTTGTGTCGTCCCTTCATAGGGGGTAATGCTGGTCAGCCTATATGGTGCCCCCTGTACCGTAGTCAATAATAAGACAAGCCTTTCGCTTCAACAATTTACTACGACAGGCTAACATACAACAACTACTACATTTAAAGCAAGTATGTACAGCAAGTTAGAATATATAGTTAGATCATCAGGTTGGCTTTTCGGGTTCCAAGACAACTCCGGCCTACAAGGCCTCCGACGAGGAGAGCTCCGTCTCCCTGGCACTCCAAAACAGATAGATCTCAGCGTCGTGGACTCTTGCCGTCTATCTTTATACTGTGGGCGAATTCTAAGGGATTTCTCTGGCGTTTGAAGTGCTGGTAAGTGTTCGAAGTTTGAGATTCGAGCCGTCATTATAGTATCAAAATCTGAAGAGCCCTCGAACCACTCTGGGATTTATGCGTTCTATAACGTCAAAAACCGCACATTACTAGTATTTTATGGCCTCTTATCCAAGAGTTTATGAGACCGCTAAGATCAAGAGTTCGCAGATAGATGACGTGTTGAAGGGCAGGAAAAGGGATATCACATACTTACTTATATAAGTACTTATTTTGTGTAATAATTGAGACAATGTCACACCCCATAATAAAATGGCCAACAAACTGCGGTGAATTATAGGCGAATGTCTACACAACAAGTGTCTCCGCTAGAAAGAAAAAGCATTTTTATTGCACAGAAAGAATGATTTTTTTATAAATATCTTTTGAATATTTTCTGTTTCATAAAATGAGATTGTGTGTGTGTGTGTGTGGGGGGGGGGGGGGGGGGGTAGTGAAAGTTCAGATAACAGAATAGATTAAAAATTCAGCACATCTAACTTTTTGTTATTATAAGTAAAATATTTAAAAGGTTTTTATAGATATTGAATTGAAAACACTTTTTAATTTTCAAATACACAGACTCCAAGACTCAACTTTGAAGTCGGTTTAGGGATTTCTGGGCGCAGACCTTGAAAACTGAGCTCAAACTTATCTCTTAACAGATACATCTCACAGCAAAACTCTTCATAAATGCCAGAGGCCTCGTCAAACAGCATGTCGTCACCCTGTCATAGGTCATGTTGGAAATGGTATTAACACGTCAGATAATGCTAGACTTCCCTCACTGTTCCTTCGAGATTATGTCCTCAGTTGATCGCAGAACATGAGAAGTTATGAGCGCTGTAACTATACGTTTTATAAGAAAGTTCCATTTTAAGAACACCTCACAAGAAGAGTTCCTTTGTAAAAAAACGCATTGTAAATATTTTTCCAGAAATCCATTGTAAATATTTTTGATGAAAACGTTCTTTCATTCAATGATGAGATGAATTCAATGACGCGATGCAAATAGTTACGTGTTTGAAGGACAACGAAGAGCAATGATTTACATAACGTCCATTTTATCGCCAAAGGCTCAAATCTGCTGAGTTGTCTGGATGGAAAGCCTTTATCGAGAAAATAAAAAGCAGACTAATTGTAAATTAAAATATTTATGCGTACTACAGAGCAATCGCAGAATCAACATAAATGAGTATTATACTGGCTGCGGAGTTGATAAAGTGCGGCTCACCAGCCTTATACCTCATAAAAAAACTGTCAATTGCACAGTTCTTTTTGAATGAGTTTTGGGAAAGTATTTTAATAAATTTAGGGTGTTTTGAGAATGCGACTAAGAATTGCTTCTAAGGGGAAAAAGTTGAACAACATTTACACTGTCACACGCATTTAAGTAATAGCTGAATAGTCGCTGTTTTAATTGCATAATTAACAATTTCTCTACTCGATACACGGCCTGTTGAACCATGTCCACTTGCTCCGCAATTGATATGTTATCCCCGTATGTCAGTTACATAGACAGCTATCCCCAATCAGCAGCCAAACATATAACTATCTTTTCCCTTTAAAATCATTAACTTGTCTTTTCTCCTCCTCATTAAAGAAAGGTTAGTGACGATTTTTCCACTCTTCTGTGAACTTGATATACAGTAACCACCGCTTATAGTGATCAGTGGTTATAAGAATCAACCGTTTATAAGAATCAATATCGCGAAAACAAAAACAAATGTATTATTTCCATGTTAAAATTTTCGCCTTAAAGAATCAATCCACCGGTTTTAAGAATCAGTTTACACTCTTCGCTTTCCTTTCATTTTTCCAAAAAAGCCACTTAAACCCTCAAAAGGCACGAAGTTCTTTCTTTATTCTTTTTTTTTTTTAAGAAAGAGTGATAAGATGGGATGGAATACAGTCGTAAAATGCACCCCTTCCTTTGTTAAACATAACATAATAGTTTCCCTTTAAACGCTTTAGCTAAACACTGTCCTATTAGCTTGACCCAGGGGCATCCTACCCGTGTGGGTCCGATGTCACTTTTCTCCTTGGACAAACAAAGACAGGGACTTTTTTTTCCACCTCCCACATCCTGGTTGCTGCTTCCTGGACCCTGAAGCACATAAATCTTCGGCGAAGTGTCCACTATCACTTGGAATACCTGACATTAGTAGATTCAGCACGTTATCAAACCGTGAAACGTAAGCTAGAAGGTGAATCTTCGTCTGAAACTATTGGTATTGAAAGAGGTATAAACAGCCCCCTGAAAACTTCATTACGTCAAACTACCATAGAAAACTTTTTCTTGCACCCTTCCTGTAGTTGAAATGTTAAACTGTTAAGCAGGTATGTTGTAACAAATATTGGATTTTTTTCTTCTCTTATTATAATCATGTGTATCTACTTATAGGTCTAGAAATTAAGTTGTATTTTTAAAATTATAACGAATAATTTTAATAAAAGATAACGTAAATTAAAGAGTATTTTATGGTAAATTATCTCATATATGTATATATAGGTGTGTGTGTGCCTGTCCAAAAACCTAAATTTCGGCTATAAGAATCAACCGCTTGTAAGAATCAAAATCAGTAATAACAAACGTGATTCTTATAAGCGGAAATCACTGTACTTGTTCGGCGTCTTTGACTTCTATAACTGAATTATTATTTAATCCCCGACCGCATCTCTGGTGATGTAAGTGATGTGAAGATAGCAAAAATATATTGCTTACCTCCGTCTCGGCGGTGCAGCTGTCTTGGTACAAAGTAATTCCAGGTACACGAACATTAAAACATGTATTTATTTAATCTACTACGAAACAAAAAGAACGTTACATTGCTACGATACAATAACGGAAAATTACATAAACAGAAGTAAGAAGGAATCATGGGATACATTCTGGTTTGCTCCGGTTTGGCGCGCGCCTTGGAGACTTAGGGTTGCATGAAAAGGTTAGTTTTCAAAATGTGTGATTACTTTTCAACAATGCCCCCCTTAATCATGCATTTTGGGATAAGCCGAAATTAGATTTAATTCACATCTTAATTTCATAAATTTTGGTTTGGGCAAAGGTTTGGTAAAAATATCTGCGATCATACTATTTGTATTGCAATATGTTAATTCAATTACTTTGTTTTCTTCCATTTCCCTTAAAAAGAAATATTTAACATTAATATGTTTTAGTCTGGTATTCATCTTACCATGTTGAATTAGAGAGATTGTGGACTTATTGTCCTCGAACATTTTAATGGGTAGTTTTTGAGATAGCCCAAAATCCTTTAGGAGGTCTAATATCCATTTGAGCTCTTGAGCAGCAGCAGCCGCAGAAATGAGCTCAGACTCGGTGGATGATAAGGAAACACAATTTTGTCTCTTTGTGGACCAAAAAATTGGGCTGTTTCCTAGGAAGAATATATTTCCTCCGGTTGACCGTCTGGTGGTCATATCAGATGCATAGTCAGCATCCGTATAGCAGGTAAGTATTGGTGGGTTGTTAGAGTCAATTTGCAGGTTAATGTCCTTTGTTGAATTCAGGTATTCGATGACTCTGAGAACTGCTTTCCAGTCATTTTCATTTGGAGATTCGGTTTTCCTGCTTAATAAATTTACTGCTAGAACGATGTCTGGTCGAGTTACGGTGGCTATGTAAAGTAGTGCTCCGATGGCTTGTCTATATTTGGTATTGTCCACTGGTGGAGAGGTGTCCTCTTCCTTTGGATAAGAAACGTCCATCGGTGTGTAAGATGGTTTGTGGATATCTGGACAGAATTTCTTCTTCAATCCTTCGATTTTGCGAGTTTGGTTCAGTAAAAATTTGTTATCATCTCTGTTGATGTTGATTCCTAAGTAGTTTCTGATTTCTCCTAGGTCCTTTACTTCGAAGAATTTGTTGAGATATTTGATTAGACTTTGAATTTTGTCTTCATTTTTGCATGCTATAAGGATATCGTCCACGTAAACCGTAATCATTATTGTATCCACTTCATCTTTCTTTAAGAATAGGCAAGGGTCTGCGGTAGATTGAGAGAAATCGTTGTTTCTCAGGATTTCTTCGATTCTTTTGTTCCAAGCTCTGGCTGACTGTTTTAAGCCGTAGAGAGATTTCGTTAGTTTGCAAACCTTTTGTTCTTGTCCTATTTGAACTGTGCCTTCCGGTTGTTCCATAAAAATTTCTTCTTCTAGGTTTCCGTGAAGGAAAGCTGTGGTGACGTCAGCATGTCGCACGTGCATATTACCGTATGCAGCGGCAGCAAAGAAGGTTCTGATAGTCGTATGTCGAACTACTGGTGCGAAGGTATGGTCGTAGTCAGTCCCAAATTTTTTACTATACCCCTTTGCGACTAGTCGTGCTTTGTAGCGGTTGACTGTTCCATCTTCGTTCTTTTTCAGTTTGAAGGTCCATCGACACCCGATAGCTTTCTTTCCTACAGGAAGATCTACTAATTCCCAGGTTTTATTTTGGGACAAGGAATTGATTTCTTCGTTGACTGCGAGTAACCATTTTTCTTTTTCTTCGGAATCCAATTTGTTCAGGTCTTCGAAATTTTCGGGTATGTCCTTAGTTGTGTCTACTAGGTATCCCATACGTTCTGGTGGTTGTCCCTTCGTTTTTCTTTCTGATCTTCTCAGCGCTTCTACGGGTATAATTTCATGTTCTGTCTCAGTTTCTTCGTCTTTTACTTCCGGACGAGAGGGAATTTCGATATTTTGATTCACTGGTGATTTTTCGACAAATTTTACGCTTCTACTGACAATTATCCGATTTTCGCCTGTATAGATTCTGTACCCCTTTGACCTTTGGTCGTAACCGACAAAAGTTCCTTCAATTGCTCTTGGATCTAATTTTCTTCGGTTTTCTTTATGTATATATGCATAGGCTGTGCAACCAAATTCTTTTATGTGAGCCAAATTTGGTTTTCTTCCGCACCATAACTCGTAGGGCGTCTTTTCACAGGCTCTAGTAGGAAGACGGTTTTGAATATAATTTGCGGTATTGACAGCTTCTCCCCAGAATTTGTTTGGTAGTTGACTTTGGGACAGCATGCATCTGGTCATTTCGGTAAGACTTCTATTTTTCCTTTCACTCACACCATTCTGTGGAGGTGAGAAAGGAACGCTAAGTTGATGTTTGATGCCATCACTCGACAGAAATTCCTCTATTTCTTTACTGGTGTATTCACCGCCGTTATCCGTTCGGAGAGTCTGTATGGTTCTACCAAATTTATTTTTGGTTATGCCGACAAAATCCTTCAGTTTACTAAGAACTTCACACTTTCTAGTAAGTAAGTAGATGACGGTGTATCTCGTAAAGTCGTCGATAAATGTCACGAAATAGAGCTTTCCACCTATGCTAGGAGTGGGCATGGGTCCGCAAATGTCGCTATGTACAAGTTCCAACGGTTTCTTTGCACGGACACTGGCTGTTTTTGGATACGGGGATTGTTGCATTTTATTCTTTATGCATTCTGAACAAGATTTATTATGAAGACAATTATCTAGTTTTATTCCGTCGGCGAGATTTTCGTGAACGAGTCGCTTAATTCCGTCATAACTCCGATGACCTAATCTCGAATGCCATAACTGTATACAATTATCATTTTTGCATTCTATCGCGACATTAGCATTTTCAGAGTGTTTGTTTAAAACAATTTTGTATAAACTATCTTTATCAGAATATGCGTGCATAATCACTTCATTATTCTTCTTCACGAAGCAATTATTTTTCTCGAAAAGGACAGAGTACCCCATACTAGCGATTTTTTTAACGGAAATTAAATTGCTCTTTAAATCAGGAACGAAAAGGGCATTAGTCAGTCTTATTTTCTGCATATTTAGATCAAGGTCAACAAATCCACTGCCTTTGGAAAATACGATTTTACCATCTGCTAGAATAATTTTCGTGGGTGATTCATTTTGTTTCAGTTCTGTAAATAAACTTTCATCGGACAGCAAATGACTGCTTGCTCCGGAATCCACATATAGAACCTTTACATTTGTATTTTGTTCAGAACGGTAAATAGAGGCATTGCTCTTCACTGGCGCCTGTTGACTGTAAACATTCGCGCTCATACATTGCCGGTCTGATTTTCCGCCATGTTTGGTCACGCGAGTTTCTAACTTTGTGTTATTAGAATTATAAGAACAAGTATTGCTATTCCTGTTTTGTAACTTAAAACAACAGTTTCGGGTATGGCCGTTTCGCTTACAAAAGCTACAAAATTTCTCCGACCTTTTATTGTTAGAATTTCTTGCGTTTATAGCAGATTTAAATGCCGTTGAAGTATTATCGGAATTTCGGTCCGCTTTCTGTTCTAACCTTCTATTATATTCATCGGCGAGTTTCGTTTTTACTAAATCCGTAGTTATAAGTGTCTCATCTCGAGCTTCTAGGGCGGTAATGAGATTATTGTAAGATTCAGGAATCGAAACTAACAAAAGAGCGGCTATGTGCTGATCTGCAATGTTCTCACCGATAGCTTTCAGTTTTTCAACCAAATCCATCATGTGATTGATGTGCGCGATCATATCACCGTGTTCAGGCATTTTAATTGAATATAATTTTCTTAAAAGATATAACTTGCTACTTAAATTGGAACGTTCATGTACTGATTTCAGTTTTTGCCATGTACCGGCAGCAGTTGTTTCGTTTTTAACATGAATGATTTGGGAATCTTCTATGCATAGATTTATGATTGCTCGTGCTTGTTTATCCCTCTTTAAAAATGTTTCATCAGGTTTATCGGATGGTGGAGAATTAAGAAGATCATCTAACCCATCCCGCATCAAAAGCATTTCAATCTTGAATTTCCAAACCGCATAATTTTCGGAATTCAGTTTAGTCATCTGCGTCGAATCTTTAAACACTGATTGAGCCATTTTTGCTTTTAGTACCAGAATTTAGCTGTTCAGTCTCATAATCATTGATGTGAAGATAGCAAAAATATATTGCTTACCTCCGTCTCGGCGGTGCAGCTGTCTTGGTACAAAGTAATTCCAGGTACACGAACATTAAAACATGTATTTATTTAATCTACTACGAAACAAAAAGAACGTTACATTGCTACGATACAATAACGGAAAATTACATAAACAGAAGTAAGAAGGAATCATGGGATACATTCTGGTTTGCTCCGGTTTGGCGCGCGCCTTGGAGACTTAGGGTTGCATGAAAAGGTTAGTTTTCAAAATGTGTGATTACTTTTCAACAGTAAGCACCTTTAAAACCCTTACAGCTCTGGTGGATATACCCACCTCTGTCTCTCTCTCTTTACATATATGTGTGTGTGTGTGTGTGTTTGTTTCTTTGTTTTCATTCTACCTTAGAAATGGTAGTTATCGGATATTAAGCATTTGATTAAAATTATTTAGTTCTACTTTGATGTGATACACTTTTTTGCCTATTCAAATAGAACTAATTATGTATGATTATTTATTTTATAAACTTATTAACATATTTATAATTATGTAAAATCTGGATGTACATCAATTTTGCCTTGTAAGGACAAGTGATCAAAGTGTTTTACTTCACTCGGCTGTAATGTGTTATCAACAGTTCCTGCATACAACAGACATTAAAATATACGTGCATGTTAAATTTATGATTTGAATGTTCATCAGAGAAATAACGGCAAGGATGTTATAAACTCTTTTAGGGTCGCACGTCTACGGGGTATTCAGAATTTTAAGGCTGCGCATAAAATCTTCCGAGTTGAATTTCCGAGATCTAAAAGTAAAATAAATTTTGCATTAGCATGTGATCCTGTATAACTAGAAATTGCATAGCCCTTCTTACTTTAAAGTTAACGAACGACTGCCGAATAGATGGGGCGCGAGGCCGCGGATCCTCGAATCCCGCGTAGGCGTAGACACTTGTATCTGTTCCGAATGGTCCTGGTCTGTTTAGCCCTCGTGTTGCAGAATTCTAGCCCTTACGCTTTAAACCAACCAACCAACCAACCAACCAATTTATCAAGCTATAAAATTCATGTTACTTTACTCTACAATAATTTACTTCTAAACGCATGTTAAGTAAAACTTAATGGGGAGAAAGATATCAGATTTTCTGTTTTATCGAAAGCCTAATTAAGAATACAAAAAAATTCTGTGTAAAGCTTTTTTAACGTAGGATTACGTTCCTCCATAACGGTCCGCGGTAAAGCAAAATCTATGACGCTAAAACCGTCTTCGCGAGGTATAAATCAAGAGTGGCAGAGTAGACAAATGTAACTTATTTTTCTTACCATCTACCTATTCTGCATAGGGTTATCACTCATCCTTCTCTTAGTAAGTAGGAATTTTATTGAAAAAAAAAAAGGTAATCAACGATAAGTAATCCTACGTTAAATTCCCGCAGTAGTTTCGTTAGAAGAGATTACCTGATTTTTTTTTTTTTAATTGGTCTGGTGGCGGAGTTTGGAGAAACACACGAAAAGTATGAGGCATTATATTACATTAATTAAATATGGATTAATTTTCCAAATAAAGCCATACGTTAAAAAAAAATATTACATTAATATTTTTTATAACTATGGTTGTATTTCCCTAAAAATGAAGAAAGATATTATTGCAGCGAGGGGGGAGTAAAATTTTGCTTGTTTACAGTCAACTTTTTTTTATTATGCGATTGTCGTTAACAAGTTTTTACATGTGCACTCTCTTCCTCATTTTGATTTTCTCAGTATCCTGATGTTTATTCACGCAGCGAGACTGTTATTTAATCTGAAAAACATTGTGTTTTATCTGCTCCGTATGCTTTCATTTGATGTAATTTTATGTTCTGTGACATGTGTATACATTTTTGTTGGTTTATTGTACCATGAAGAGGGTTAACAGGTTTAAAAAGAGTGGCTATTTCTACGCACTGTTACCTACAAAGTTGTTCACGGGCTTTCATCCGTTTCTCCGAAATGAGAAATAGGCGGAGTGTACCCTATATTAGACTTCGCTCGATCTATTTACCTTTTCTTGTGTACATTCCGTTCCAGCTTGCTGGAAATATCCATTTGCTGTAAATTAGGTTCCCTTCATCGTTCTGTACTATAGGTGTACTAGATGAGGTCTGCTGATTTTTAAAGCTGCTAAATGGTCCATAAAGAATTTTTACGTTTGCTTCAAACTATACATTTTTCCTGAAATTGTAGTTGTGATCATGAGCATTTTTTTTTTCCCGTTTGTTGCTGTACATTCTAACTTGCAGTTGAAAAAAAAAGTAAAGAAATAGATTTCGTAAATTCACAGAATTTTTTAAACCATGTAGTTATTCGGCTATTCAGAAACAGCTAAAAGTACTCTGTCTCCAAAAATCTGCTTCCGTATCACTTGTTAAAAAAAAAGGTTGAGATACTTCCTTAATATAGCCAATGCACTACAAAATATCCTCCCTGGATTGTGACTTATGGCTTGCAATAAATATTGTTAATGACCCTCTCTCTGTCTCATATATGATCACAAATAAAATAATTATAATTGGGAGCCCATAAAGACATCCCAATTGATTTTACCTGCTAGACAGAAACCAGCAATTCATGTACCCCCTTTCTTTTAGGATTCGGTAAGTTCCTCTTAGATAACTTTAGCTACGCTGTGTTCCTTAAACATGCACGAAAAATAGAAAAAGAAACTCCGAGAAGCAAATAACATGAGTGTGCATGAAAAATAGAAAAAAGAAGCTCGGAGAAAATAAATAACATGAGTGAACGAACGTTTTGAGCGTTAATTTCCGTTCATGCGATTATTTATTTATTTATTTATTTATTTTTATTTTTGAGAGAGAGAGATGGGAATTTTAACACATGTACCTTCCCGGTCTTCAAGCAGGGTGTTTTCGTAGGGGATAGGGCTTTGAGTTAACGTTGCATGCTAGGAAAATCTAGAACAGATGCGCCTTGTCACGAATGCAATCTTTGAGATTTAAAATTGATCTAAATGGCCATAACTTCCATATTCGGTACCTACGACAATTTTGCCACTTCTCAGGTCGAGTATTTATCCCCCAGGAAATCACAATCTTTCAGCGGAAATTATAACTAAAGATAATTTTGGTGTAACAAAACAAAAGATTAATGATATAACAAAAGATAATTTTGGTCCCGCCGTTTTCCTATTGTATTTAAAGCTAATTTATCCTTTTATAGCGAACCTCCGAAATCTTAAGAATCTGCTATAACGAACTTTTTTTTTTTCAGTCCACTACTGAATTTTTTTTCTAAAAACTTTTTAAGAATGAAGAAGATAATGAAGATTTACCCATCGATGTGGATAGAAAAGCACAAATTTTCATCATTCTCAGATTGTGACATGCAGTTGTTCGAAACGTGATGATGAATTAATTACGTGTGAAAACGACTGATGAAGATATTGGGGAAGAAATTATTATGAATCATTCTGAAATCGAAGATTCTGCATCTGATGCTGATGAAGAGGAGCACATAAATGACGAAATCCCACCATCTCAGATGCTACAGCAGCAATGTGTGTAATTAATAAGTTTTTGTCTACACAAACAGTGGAAGAAAGAGTGTTGGAGTCATTTGATGTATTGGACAAAGAATTTCATAAAATGTTTTTGAAATCGGCATTACATCAGCAGAAGATTACCGATTATTTCTATGTCAAAACAGGGAGCAACACTTAAAGATAAAATTAATTTATTTCCATTTGTCTTCATTTTTAGTTAATTTAATTAGTATTGTGTCAGTTTAATGTAATCGATTTTAGTCAATTTAATTCATTAATGATCATTTTTAATAGATTTTATAATTTTTTTAATACATCATTATTGAATGCACATAGCAACTAATGAGTTATACATTTTTTGAACTCTAACATTTTTCTTAACGGTTCGGATATAGCGAACAAAACCTTTGGTCCCTTGAAGTTCGTTATAACGGGGTTCGACTGTATTGAAATTCAAACATTCTCTGGTCAGAGTTATGGTTGTAGCAAACCGTTATTTTCACTTCATATGTCGAATGTCTATGAAAAATAGGATTAACTGGACCTTGCAGCAGCCTAAGTGTTCTGAAAACGCATGTTTCAGTATAAGGAAGTTGTATTTTTGTTTTGGGATCTGAAAGGGAGCTTTGTGCAATAAATAGCTTGTCCTCGTAGTTTAACTCAAGCCCATTCTATGGTATTTAAATCTGGTGGATATTTCCCTCCTGCTCATTTTCATATCTCCCAAGTCCATAACAGTCGATTGTATTGTAAAAGTTGACCGTAACGCTCTAAATCAGAGATCGGCGAATTGTAGCTTGCGAGCCACACGTGGCTCTAAAGTGAAAGTGAAAATGAAAATGAAAGCCAAACGCGTGGAGAGGACATAGCAAATGCCGTCCTAGAATGCATCGAAAAAATTGTATCCCACTCAATAAAATTGTGTGAATTGCAACCGATGGTGCAAAAAGTGTGACGGGAGCGGTTTTGTTTCAATTTTAAAAGGAAATATTAATCATGAGTGATTACTTTCCATTGTATACTCCACCAGTAAGCACTTTGTGTACAAACATTTCCGAAAGAAGTCGGTAAAATTATGGGATTGATAATTAAGATTACCAACTTTATTGCAGCGGGTATTTAGATCTCCAGTACAAGTTTCGATGGCTTTCCAGAGGTGACGTATTAAAGCGTTTTGCATCTTGCATAAATGAAATCAAACTATCCCCCGACAACAAGGATATTCAATATCCAGAATTAACGGAAGAACAGTGGTTGCAAAAATTGCACGTTATGGGGAACGTCACATCACAACTGAATTAGCTCAGTTGTGTTCTAACGTCCTGATCTCAATCGTAAATTAACAAGGCAAGGGGGATATTGCTTTTTCAGTGGTAGAAGTTTGATTCTGATCGCTGAAGATTTAGAGGGGGGAACTTTAGTTCATCTCCCAAACTTGTCTCAATATCGCCGAGAAAACAATGCCCTCATGCACAAAGATTATTTCAAGACAGCAGTTTTAAACATTAGAGAATCTTTTCTTCAGATGTTTCAAGAATTCAGAAATGATGAAGCGATGCTAGCTTTTATTACAAATCCTCTTAATCCCAATGTGAAGGAGTTCAATTTTTCTCTCTTTGAGATTGACGCGACTAATTTGGAAATATTACTGGACTTGACAAGCAAAGACTTATGGGGCTCCAAATTTGTACATCTTGGTCCTGAAGTTGAAAAATTTGTATTTGGTGTTCTCAGTAGCATCGGGTCTACGTATTTATGTGAGCAGTCGTTTTCCAACAGGAATTTAATTATATGTAAATTGAGGAGCCAAATTGCTGTTGCCAACTTAGAATCGTGCCTTGAATTAAAAGCGACTGGTAACAAACTGTAAATACAGAATCTCTTCAAAGAGATTGCTCACACTGATTAAAACCAATTTGAGCTATTTTTGTGTGATTTTTTTCTTCGTTTATTAAAGATATAATTAATATTATAACTAACTCATGGCACAACAGTCCGATTGTGGACCAAGGCCTGCAGTGCCCATCTTCGCTTTCATGACCGTGGGCTTGGGGTGCCATATAGCATATGTCTCGGTCAGGTGGTCAACCTGCCGCGAGACCCCAGAGTTAGTTCCCAAGCATGCTTGGTCCTTATTTTATCGATCCACTCAAGGGATGAAAGGCTGAGTCGACCTTGCCCAGTCGCAGGATTGAACCCTAGACCTGTGGTGTGGCAGCTTGAAGCTTTTAACCTTTACGCCACCGGGCATCTAATTAATATTATAACTTGTTATAATATTACCTTCGATTTTCCGTATTTGTAAAAATATATTTATAACACTCAAATATTTTTTTAATTGGTGGGTGGACAGGTTTAGCTTCTCCGTCTCAAAAGTTTGCTGACCCCTGCTCTAAACCAACTATCCAACCAACCTTAACAACCGGTTGCCACGTGTAAGAATGAATTAAAACTTCGGCGGCATATTAGGATATAGCGAAACAATTGAGAATTTTATTTGGGTAACCTTAATTTTGTCAGTTTATTGTTAATTATTTCGAACTGCTGTGATTTCTTCACCAAGCCAAACTGTACAGTATCTGTGAACCGTTAAACTTTAAGCCAATATCCCGTAGTCTTCTCCATTAATCTCTGTCGGTCTAGCCAACACTGACTCAATGTGATTGAGTCGGTATTAGTTTAGCCATCGTGTAGCAAAAGATGATTACAAGGCGCATAAACCAACTGACCAATTTCTGCTGCTTTCAAGCGAAAACAGGGCATGGCTTTTTATTGTCCGATTGAATTTCTTACAGATTTACCATATTTTTCGGACCAAAGGACGCACCTCAAATTTATGGGAGGTTTTTTAGAAAAGAATGTTTTGTTATAGGTATATAAAGATATTTTTCAATTTCTTACTTAATTTTTATTTATTGTTAAAATAATTCGTAATATCAATATTCAGTTCATCATCACTTTCGGTGCACTCACTCACTTGTCTCGTATACACTACTGGCCAAAAGTATTGCAAGTTTGAGAAATCTAACAGTTTTTCAAGAATAAGCCCCCAAAAAATATATTTTCAATTAAGCTGATTTTTTTAAGTGCGAATGTGGTGGAAAAGTTTCAAGCTATTGTGTCATACTTTGTGATGCTATATTTATCAACGATTGGGTCATCCCTCATGTTTATTATAAAAACGAGCCGACTGCATAGAATTTCATTTTTTTGTTGCGCTGCTGATGTGCGTACCGCTGCGCATTGCTTTTAAAATTAAACTTGCTTTTCTTTTAAAATGTGTGAAGTAACTCCTCGGAAGCATCAGGCTATTTTTTTAATGCACCAAAAAAGTATTTCAAATGTTAGGATTGCTTATCGGCGCGGCTGCAGTGAGTCGACTGTTTCACGCCTCATAAAGAGATTTAAAACCGTGGATAAGAAGTCTAGAAGTGGTCATCCGAGGCTATCTTCGAAACGTGCTGATGCTTCATTGACACGATTATGCCGAAAAAATAGGTTTGCAAGAGTTGGAGTGAGTCGACTTCTGTCATTGCCAGTTCCAGAACAGTTCGCAGGAGGCTCCTTGAAGCTGGTTTCAAGGCACATGTGCCTAGGAAAAAACCAGTTCTGTGCAAAGCAATGCGGAAAAAACGATTGGACTGAGCTAAGGTTCACAAAAATTGGAGTATTTCGAAATGGAGACAAGATTTGTTCAGCGACGAAAGTCGATTTTCTTTAATGTCTGACAAACCTGCCCACGTTTGGCTTAAAGCAAAAGAGAGCATGAATCCAGACTGCCTGGTTCGTACAGAAAAACACCCAGAAAGCCAAATGGTGTGGGGCTGCATGTCATATAAGTCAACTGGGCGACTCTATTTTGTACAGGGAACTATGAAGAGTGGCCAGTATACTCGTGTGCTGAAGGATCGATTGCTTCCTAGTGCTCATGACATGTTCCCAAGGCAGAAAGGGGTATTTCAGCAAGACTTAGAACCCTGCAATACATAAAAAAAAGCAGAAAAAAACCTTTAAAATTAAATTAAATTTATCAGAGTTCAATTCTGAACTCTAAATCGAAACATTACTTATTTTAGGTTAAGGCTGAATTTGCAAATCCTAGTATTAATGTTCTCCCATGGCCAGGAAACTCGCCAGATTTAAATCCTATTGAGAATTTTTGGAGTATAATTGGAAGAAAAATATCTCAAAATCGACCGAGAACAAAACGAGATCTTCACAAAACAATAATTAAAATTTGGCACCATGAAATACCGAAAGAAGTGATGCAAAACCTTGTGGATTCCATGCCTAAAAGAGCGGCTGCTGTGATCAAAGCCAGAGGCGGCCCAACAACATATTAAATGCTTTTCGGTTCAATTGCACTCATTTATTATCTTTTCTGCTCAGAACTTGAAATTGCGTATTTATTTCATTTTATTCCGGAGAACCAAAATGGATTCAGATTTCTGATAACCTGTACATTTTTTGTATGCTACTAGGGGCTTCGCCCCTAGCCTCGCTACGCTCGCTCCTCTGGTGAATCAAGTGAATGAATGACTCAATAGTTTTTTACAGCGATTGAGTCATTCGTTTGTTTACAGTTGAAACTCCCCCCCCCTCCCGACGAAATGGATGAATGGGTGAAAAATTGGATCTTCTTTCAAAGGAAACGAATGAGATTTTTTTGAAGTATTTCTTTAAATTCAATTAAAAATCGAAATTTTAAGATAAAGACTTGAAATGAAGTTTATATGAATGAGAAAGCTTTCATCTTCCAGTTGATATAAATATTTTCTTTGTAACATAATAAGTCTGAGAGCATCGAATTTATATATCTCGAAACGCATAAATTTTTCCAAAAAAAGGGTTTTCAATTTTATTAAAAATATCAGTCTGTTTTAAATTATTTTTAAACAAATGAGGTCTTGTTTGAAGGAGAAATGTCTGTAGTCTTAGATTGTAAAAAAAAAAAAAAAATTCCACGATCCTTCTTTGGCGAGTTATCGTAATCTGAACATGAAAAAGTCAATATTTTCCCACAAAACATAAAATAAAGAAAAACTTAAAAGTCCGACGAATATGAGACATGTCTTACTTTCTTCCCCACATTGTTCTGCATCGATTGGTATCGGTCTCGACCCCATACCCCCAGAGGTTTGTTGTGTTGCGGCAATGTTGTGTTGAGTATAATTTGTGTATCAGAACATTTATTTACTATCCGGCCGTCATGTTTTGACGTGTACCAACTAGTGTATTAATATTCTACCTTCTTCATAAAAGTTTGAGAATATTCTGTTATTGCGTAAAAATTTTTGAGATGCGTTTAATATCACCCTTTAAAAGTGAAAACATGGAAGCACTCTTGCAAGCACTTTCTTCGACGTTTGACCGTGTTCCAGTAACGGTGGCAGAAAAAATTTCAAGGGAGTTTGGTGAGGAGGACAGCATAGTGTTTGACGAGAATATAGTTCAAGGTTTTTTTGTTTTTTTTCTTTTTTTAATACATTGTAATAGTATATGAAGGAATGAAATGATTTTTGAATCTGAGACAATTTTTAAACTTATAAAACAAAATTCTGCTCTAATAAATGATCTCTTGCGTTTATGCCATGTGTTAAGAAATAGCTTTGTTAAATATTTCTCTTAAATTGAATCACTGATGATGAGAAAGTAAGTTTACAACATAATTGGTGTGCGCGTGGGTTGAAGGTCCATTTTTGTTACACTTGACTTCCTCTGTTAAAATCATGAACTAGCTTAAAGAAATCTCGTTTATTCATATTTATTGATATAAGAAGAAAGAAATTGTCTTTCAGTTAAATGCGTCCTAGTCTGTCATTGTAACTCTGTTTGGCGAGAAATGTTATATCACTTGAAATCAGTGGCGGTCAGTAGTATGTTATTACTTGATAAAAGTGAATAGAATTCGAGCTGTGAATGGAGCATTTTCTGCGAACTTCGATAGATAGCTTTTAACCTCATAAAGGTATTCGCTTTAAGTTTCCTACCATCAGACTATCAATCATACTGATAACAAACCTCATTGTCTATGCGCGTATGTATGAGTTAGACATTGATCAGAAAACCAGACACCTCATTATAAACGCTACGTTTGTGTGCTTCGATAATGTTGAGTACCGAATTCATGCAGACCGTAAACCTCGAAGCAAAAACTGTTTAGTCTGGAGAGAGCTTTTTTTCACGTATGACGTGACATAAGACCACTTGAGTCATCAATTTTTTTACCGAATGTAACAGTGGTAATCGTAGTGCACAACGATTTGTAAATTTATTTAATAAATGTTTATCAGTAAAAGTTGCTTTTTAACAGCTAAGTAATGTGACCGTAAATGTCTAGCCTAAACTGAGTTTTTCACTAAGTTTCATCAGCAGATGACGATTGACGATTGTACTGTGAAAGAGAAAATGACAAAGTCACCGAAGATATGTGACTGAAATGTATGATTCGGTTACTGATGGTGAATAGGTGTGAGATTCTACATTAACATATATATTTGAAACGTAAAGCGGACGTACAAATAACTGTCTATTGGCTTCAGTTCGAGCTCTTGCATCGAAGCTTTAAACTCAGTAACTTAAATACAAAGGAACCTAATACTGTTGGTGTGATCATACTGAGCATCGACCGACTGGAAAAGGTGCTATGAGCCCACGAGTTTTAAGTTAGAAATCTTTGGATATGAGCATAAAACACGTTTACCATAGAGTTGCTGAACGTTAGCAGCAGCTCTGTGCAGTGGCGTAGCGAGAGGGGGGCAAGGGGGTATATCAAGCCCCGGGCGCCACTCGCAGAGGGGCGCCAAATGGTCCTTTTCACAAATTCAATATACGTATAATATTACTATATGTTTTTCGGGGGGGGGGGGGGCGCCAAAAAGTTATCGTGCTCCGGGCGCCAGTTATGCTCGCTACGTCACTGGCTCTGTGTAATATATATTAAAGAATGTATAATTCCTTTTAACAATGTCAGAACATGGTAGACTTTTCCTTTTATTTCCGAAAATTAACGACTCTATTAAAAAAACAGAGTTTATAGTGGTATGATTCTTAAACGAAGGTTGTAAGTGCAGGTAACCCTCCTATAACACGATAGATAGGTTCCTAGAAAATGCGTGTTATATGAGACCCAGAGACAGTTCAAAAAAGGGGGTTACGTTCTGAAAACATTAAAAACAAACTTTTTTTTAAAAATTCCATATAAGCAACTTAATTTTTGTTAAAAATATAAATATGTATAAAACAAAGCGAAAAGAAACAAAAAAAATATTTTCATTTAATGCGACCTCAATTTAATAAATTTCTTCATCACTACTCAGTACAATCAAACGAGAACGTTTTTTCGATTGAACGATATCACCTTCACTTTCAGAACCTTTTTCTTCATTTAGATTTTTTGCACATTCTATCCTCTTTAAAAAATCTGTAATTTTGGTTTATTTGCTGGTTCTTACAAGGTCATTGTAGATTTACGGTATGGAGATAGACAATTTTGCAGCTCCCTTTTGAATTTTCGGCCTCTTTCAGCGTAAGGGTCTGCATTCAGGAAAAATTATTCAAGATTTTCAGCTAAGCTTAGGCCTTCTAATTTTATAGAGTTATAAATGAATAAATTATAATTTGTTTATACATTTTCATGTAAAGCCACTATAGGTCATTATTCCTTCCCGTCATTATTTTAAGGTAATTTAGTTTTTAACAAAAGTTAACAATTAGTGTTAAACAAAAAGCATGTTATCTAGTGCTATAGAAGTACAGTGTTGTACAAAGGATTTCGCAATTTTTTTATCGTGTTAGAGCGAAACCGTGTTACAGGTTGCAGTGTTTATACGAGGGTTCCCGCAATTTATCTTATCGTGTTAGAGCGAAACAGTGCTGTACGAGGGCTACCTGTATAGCAGATTCTAAAATTCCCTCTAGTGTACTTTCCACCCCTCTCAGTTGACGCAGGCGTTCTTGGCAGTGAGCCAAATTGCTTTTATTTTCCGTGAGAGGACTGTGATTAGATTAGAATTTTCGTAGCTATAGTAACCCATCCCTTGTATATATGTCTGTTGCAACCCTCCGAAGATGTGGCTCTTCAACTAAAATTTTTGCCCAGATTATTTCTCTATCCTCCCCTTCTTCAAATGTCACCTGATTAAATCCATTCTCTTGTCATTATGTTGTTGTTTTCAATGAAATGTAATCTTAAAGAGCTCTAATTAATGTTTTTTATTGTAATGCTGTCCTACTGTCACCATGATTCAATTCTGATAAATGAGATGAAATCTTTTATTTATTTATTTATTTATTTATACTGTGTATTAGAAAGTATCTATTTGGTTTGGATATCTTAACTAAACATTATTAAGAAAATTTATAGAATAAGGAGGAACTAAGTTTTCCCCAATAGTTTAGTTCAATGAAATGTAGAATGTACAGAAGTGTTATTTATAACTTTTTTCTAAGGTGTGGATGCTCCATTTTTGTTTAAAATATTTCCCCTTTTCCGCAAAGCCCAATCATTTTAATTTCTCATTTTCTTTACACATACGTATTATCAAATTTTAATTTAGTTAATTTTTCATAGGTACAAAGTGTTTTCATGATTATCCTGGCCGTCTTCGACATTTATTGTTTGGCTGAAGCACAACCGGGATCTATTCACTATCGGTATTTCGGCATAAGTTTCCTGTTTGTGTACAGTGGGAATGCCCATGGTGAGTAATTATTTTAGAATTGTAATGATAGTGTTAGATTAGATTAAAGTTCAAAAAACTATTAATAGATTATTTTGGTCCATAACATACATGTATTTATCGTTCAATGCTTCTTTCTAAAAAAGTTTTGTTTGAAGAGGGCGAAAGAAAATGGAATGAATAATAATTGAAGAAGGGGCAATTATATACTATTCGTTTTAAGTAATTATTAGGAGAAAAACCAGGGAGAATATTCAGGCATAAATATCCAAGTACAGTTTAGACCTTCAATGAAAATTTGAAATACATTATTCATTTTTGGGATATACTCGTTTATTTTCACTTATTTGGTAAGTTAAAAAATCGCCGTATCTTCTGTTAAACTGGCACTAGTCTTGCAGATGTGATTGAATACGTGTGCATTGTTTATTATGGTTTGTTGGTTATGTGTAGCGACTTCATCTCCTGTTGCAAGGTGGTTTATTTCAAGGTACATGTGTTCAGTAATTAAAATTTAAAGTTAAGAAAAATTTTTAAAAAGGAATTAATATATTGAAAATTTTAAAAGAGAAAAAATAATCAAAAATTTTAACAAGTAAATGAAAAAAGAAGATAAAAATAAAAATTTAATGAATAAAAAAAATTTAAAAAAATAAGAATAATGCTATAATATGAGAAAAATAATTTATCAAGATATTAAAATTTAAAGATAGAGAATAGGCCTTTAGCAGAATACAAGGATTTTAAGAATTATAAAACGCTCTCAAGAAAGAAATGATTTTAATCAAAAACAAAAAATTTCGTATTAAGATAATTGTAAAGTTCCGTGCGGAAGCTAAAAATAGCGAGAGGGGAGATTTGGAATTATTAAGTTAATTACAGTAAGCAAGAAGAATAAAATTTCACGATAGGAGAATTACTGTTAGCTCCTAAAAAAGCACGCCCTCGGGCGTTTACGGTTAGCACGATGGGAATAATCGTAGTCGGGGAACTCAGCAATTATCTCATTACGAAGATTTTAAATTTCATCGTAGAATTTTTTTGACATTTTATGAGCCTGCTGCGAGAAAGCCAAAATGCCGAAGTCTCTTATGGTTTTGTTAGAGAGGTAGCGGGATGCTCGACGAATAAGTCTAAGAGTTTTGTTTTGGACAGATTCCAGTTTATCAATATGGTACTGTAACGGTAGCAGAGAACTGTAACGACTCCCGTACAATAGCGAATTTTTTGTGCAGGGAAATTCCGGGACGACCAACCAACGCGCGGTTTGTGCATGTGCACATAATTGATTTGGACGGCTGCAGACAGACAGTCCGCTGACGAAATAATGGCCGGAAGTGCTACCGACAGCTCATAGAACAATTTGTCGGCTACGAAAAGGAAGTTGCCGACCGCAGGTGCCTAGTCGTCTGGGAACGTAACTGAATAAAGAAAGGCGGAGTTTTCCAGACCTTTAAAGAACGTTCAGCGAAATTATATAAGGTATCCGAACGCGAGTTAAAAAAAAGTCAGTGATTCAGAGACGAAGTTAGAGTGACGCTGAAGCTGGAGACAAGGAGATATTGCCGGGCCTAGACAGACTTGAATGAGCGCAGCGACAGCTCAAGTCTGACCTTCCTCGTCGATGCCGTGAACCCACGAATTTAATTTTTTTATTGTAAATACCCTGTATTTAGTCGAGAAATGCAATTAAAGCATTTAATACAAAAAGGCTGGCAGTTTTTTATTTAAGGCAAAGCCCTTACAGAACCACACAGGTACAGCATAAAGTGTAATGGGCTGTACAATCAGTTTCAAAAGAATAACTTTATTTTTCATCGAGAGATGGCGGCCGTAAATTAAGCTACGGAATTGTAGAATGACAGCATTGCATTTCTTGACGCTATTAGTGACGTGGGTATTCCAAGTAAGTTTGCGGTCCGTAAATTACATAGACTCGGCATTTGTACTTGTCGGGTGTACATGCTTATTATGTGTGTTTTATATGTAGTTCTCCGGAATTATTGGCCTAAATCGGGAAAATAGATCTCGAAAAACTTGCTTCTTGAATCTCAAATTTATCATAAAACTTTATTTTCCTGGTTTTGTGAATAACACAGGCCTGCGAAATTGAAAGTTTTTGAAAAATACAAGAGAAGTTTTCACTGAGTTTTATGTTATTTGGTGTGCTGATTTCGAAAATGACCTCCATTTTTTCCCATCACGTCAGGATTTTTTGTAAAATTGATATCGATATTTTTGCTAAAATCCTATTTGAAAAGGAATTTTCTCAACAATTTTGCATGTACTATCTAGTAACAGTGGTTTTTATTCATTTAAATCTATGTAAAATAACAGATTCTTGGTGAGGCAAATTGATTTTTCAGCAATCGATTATTTTTTATAGGTTTAAATGCATGAAAACCACTGTTGTCAGATTGCACGAGCCTCCTCTGATCGAGAGAAAAACAAAAAGTTCCCTTGAGTTTAAACTTTTTGCATCAAATTATGGTGCAGTTTCTAGAAGAAAATCACCAACATACTATTTTAATTTGTTTTTAATAAGGTAATTTACATAAAATAGGCGATTGACCGAGAGGAGAAAATATTTTGTATGTGTACATGAAAGTTTGAAACAAATTTTAATCTGAGCAAAAAACAAAACAAAACAAAACAAAAGTTTATATTTAAGTACGTACTCTTTTTTCTTTTGAAACTTCTTTTTGACGTTCTTCTTTTATGTTCAGTCTCAGGTCTATCTCGTGTTAACATCCAACAGTAGTCGGCGAGCATGATCTTGTTCCATCTTCCTTGATATTTGCGCTCCATATCTTTGATGTCTTGATGGAACATTTCACCCTGTTCTTCTCTGACTGATCCTAAATTTTCGGGGGAAAAGTCCCCATGTGAGTAAAGGAAATGTATTTTGAGACTCATGGAGCAACCCAACGCTTGAAATTTGTCCAGCATATTCATAACAACTTCTTCATAATCAGGATCCTTGTAATTACCCAGAAATTTTCCAGGTTCAAGATTTTGTCTTTTCGGCCATTCGCCTTGTTAACCAAGAAGCATGGAGATAACTTTCAAATCACCGCAAATGGTCCAACCGTGGTGGGAATATTTTATTTTGTTTAGGACAAGAGCCAGGTTTCCATAGCGTTCTTTTAAATTCACCTAGTGTCCAACTGGTACAGAGGCATATTGGCTTCCGTGATGAAGAAGGAAAGCTTTAAGGTTCCTTTTCAATGAATCTATAAACAGCCTCCATTCATCTTTATCTTAGGTGATATTAAATTTGCTCGTGAATCCGGGAACATCAGCACAATAGACCAGGTACTCCTCTTCCTCAAAGTACTAAACAAATTCTTTTTCTCGATTCCTGTACCAAAAAAAAGTTTCCTTTGGCCAATAAGTTTTTTCTTTCGATCTGGAGCCCAACAATACAGCTGCCTCTTTCGAAAGGCGCAGATCATTAAGTTCAACCCAGTCAGATCATTTAAGTTCAACCTGAGAGAAACGTAAATGGCCTCCCAAGTTTCCCTCTGGTCCTCGCCTCCAGAGGGCTTATATTCGCTAGCGGAGCTTTGAACTTCTGGATGTTCCGAGTCTGAAGACTCTAAATAAATGACTGGCTATTCAGTTGGAGGCAAAGGCACTGGCACATCAGGTCCATGAGGAACGGGGCGGAGCGTATGGCCGATGGAATGTTATCAGGATAAGAGATTAGCTTATGATTTTTGCGGTTATACCCACGGACATGGCAGGAACAAAAGTAACAATCATCAGAGTGGTTTTTTGGCTCCCTCCATGTCATAGGAATTCCAAATCGTATAGCAGTCTTCTTTCCTTTGAGCATAAGCGTAGATCATTGAGACACTCCACACAAACTTTATGAGGAACCCACGATTTATCCTAATCTCTGAGTTTCATGCGCAAATACGCAAGATAAAGTTGTCTTACATAATCTGTAATGCTAGGGGAGGTGTCACAGAGGGGTATTCTGTGGGTTTCACCACGGTAGAGTGATGGTCAGGCAGGGAGGGAAGAAATTCAACGCCGAAAAAAGATTTATGGTAAATGTTCATAAAAATCAAAGTAAAATTGAATTTTTCAAGAAAACGTGATGTGATAGAAATTTTTCATTATTTTTTTTTAAATCAGCATAAAAAAATACATAAAGTTCAGCTGTCAGTTCCCTTGTAATGTTAAAACTTAAGATAATTATTTTTCAAGAGTTAGAGTACAGTTGGAGAAGACTGGTTATAAGCTAATAGTGCATGATTTTTTTAATTTTCAAGAATTAATCAGTTAAATTCTGAGACTAGTTTCTGAGGGTTCTATTTCTCATTCTCGGGTAGAAGCATTTCTGTAAAACCAGTGGATCGTGTGTAAATCACATGAAATTTCCAACTGAACTATCTAGGTCTTGTTGAAGTGTTTCAACGAATGAAAATCTTTTTGTCAAAAGGCAGTTGATCTTTTCAGGATATAAACCAGACGACATGCATTTTTGTGCTATCTAGTTCCAAGTTTTTAAATGAAACTCTGATGAACGTAAGAGTCTAAAATCTGACTTTTGACACGAATATTCGGAACTAGAAAAATTCGTGACAACAGCAGGTGTTTGAAGCATGTTTTCTTGGTTGGTGAAGGTGAGTCACGATTTTTTATGTTACTTAAGTATATATTGAAATCACGCCGAGTATTTGTGATACCGCTTCACTGGAACAAAAATAGCAATCTATTTCTATACCTTCGAAATTAAAATACATTTAGGCGAGGGGTAAAACTTAGTTTATCCTTTTAAATCTTAGTTTATCCTTTTAAATCTTTTTAGTGGTTGTGTTACTATCCATTAGAATGTTAACATAAACGTAGTGTTTGGAATTTCTGCCTGTATTATGTCGTTTAAATTCTCAGTTTTTGTAGTTTTCGGAAGCACATTTTAACGGAGATGAAGCATTTACCATCCATCACTCGAACCTATTTTAGTTAGGCAAGCACTCGCCTGGTAGCAAAAACACTCCGAACTGAGAACTCTTCTTATTTAAGTTTTAATAGTTAAATAAATTTCACAATTTGTCTGTAACAAACGCAATATTTTCATCAATGTAAATAAAATTTAATGAAATTAAATAGAATGAACTAAAAAGTACATTGCTTTTTAGTATCACTAGCTTCACACATGTCACCCCCTCTACACACACACACACACACACACACACACACACACACACTTTAAGTCCATAAGTAATGAATTTGTGAAATCTTCTGACAGTATTGTAAATTTATGTTTAAATTATACTGAACTGTATTTCGAGCTTTTCGCATATAGAGCGACACCATTAAGAAAATAGATAGTCCTCCAGAGCTTTTAATGAACCGAAGAATCGAGGTTACTCCCAAGTTCTCAGTTATAACCTCATAATGTGGATGATAAAAAAATAAAAATAAGTGGGATGGGAGATAGTTGATTAGATCGTTAAACAGGAAACTTATCGCAGTCATGGTGCGAAATAATTTGAAGAACTTCAGAAAGTTACTACTATTTGGGTGATAAATAAAAGAAAATCCAGCGCTGTAGAGAGAAAAAGACCGAGATCACGAGGTCATATTTTGTCAAAGACAATATGTGACCTTCTATTAGCATTAAGGAGAAAATACTGCTCTTAGAACCGAAAATGTCTGATTCTGCAATCTGTCTTCTGCCTCCTGCAGAGAAAAATGACATCGATCTACCTTAAAACCGTCTTTTCATGGCTTATACTACGTTTCAAAAGGTCCAAGTCCTTCACCTTGTGATGAACATGGGCTAAGTTACTATATGACTACGAGGGAAAGAACAGAACATTCATCCGACCTCCTGAATCTTTAAAAAAGGGGAGTTACGATGCTACCTAAGGCCCGGTGCACACTTGCTGCAAAAGTTATCGGGACGCTGCGTCATTTTCAATCGTCGTCTTATCGGCGTTCCAACTCACACTTTCACGGTGACAGACGTGAGCAGCAGTCTCTCATTTCCCACCAACCGAGGTGGATCGTACACGCGCCCAAATGTTTAAGAAAGTTGTTTTTTCATACTTAGTACGTAAATCGTGAAAGTGAAATTAGAAAAAGGAAGTACTGGATTCATCCATACAACAGCGCGAGGTACTTGAAGGGAGCTTTTAATGTATGCTTGATGGATCTCAGGGAAGATGATGACAAGTTTTTAAATTATTTTCGAATGTCAATTCGATCCTTTGACGAATTAGCCGGTCGAATCAGCGACGCACTACAAGGCAAGGGCGATTCCAGTCCAGAGTTTTAGTTTTTTTTTTTTTTTTTTTTTTTTTTTTTTTTTTTTTTTTTTTGGGGGGGGGGGGACGTCGGCTCTTAGGGTTATATATATATACAGTGAATCCCCGATTTAACGTTATTCAAGGGACCATAAACAAATGACGCGATATGCGGGAAAACGTTAAATCGGGGTAAGACAAAAACAAAATACTGAGCTTAAAATAAAGACTAATATAGGTAACACACCTTTTATTTCTTCGTTTACAAAGGTTTTGACGCCAGTTTTCTAAATTATGTTTTCAAGAAATCGGTTATTTTACTTTGTGTCCTGATTTTAGCGATTACATCACAAATCATATTCTTAACATATATGAGTGTTTGAAATCTTTTCTCTTGGCCTTCACTATTTGAAAGGAATGTTGCCACTGTTTTCAAAACTTGAATGGCTTCTGTCGCAGAAAGAATTCCATGTTCCTCATCCTCATATCCATCATTATCTGAACAATGCGATTCTGGGTCTATCAAATGACTTAGAGACGGAATCTCTGATGTCACGACGTTTGAATCGCAAGCTAGATAATCCTCGAGATCTATATCTGAACAAGATAACTCACCCATTTCATTTGAATCTGCATTTTCTCTTTTCTCGTATTCAAATGCATCACCTCTGCCCTCCAGTAAAACCAACTTTTGCAAAAGAACTTGAGATACATTTTGCCCCGACTATTTCCCATGCCGAAGAAATCATATGAAGAGCTTCTAGAACGTTTATCGATATTTTCCTGCGTCCAAATTCTATACTAAGAAGAGATTTATTTCAAAAGTTGGTTTCTGTAGTTTTCTTTGAAAAATCGTATGATCCTCAAATAACATTATTGAACTTTTCTTGTACAATTAGTAGGGGAAAATTCCATTAGCATATTTTGTAACTTTAAATGTACAACATGAGCTGTACATTGATCAACAGATAAAAGAATCTTCCGTTTCAGTAAGCGAATTTGTCTGTCTAATTCACGAAGAAAATTTTCAAAAAATTTTCTTGTCATCCACGTTTTCATATTGAGTAGGAAAGCTCATTATATTCTTGAAACATCTCGTTTATTTTAATTTTCTAGCAAATAATGCTGTTATCTTTTCACTCTCATCTGAATTCGTGCATAGCAAAACAGTCAATCGCAGTTTGGATATTTTCCCACCATGGCTGTTTTCACCGTTTACTGGAAAAGTCTTATCAGGAAGAAGATTGTAAAACAATCCTGCCTCGTCAGCATTGAATATGTCTTTACTAGAATATTCTTGTATCAAAAGCGGCAATGTGCTCTCCATCCACTCCTGGACAGTCTCAGAACCGATTCCAGAAACTATTCGCCACAAGTAGACTTGAAGGATAAATTGTGTCTCTTTTTAAAGTGGTCTTTCAAACCATTTGAAGCTGTGTATCCTTGAATTCCCAGTTTAGAAGCAATGTCTATTGCTTTCTCTTTCAGAACAGTGCCATTTATAGGAAGGTTTGTTGCACGAACTTCGTTGAACATTGAAAGAGGAAATTTTCCAAGTCCTCAAACGGTGACACATATTTTTTTCCCTTTTTAGTCCATCTTTTCCAAATTTTGTTCCATTAAATCTGCAATTGTTTGCAAAGTTGAAAGTGGAATTCCAATTAAATTAGCAAAATCAGCTTTGCTGTCATTGTAATTTTTAGCTTTCCTGGTGATTTCCAGCAGAGAAAATTGTTTCCTTTTTGACGCCATATTTTTACCGTCTAAATCTAACAAAAATTCTCTAACGAATGCTATCAGCTCCGTTCTACTACAGAAAGCATAGAGGATACTGCGAATTATTCTGTAATACTGTATTCTGTAATTAATAAACAATACGGCTGACAGTATGAAAATTAGAAAATTTACAATCTTGGAAGTAATGCCCATGATAACATCAGCATGGAAAGAAATTTCTTCATCCACAATAAAAAAGTGCTTTCGTGTTGCTGGAATTCACAAAGATATTTTAGTGGAACTGCAAAGTACGGGTGTAGAAATCGACGAAGATGACATTACCCCTGAAAAATGAAGTCTTCTTGAAGATGAGGATGTTTCATTTCAAGATTTCTACAATTGTGATGAATCTGTTATAACAACAGATTACAGAAATGTAGAACAAATTTATGAAGATATAGTAAATGAAAACACAGTGTCAGACAAACAAGGTGAAGTTGAAGACACGGAAATGAGACACTGCCACTGTCTTACACAGATGTAACTTCTGCTCTAGATGTTCTCCGACGCTATATTACTTCGAATATGTCGACTATGGAAGATGGCACATTTAACATTTTAGAAAATCTGGAAAAGAGAATAACGAAAACAAGGCGAAAAATGAAGCAATCAACACTTTTTGACTTTTTTAAAACCTAATTTATTGTATTGTTTGTACTCTTTTTTTCAATGCAATTTAAAATAACTTTTTGTGAATAAAATAATAATGATAATAAAAATAACATTTTTAAACACGCCAATATATTAAGAAATATATTGACAGTCCTAAGCCCGTAAAGTGTGAAGGGAAATATTTTTTCACAAATTCTGTTTAACGGCGATCTCTACTTAAGGACGATTTTTCCCGGTCCCTTGAAAGTCGTTAAACAGAGAGCCAACTGTATATGTATTGCCCCTACTGCCACCCCCCTGGAGCCGCCATCGCTACAAGGAAAAGAAACTTACACGAGATCTTCCATACCACCCTTGGAGATGCTGGGAGTAACGTTGAGATACGTAAAAGACTTCAACTTCATATTTACATTATAGGTTGATTAAAATAATGTAATCTTATATGTAAGATGCCTACTGGTATGGTGCATAAATTATTTCAAATATATTACCTTTTCAAATAGATTCTTTGAGAAGGAAAGAATATTATATTTTAGATTTATTTATTTTTTTTATATAATTTTTTATTTACATTAAACGCATCAGCATTTTGTAATTATCTCTATTTTCATTATTAATTAAACAATATTATATTTAAATGTATAATGCACAGAATTACAAAGAATAACAATAAAAAAGTGTAAACAATATGAATAAAAAAAAGTTATTAACATGACATCTAATCCACATTTTCATCAGACATCGTGTAGAGAGACTTCACAAGCTCGATAGGAGGTACGACGCTGCGGCAGATGTGCACTCTCCTATAGACAAATCAGTACTGCCAGCTATCGCGGTATAGGAACGTGACGCGCGTCTTACCCCGCATTTACACAGCCGCGAATAAGCCACCCCTCGTCTCCTCGCGAGACATTAGTCACGCTTCAGGAGTGTGACTAATCGACCCGAATGAGCGTTCTCACATTCCCGCCTCTTGTTGTCATTTGTGCAACTTCCCGACGGCATTCACCCTTTTGACCTTTGACCTCCCTCCCCGTCGCCATTCATCCCTTTGCGATCCGGTCACCGTTCCCCCTTTGACCCCCCCCCCCCAAACGTGAGGGACGTCGGTCTCGGGCCCAAAAAACCGCTCCCGAAGCGAGAGCCACGATTGGGGAGGAGAATAGTGGGTTTATCGGCCAGGGGTCCGTTTACACACCCATTTATCACTCTTTCCCCCTATTCGACTCTCCTCGTTCGCGGCTGTGTAACTTCGGGGTCACAGAAACCTGCAGCAACCTCAATAGTTATCAGGAGTGACGCTGGCGTCAGATAGGTATCTTTTTCCTACGATAGAGGATTACCATATTCCATAATTGTGCTGAAATATGTATTGCTTCTTTTCAGTTATTAATTTAGATTTTGAAGTTCAGCTCATACATTAATGTCGGATTGTTGGAGATCAAATCCAGTATTTTCGAAATACCTTGAAAGCAGTAATTCAAGCAGCAATTATCAAAATGATATACCACAAAAGCATTCATTTCGACGTATATTTCGCATTTAACTTTCATCCATTAATCTGGATGGTGTCGCATTCGCACCCGTAGGTGTTCCCTACAACTTTAGTTCCGATTTCGTTCATATACTTAGGTGATATTTTCTTGAGAATTCCTCTTGACGTCATCTTCGGAATTAGTCAATTTTAAAGCGAGATTTTGCTGTCGCTGTGCTTCCTATGCAGGTACCGACAATTTTTTCTTGGGGAAAGTAGAAAACAAAACGAATAAAAGTTCAGAATAATCTTAAAAGCTTTTTGAATGAGACTAATTATCTAGTTTAATTATTTCCTTTAAGCATAATAACTTACCTCTTGCTGCATTTGCGTTAAAAAAGCTCCGGGTGTTGTCAGTACCCCCAAATATTTTTAAGTCGTCGTTTCGTTTCGTTTCGTTTTGCTCAGAATTTATGCTACTCTGCCGACTCTGATGCCCTTCTCTATTATTATCGTTATTTTTATGCAACTCCTTAACGTACATTTCGCAGTTTACATGACAGGTCTTTTTTTTTCTTTTTCTTAATCTCGACTGAGATGTGAATTGCTGTTTTACAAGCAGGTTCTCCCTCTAGAGACGTACGTTGTTTACAGATAATTAGTGGGCGATACCTCAGAGAGAAGCAAATTTTACCCTTTAATTATTGAATCGAATTTTTGATACTATTTAATCCTCCTACCCTTTTATCCTTTTCGATATGTTATTTCCGATCAGACGAAAAGTGTCAGTTTTGATGCTAGGTGTTCCATCTCATGTAAATTTTGCATTTCGCAACTCCAGATTTTTACGCCTCTTTTTAAAATTCCCCCGTGTAAGCGAAAGGAGATTAAGGAAAATAAACGGGTTGATTAAAAATATCTGATTACGTAATATTAAAGCTTTCGGGTTTCTTTCCTTTTTTGTTTGTTATGTAAGAACGAACAGTTGGACAAATAACATTAAGAAGATGCAAATTAATAGAATTCTAGCTATTAACATTAAGATGCTGTACCCAAATTTCGCATATTAAGCTCAATTTGAAATTTCTTGTGTTTGCACTTTGACATCGGATGGCATATTAAAACATTTTGGAACTTTAGGAGAAGTAATGTATCGATTTCGAATTTCATGATTGTTGGGTTTTTCCCCCCTCAATGCGGCAGGCGGTTTCTTGGACAATATCTTTACCGCCATACTACACCGCAGTTTTGCTAGCATTTTATTATGGAGGCACCCGTATAGGCGGACCAGCATTACCCCCTATGAATGGACGACACAAACGGAGGCTTTTAGTGGCGGAACGCTGGGATTTGATCCGAGCACCCTCAGCACCGAAAACCAGCCCGCTGTACCACAGGGCCGCCTCAAGCCCATTTCATGATTGTAGAATTTCCCATTCCTGAGGTAATCTGGAAAGTGAAAAGCTCTGAATAATGTAAATGAGTTACTAATAGAGGTACACTTCACTTGACATCTTTCGCACGAGAATGTTCGTAGGACAAAAATTTTCCGTACTAGTGTTTGTGCTTCCTTAGAGCGTCGGTCTAGTGTCTTTCGTCTCTAATCCCGCAATTAGCGTGGGTAGCAGTTCTGAAATGGCTTTAAATTGTAGATATCTGTCTTATTTACACCGTTTAACATACGATGACACGTTCGCTCCAAACATGAAACAACGCTCTCGGATTAATGTTAATTTCGCCAAGTCTGCCAATTTTGATGTAATCTAGAAACTTCTTATAAAACCTTACTTAGTTTTTCTCCTTAATTAGGGGTATATGTATTTTCTTGGTGTATTGTTCAAGAATGATTTGTTTTTATATTTTTGAATTAAGGAGGATACAATATGAACAAAATTTTGATCACCCGTATTTACTCCATTAGATGATTATTACGGTTTTATGCATGGGACTGAATTATATAATTTTCACAGAGCAAGCAATTCACCGATAAGAAAATGTACGCTTTGATCCCCACAGGCATTCAATATGTCACTCTCTCTCTCTTTATTGTTCTATTTCAGTAGAGAAGGAGTAAATCACACGGTTAGTGACTGTGACCTCCATATAACAGTTTATTTTTTCTTCTGTATTTTATTTGCTATCCATTATTCTTTCAGTGGATTTTTTTTTTCAAAAAATAAAGAAAATAGTCGTAAATTCTTTTCCGCTCCAAGGTAACTTAGTCTACTATGCGTGAATGACTGTCGCATTGACGCAGACCTACCGAGAATTGAGGAATAGATTGTAGCTTAAATTGTACGCCTCAATGCCTAGTAACCTACTATTTGTGTGTGTGTGTTTGTTTTCTGTGTGTGCGTGTGTTGACTTGTTAATAAATTACGTGTGCCGGACTAAACGTTAGATCGGAATGGTTTTGGGTATATCATTATCAAAATCCATTCATAAAAAAATGCCCCTTTCCACCCCCTGTTCATCCTAAGAACTTTTATAAATTTAAATTTTTTAATTATTTTGAAATAAATAAATAAATTTATTAATTTATTTATGCTAAACTTCTATATATTGTTGAAAAAATGCTTAATTATGCATGCATCCTCTAGTGAAAGGTATATTTGCATTTAAGCAAAATTGACAGATTTCAATATCAATAATAATAATAATAATGTAACATTTACTCAAGTTTGTTAGCTTAACACAAATTTTTAGCAAACTTAGAAACTACAAGATATTTGTTTCGCTGATTTGAACCTTCAAGATCATATTGATTATATAAATGATTTGCGTAGTTTTTGTTTCAATTTAATAAATAAATTTTAAAAAATAGTTATTTTTTACGTAGTTTTTCTAAGAAATATTTTACTCTGAAAAACCTTGTATTACGTATTTGTTACTTTGTAGTAAATATTAACGGATATTTAATTAGACCCTTGTGTACTTTAATATATAGTTGAATAAAAATGAAATATAGTTTTCATTTAATGCTCCTGGGACCTGAGAGAATGGTAAAGATGTAAAACACACTAAGCCATCTGTCTTATTTTGTACGATTCCTTTACTTGATAAACATAAAAATCTTTAACAAATGAAATGTTCTTCTGAAAATCAAAAGTTTGTAAGTCGATAACGTTCTATCTTAGGCAGTTTAACCACATCTTAAATTGCACCTCATTAAAATGTACCGTTGTGGAAATCAAAATCTAGGCAGAGATTATTAAACTAACAGATCTTTAGTTCTTATTACTGTCCTTAACGATCAGTTAGGATATATGCTGTAAAATCCTATAAAAAGGTTTGCAGAAGGCTGGTTAGTTGAGAGCGCTACGGTCCCCCCCCCCCCCTTTTTTTTTTTTTTTTTTTTTTTTGAGGGAAGGGGGCTACATGAGGGCTAATTAGACCGAAACCTACTACTTTATGCCGATTCCGAACAACTACAATTATCCATGCCAACAGGGAGTTTGGTTTGGTTTGGAGCGCTTCTTTTCTGGGAGGAAGGATGAACATTTAACCTTGAATTACTTTTTCTTTTTTACAGAATTGTAGGCTCATAGGGGAGGGGGGAGGGGGCTTGACACTAAATCGCCCTTCTAATTGTTTCACTGATTTATCAGCCCTTTGCCACCCCAAGATCATTCTGTTGTGTTGCAGAAATATAACATGTAATGCAGCTCTGTGGATTCTAGTGCACATCCATCAACATGAAGTGTGAATATTCCAAAACCAGACTTGATTGCTGTAATGCAACCAAAATTCAGTAAAACCTCGTTTACCCGGATAAGGTTTGTAGACATTTTTTTTTTTTAAATTTAATGTTCATATTAGATAATTTTTAACTATGATAGCAAAAACGTAACTATAACTACGCCAGATATTTGCTTTTTAGTTTGATTCAATGTATAGTTCCTGCATAAATTGTACAGTAAATTATGGTAATAAAATGCTTTTTGTTGAGTTTAAGAAAGCTTCACTAGAGTGTCACAGGGCGTTGACGTGGATTGACTCAGAAAAGTTTTTATATTTTTTAATGTCCTGTAAACAATACTGTGTGATTTTGTTACAAAACATAGTTTTTTATCGTAGTAAACGGTAAGTCTGCTTAGTTAAGGATTTTGTTTTGCTTATTACCCATATTACCCGGATTTTCGATTATCCGGATTGCCTATGGTCCCAGTTAGTCCGGATAAACTAGGTTTTACTGTATAAGCTTTTACCCTGACTGTCCTTCAGTCAGACGATGGCCAAATGACTAGGTTGCTGGCATTTTGCACCAATTGAGTCTGTAGTTATGAGTCCCTTTGTTGTCATGGGTGATTGTAGGTATTCAGAAACAGTTTTTAAACTGTAGGTCTTGGTCTAATTACCCCCTTGTGTTGCAAAAGAGGACCAGAGTGCTCTCAATCAACCAAACAACCAACCAACAACCTGGTTGGTTACTTTGACTCAAATTTCTATTGAATTAATATGTTTTATAATGAGTAAAAGTTAAACAGATAGCTAAGTTTTCATTAATTTCTTGTATTTTAAGAACTGGTATCTGTATGTGTTTTGACCTGAGAATACGGTATAGTTGTAAAATGCATGTCAGTTCAAGTTTTTAGTGTCTCATTATTCAGTAAAAATTGTTTGTGCATTCCTACTAGTTGTTATAAACATCTTATGTTGAATATAATCATATAATTTAAATGTGAATACTAATTTCCTTTTACAGTGAGAAATCTCCTGATATTTTGCTCTGTCATTTCATTCATCCTTGCGTGTTCTCTTCTGGTAGCATCTGTAATTTTGATGGGTGCCTTAAAAAAAGTAAGTTTATTGGTGTTAAAAACTTATTCTCCTATATATTTATTCTCTGTATATTATTTTAATTTAACCACAAAGAAATAATATTGAAATTATGATGTCATACAGACATTACTAAAGCTGCCAAATTTAGTGCTCTTAAATGACATGTACTGTGTCATAGTAAATATACTAGTTCTTCAGCCAAAATGAAAGCTATAAGCTTGAAATACTTTCCAGAATAGATCTTAAGATTAAATTTAAAGAAATCTGCATAAAACATAAGTATTGTTTATCAACAAGTATAGTGTTTCCAAATATTTTTGTAGTTACAATCTCCAGTACTTGCTGTCAAGTAAGTATTTAAAATTTAGAAATTGCTTGTTATTACTGGTAAAATATTAGATTATGAACAAAGTTAAACATTTTTAAGGCTTAACTTTGGATACTGAAGATTTGCTAATTAACCTTATTTGATTCATTCACCTCAATGTTAACCTATGGAGAAAATGTGCCCAAGGATTGCCGACTTCAGTTTAAAGATTGTTTTTTTTTAATTGTACACTGTAATAGAGAAAGAAATTTTAAACCTTTGGGAATTTTTTGTTTTTTTTTTAATAAAAATGCAAATATTTTAAAATTTAAATTATTCAGGGAAAAAATCTGGTGTAGTGTGTTTTAAATGCTCATAAATTCCTTTGGTGGACTAAATTTATAAAATGAATCCTGTTGCAAAGAGCAGAAAAGTTCAGGCTATCTGAAAATACCATTTGTATTGGATTATCAGCATTTATGTAGCTGTAAATAGTAGACTAATTTTCTCCTTGTGTTGACATTGAGGTGAGTCAATTCCAAAAGGGTTAGTATACAGCAGCCTTAAGAGTGACTTCTAATGCTGATCATCATTTGCTATGATTAGCACTATTTATATCATAATCTAAAATAATACTTTTGTAAGAATAAATAAATGCTTATATTTTTTAAACAAAAGAGATGTTCTTACAGAGAGGTAAAGCATTTACTTTGTATAAAATATGTACCATATACTTTCTTTTTATCTTCTCCCTCTCTCTCTTGTAATATATATTTAGTTCATTTTCCTTTACATTTTTCATTATTTAAATACTAAATTGGAATTCAGTTGGTATCACTTTATTAAGTACCATTTTTCTTGTACATTTTTCATCATTAGCGGTAGTAACATCATATGTAACACTAGCTGAAAACCCACATTTCGCTACGGAGTACATTCAAATTAAATGCAACGGTCAGTGTATGCAATTAATGCCAAAAAAATAAATATATATATATATATATATATTTATAAATGCAACGATTAATGTATGCAATTGATGTAAAAAAATATATATATATATATTTATAAAAAAAATCGTAAGGGATATTTTTATAGACAAAATAATGTAGAAGAAAATATTCAAATTTAATCTAATAGAACATACTAAATAATGTAGTACAGTTTGAAGAACTTATCTTTTAATGTATTTTAATATTTTTTTCGATAATGTCCAATCGTCTGCCGCATTAGCAAGAAAAAAAAATAATAATTTGTCTATTTCGTTGTCATGCACGTGACAATAAATTAATTTAAATTACCAGAAAAAGAAATCACATGATCAGCATTTAATAAATTAAATTCTAAAAATTAATCTTAAAAATTCACCAAAAATCAGAAAATGGAGGTAAATATTCGAAAAAGATTTCATTTTAAAAGAATTTTTATGATCTTTCTCGTGATATAAATTTTATAACCCTCAAATTATTATTTTAAATGTAAACTTAAAAAAGTTACTAAAACAGCTTAAAAATTTAATTTTAAAAAATCTAAGAAGAATTTTTCAAAAATCTTTCTTAGTGCCCCCCTACACTATAAGAAGAATCGCCATGCAAAATTTCAGCCCTTTAGGTCCAGCAGTTTGGTCCGTGCGTTGTATGTCTGTCAGTCAGTCAGTCAGTCAGTCAGTTATGGAACTGTTTTATGTATGTAAATTAAAAAAATAAATAAAATAAAATTTAAGAATTAATTAAAAAATAAATAAAATAATTTTTAAAAAATTGCTGTTTGATTCATTTAGCATTTTGATTCTTTTAGCATCTTTATTTAGTTGAAAAGAAACTTATTATTTTGACTATGTATTATTTCTTTTGTCTTAATTTTATATATCATAAAATTTGTTAATTTAATTATTTTTATTTTTTAAGGAATTTGAAGTAAAGTTTAAACCATGGCTCATAATAATGTTGGTATTTACTGTTTGGAGAATTGTTGCCATTCTGTATAGATCAATAGTAAATGTAAGCATAAAATATTCTTAATTGTTCATTTTTTTAAATTTCTAAGTTATTTATTTGCTTCTATGATAATTGTTTTCAAATTTTATTCAAGGTATAAGAATATAATTTACCATATTTTGATCACTGGTGCTTGTATGCAAATAATGTTATACAATTTAATCATATTCATAGTGTTATCAAATTTGTGTACTTCTTAATTCATAATTCATGCTTATGAAAATGTCTGTTAGACTCTTAATAAATAAAAATTAATTGAAATATTTTATATCTATCTATTTTTAGTTATGACTCAATTCTCTGTGCCCCAAAATAAGTTTTAAAAAAGGTAGAATTTTTAAAAACAGAAGTTCTGGTAGCATATAAATGTTTTCAAATGCTACTTCCAAGTTTTTGGGTAAAATAATGAATAATTATTTTGGAGGCTCGTAATACAAATATATATGTAATTAAAAGTGAAAAACTGTGAGTGAAACATTCTTCAAACACTCTCACAGAATTTAGATGGTACAACTTAAGGTAACAGTTTAGGGCCAAATATAAATAAATAAGGAAAAGAGGAAAATCATCCCAAAATGCTATAACAACTTTTAAACCAAACTCCAAGCAAATAAATAACTGAAAAGTGGTTTGATTGTGCTAGTAAATCTTGTTGAATTTGTAAGTATGGTTTCTAAGATAAGGCATGTGAATGGTATACTCTAGAGATATTTATAAAAAATAAAATTCTGGGATGCTTTAATTCATAAAAAAATAGTTAACACTCCTAGTGCTTAAATAAATGAAAATTTATTCTAATTTATTTTTAAAAATCTGGATTTATGTGACTGAATAATTAAAATTATTCTTGTGACTAATTATTAAGACCTACAAAGATTTTTACATACCTTCTAAATACTTATAATATTCTCAACTCTGTTAATTTTAGAATGTAAAATCTGATTTGTAACTGTATTAGTGAAAACGTAATCATAGAAGCTTGTATTATAATGTAATCTAATTTATTATGTCTAAGATCTTGAAAATTCACTATATATGAACTATCATCAGCTGTTATTAGCTGTGGAGGATGTTGAATAAAAGTGTTAAAGGGATATTATTGTTATTTACCATCAGTCAATACATCTGAAAAAGAAAATAATTAATATTCTTACAAAATTTTATTTTATAGAGCAGAATATTGCATGTATAAATGTATCTCATGACTAGCTATTTCCAAATGAATCAGTTCTATGTATACACTGAAGAGCAAGCCCAAAAAAAAAAAAAAAAAAAAAAAAAAAAAACTGGTACAGGTATGCATATGGAAATAACAGAGATATGCAACCAAACAGCGTAACCCGATGTGGTCAGCAGCACCTATATAAGACAACAGGTGTCTGGCAAAGCTGTTAGATTGGTTCCTGTTGCTACAATGGCAAGTTATCACAATTTATGTGGCTTTGAACGTGGCATTATTGTCGGTGCACGAGAGATGGGACATAGCATCTCCGAGGTAGAGATGCAATTTCGACTTTTGTGCACTACCATTTCACGAGTGTACCATGAATATCAGGTATCTGGTAAAATATCAAATCTCCGACAGCAGTGCAGTCGGAAAAAGACCTTGAAAGAACTGGACCGTCGACGACTGACGAGAATCCTGAAATGAAATAGACGTGTAACACTTTCTAAAATTGCTGCAGATTTCAATGCTGGGCATCAACAAATGTCAGAGTGCGAATTGTTCAATGGACCGTCTTTGATAAGGGCTTTCGGAGCCGCAGACTCACTCATGTACCATTGTTGACTGCACGGCACAAAGCTTTACTCCTTGCCTGAACCCACCAACACCTCCATTGGACTGTTGATGACTGAAAACACGTTGCCTGGTTTGATGAATCTCATTTCCGATTGCATCGGGCAGATGAGCGTGTACGAGTATGGAGACAACCCCATGAATCCATTGACCGTACATGTCAACAGAAGACCGTTGACATGTACGGTCAACAGTCCTGTGACTGAAGCCCTGTCATGGAGCTTATGTGATGATATGGGGCTTGTGCAGTTGGCGTGAAATGGGACCCCTGATAAGTCTAGAAACGACTCTGATAGGTGATGGGTACATAAGCATCCTGTTTGATCATTTACATTCATTCAGGACCATTATGCATTCGATGGACTTGGACAATTCCAGCAGGACAGTGTGACACCCCACACATCGAGAGTTGCTACTGAATGGCTCCAGGATCACTCTTCTGAATTTAGACACTTCCATTGGCCACCTAAATCACCAGACATAATTATTGATCATTAACATTATCGAGAATATCTGGGATGCCTTGCAACGTGCTATTCAGAAGAGATCTCCACCCCCTCGCACTTTTATGGATTTGTGGACTGCCCTGTGGGATTCATCGTGTGAAATGCCTCCAGGATACCTTCAGACATTAATTCAGTTCATGCCACGTTGTGTTGCGGCACTTCTGCTTGTTCGTGGGGGCCCCACATCATATTAGGCAGGTGTACCAGTTTTTTTTGCTTTTCAGTGTATATGTATAAAGTCATTTAAAAAACATTGGAATATAGAAAAGAGGTGGCATATTTTGTTTGATGTATTAATAAAATGCTTTCTTTACCTTGGGTGCACATTAGGGGAACTTAATAATTTTCATGTTTTTTTAACTGTATAATTTATAGTGTGCCATGTTATAACATATCCAGTTTTTAAAAATGTATATTGAAATTTTTTTCAAATTTCCTTTTGTTCATCTATTTATTTTTTGAAAGAGATAGCTAATTTCTATGGCAATATGGCTTATTTTTAACTTAGTAACTCAATTTCAGGATCTTTATTTTGGCTACCATCAAGCAATGCTGGTGATATGGATTATGTTCATTGCTGTGAATGTATGTAATTTTTCATATTTAACTTGATATGTGTGCTATTCTTCCACTGATTTTTCATCAATCAATTTTTCAATTTTCATGAATGTTTTAATTCATAACCATATCTTAAATTTCTTCTCCAAAGTTACTCTTCAGTTTAAAGAGTATAATTTGACTCTATGCTGTGAAATAATGCTTGATAAACAAGAGAAAATGACTCAGAAAAATTGTTTGAGTTGTGCACTTTCAGATGTTTGATATTTTTACTCTTTGAAAGTCTGTAATTTGTTTTCATTCTCAGAAGTTTATAAACAATTAATTAAAAAAGACGTTTGTGTTTGCTTTTTTAATTTTCAGATTTTAAGTTTAGTGCTTGCTTCATTTCTAATGAATATGTTTGGGGCACAAGTTTTATACACAATCAATTACCCTCAACATATTCTTTTGTCAAATAATCTATTTTTGTTCAGAAGGCTAATAATTTTTTTGTCGATGAAATATATTTTGTTAAAACAAATGCAATTTTTTTTTATTATTATTAATGTAAAGTTGTAGTGACTTCTATATTTTATGTGTATAAAATTTAATATCTCTCTCATCAGTATGTAGAAAAATTTATGAAATGTACAATCTTTTCTCTCCTCAGTGTAAAATCATAATTATATAATCCATTTATAATTGAAAGTATAAATTTCTTTACATTTTTTAATGTACATTTTTACAATATGTACATATCTACATAGTACATTTTTTAATTTGTTGGTCAGTGGTATACTTTATGAATACAGTAAATGTTTATTAAGATTCATGAGTTAAGGGTGATCTGTCTATATATATATATATATATATATATATATATATATATATATATATAAATACACTGGTTATCAAAAATTATGGAAAAGTCACAAAAATAACGATTACTCAAAAAGTTACGCGTCGAATTTAATGAAACTTATACACATTATACAACACATAGGTAGGTATAAAATAGCATAAAAAGAAATTGCCAGACAATTATGGTGTTATAGAAACTAGCATATGTATACAATGAACAAATCAGATGTGTCAGTTTGGTATAGGAAAAGTACCTTTAATATGGCATATGATCCCCCCGAGAAGCAATACAGCACGTACAGTGATGTGTGATGCTGTCAATTATGCGGTCTATGAGTTCAGTAGGAAGTGAGAGCCATTGCTATTACAAAGCAGTTGAAAGCATGGCTAGGGTCCTAGGAGGAGGATTGAGAGCAGCTATACGTCATCCTAAAGCGTCCCAAACATGTTCGATAGGATTCAGGTCCAATGATTGAGCTGGCCACTCCATGCGCTGAATTGTTTCCTGCTCAAGATAAGCATCCATGATGCAAGCCCTGTGCAGTCTCGCGTTATCGTCCTGTAACACGAAAGCTTCACCTATTGCCCCAAGATAAGGGCACTCATAAGCATCAAGGATGTCATCTCTAGGTGTGAGCATTCACATTTCCATGGGGAAAGACATGGAGGTCTGTGCACCCAAAGAGATACCACCCCAAACACAGACACTGCCTGATCCGTCTGCATCTCTTTCATGGATGTGTGGTGGATAAAAACAAGTTCCAGGTTCTCTCCAAATCAAAATATGCCTACTATTGCTTTGGAGGCTAAACTTGGACTCATCCATAAAGAGAACAGCTCTCTATTATCATGCGTCCAGTGGACATGTTGACGTGCTCACTGCAAACATTCTCGCCTATGGCGTGACGTGAGCGGGACACAAATGGCTGGTCGCCTCGCAAAAAAGACCACCTTCGTGAAGCCTTCTATGCATGGTTGACATTGATACCAACCTTCCGGAGCTTGCAACGAGGGAGGATCTGTTCAGACGGAGTTGCGGTTCTATTCCATAATGACAAATATCGGTCATCGGCATTCGTTGTAGCATATGGTCGTCCTTGGCTGAACCTTCTGGATGCCGAATCCGTGGTTAGAAATTGTTGCCAAAGTCTATGAACCACAGACGGACTCCCATTTAGCCATCTGGTCACTTCTGTCTGACTTTGTCGTGCCTCTACTCTCCCAATAGCTCGCCATCATAGTTCTTTGGTCAAATGATGCCTGAAGGTCATTGTTACAATTTGTCTATGCCAGATGTTTAATCTCAGCCTCAGAGCGTAGCGACAATTGTCGCCAAGCTCTGAGACATGCACTTGTTCACAAAAGACGTATTCTGACTGCAGCACCACTATTTTGCGTAATGTAGTATTGTTCAGCACCTTTTACTGAACAACATATTCAAATTTTAAACAGATTGGCCTAGTTTTGAACGTGTTATCCCTCTTTTTGTGATTTTTCCTTAATTTTTTATAATTAGTGTATATTTTAAGAGTGCTGCCTTTTCTCTAGATGTTCAGTGGTTAGGCAGATATTGGTATTCATATCCTCATTGTGAAACAGATCTAGCTATATAAAGTGCAGTAAATTTGATGATTAATGTGTAAAAGTTTATTTTATTCAGCATGGTTTTTATTATGCTGATGTATTTATGTAATTTTGACTCTCATATTTACATGAAGCAATATTAAAGTATGTGTTCATTAAATATGAGTATTGTAGAAGGAGATGTAACTATGTTACTTTTTCTTTCCAGTTTTATAAAAACACAATCATTTTTACTTCTGTATTCGTAGGTATCCCTAGACTAATAAAATATTTGTGGCTTCAAAACATTCTTGTTTAGATAAGTACTGAGTTATGGAAATTTTGCTATCTAGCCATCCATGTGTCACTATCCTTCCCTATATCATAATCATAATGAAATTATGCTGATTCAGCTTATTCTTATAAATCACAAAAGGTGGGTCCAACAAGGTTCTGACCTTTGTTATGTCTGTATTCTGAAATGATCTCTTGGTTATTTTATATTAGCAGTTAAGGTGTGTAATTCTTAAACAAATATTGAAAAAGGATATGTTATGTCCTTTTGAAAAATTTTCACACTCAGCATGTAGTATATTTTTTAGGTATGAATATGTATATTCTGAAGCGATCTCTTGGTTATTTTATATTAGCGGTTAAGGTGTGTAATTCTTGAACAAATATTCAAAAAGGATATGTTATGTTCTTTTGAAAAATTTTCACACTCAGCATGTAATATATTTTTTAGGTATGAATTAATTGATTATTAAGGAAAATAATTTTTTTATAGTAATGGGTATTTAAATATGAATAATGTACATCTTCACATCAATACAATTGTATTTGTGCATTTGTGAATGAAGTGTTATTGATTTAAAAGAGTTTCTTTGGATTTTTTAAAATAAAACTTAACTCATTGTAATGCTTTATTGCGCATTATAAAGTATTATGATGTGATTTCTTACAAATTTTGTTAATTAGTTGTAATTATTAAGTTAAAATGAGTCATTTTGTGTAAAAGATGCATTTGAGTTTAAAAAAATTTTAAAAATTGGGAATTTATTTTGTTCATTCATTTTAATATGGATTTTATTAGTTCATAATATGTTAAACTTAACTTCAAAAATAATCATGGGGTTGCAATTAATTCATTATTTGCCCTTAAAAGTGAAAAATTTTGGTTAATTTTTTTATTACTTTTAGGTGTTTATGTGGCTTATTGTGCTCTCAAATTACCAAGAACTTGCTGATATCACACGGTTAGAAGATATGGCCAAATTAAAGGTAATTATTGTCTAATTTGTTTAATGTTCTAATTATATGTATTTTAAAAGCTTTAGCCTCTAGATATATGTAAAAATTAATTTGAAAACAGAATTTTTGTTCAGAATAAGTGGTAGCGTGTGATTCAGTTATTGCTGTAGAAAAATTAATAAAAGCATTTTAACTTTTAAAATTTAATTTACCTGTGGAGTAAATTTCTTTAAAAGAGAAGGGTTATTGTATGGATATTCATTATGTAAATAAAATGGGCAATTTTTATAGACTTTTAGAGTTGCTATAACTCCAAAGATTCTTCACATCATTCATATAACAAAAAAATAATCAGAATTTGTTGATTAATTTAATAATAAAATTCTGTAAACAACTAGTTTAACAAAATGTTTAGGGAAAGTAATTTTAAAAAAGTTTCTGTGAAGTCCTACCATAGGATATAGTTACATATCTATGTATCAACATACCTACTAAAGCCTCAAAAGCAGGTATCTTAACCTTTAGCTTACAGGGCCCATTTTTCTGAATCCCGCTTTAGAACGGAAAAATTTATACTGCCTTTGTAAGAATGGCCATTAAGGATGTTATATATTCATTCTTGGGATACATGCTATCCCACCCCATAAGGAAAAGGTTAAAGTAATTAAAAAGTGTTAAATTATGAAAATACATAAATGTATTGTAATGCAAAGTCATGGAACATGAATTGAGTTTCGCTTTTATATTATAAAATATGAAATCTGCATTAAACCAATTACTGTACCACAGAAGAAAAATATATTTCATTTTAAGTTCTTTGCTGTTACTCATATCAAAATGCCACTTTTAAATTATTGACCTAATGTCCTCTGGTGTATTTCTTTTTAAGGCAATTGATATTTTAATATTTAAAAAAATTTCAATTTCCATTTAAATAACTTTTAAAATCATATTAACAGTTAGAATTTTTTTTCTCTATTTACAGATGAGTACCATGAGTAGTTTGAATCAATCCCATTCACTGTCACGACATTCTGTGGAATCAGTGAAGCAGCAGTCTTTCTCAAAGCAGTCTGAGGATTCTGTGAAACAGCAGTCTAACACCAGATCCACAACACCTAAAAGCTCTAACTCTGCTTATTCTTCTTAAAGCAGTTTTTGTACCAATGTGTTGAATACTTTGACATAATTGTCTCTCTTGACATTTTTTGTGCTTTTAAATGTATGTTACAGACATGTGATTTTTTTTATATTCTACAGTCTTTCACCATTAAGTGTTACATGCATTTATTCATGGTGCAAATTAGCAGTTTTTCTATGAAAGTGTGTGTATACACCTTGATTTTATTGAAGTGAGTCTTATTCAAGTACAGAAAATATTTTTAACATTCTGGGTGTTATATTAAAAGATGTCTGTGCCTTATTAGAATATTAGGTGAAAGAAACTTAGGGTTTTCTCTTCTACAAAGTATTTATCACTTTGGGTGGGGAGGCTTATTTTATGCTTTTTTTTAAATCTGTACTTGTTATAAATCCGTCCATTTATATTTTCATACATACACACTATACATATTTATTTTTTAAAACTCTTTATTAGTTAGGATATAGTTATTATTTTTTTTGTTAATCTGGGTGTTTTGTTTCCAGTGTTTTATATATTTTATTGCATACTACATATGTTTTGTGATAAGAATAAAATGCATTTTGAAAATATTTGTTATTATAGTTTTTCTGTTAAAACTATCTGTAGTTTATTGATGTTAACATAACTACCTTATTATAAATTAATATGCACAAAAATGAATGAAAATATTCCATATTTACAGTAAAAAATTAAATGTTCAATCAATCCACCCATGTAGCCCACTGCTTTGACATTCTGTATTATGTATAATTGCATTTAGCTTTTGTATCCTTTTCTTTTCATTTGCAGACTAAATCTATATTTCCCTTTAGTAATTTGTTCAATATGATTAAACTGATTGTTATAGCCATTTTAAAAATCTCAGAAGAATCTCATCAGAATTCTGTTGTTTTTTACACTTGTGCCATATGTCATCTGGAAGGAATTTATTTTTCATCTCATTTTTAAGCATGTTAATTACATTGTATCTTCCCTTGATACAAGTTTTATGACAATTTAACAATATGTGTATTTCAAAGCAGTTTTAAATTTTGAATTCAATATGTTCATGAAATTCAGTATTTCATTTACCAAGGGAAAGGCTGAAGCAAAACAGGACATAAATGCACAACCCTAAAAAGTAAAAATTGTTTCTACATGTATATACAAAATCACACTAAATGTTATCTGATTCAAAATTTTGACTAGGTGTACAATAACTTGTGAGCTATGGGCAAAACAAAGTATATATTTTAATGGCATTTCATAAATATGTGTACAAAAATTCGCAGAGTCAGCTTTTGATATTTTTTTGTGAAACTTAAGAGTAAGAATGTTTTGATGATCACAAATATTTTAAATAGTTCTTGGTTAATGGTTAGCTAGTTTTCCTATGTCATCCTGCTCTCCTTTTTTAAAAAATTTACTCTGTATATCCACTCAATACGGAGCTCTTCAATTATTTCATTATTTTAGTTCTTCCATTTTTTCTTTATTCTTTTAAGAAAACTGAGTTCATATCTTTATATTGTGGGGATATCCTATGCAGCTGCTGGGATACTTTGTCCAGATGCTATTCCTTAACATTCCTTTGTAAAAATGTAGAATTTTATCTTGTTGAAAACTGTTTCTCATTTATTAAAGCTATCAATCAAGATGTCTTTTGGGATATTTGAGTTTATATTGTGTTAAACTTTAGTAAACTCTACTGAAAACTCTTGCATCTCTTTGCTACCACTGTTCTCTCTGTGTTTTATAGCTTTCCTAAATATTTCGATCACTGTTGCATATTTGCTTTTTAATGATATTTTTACTCATACCATTGAAATTGCTAACTTTTTTTTCTTTTCGACTGTGAGATAGATCTAAAAATTTAGTTCTTTTATGTTATGATTTGAAAATTTCAGGTATTTTCTTTGATTAATGTTTCTGATGATTTGATTCAATTCTACCAGTAAATCTGTGAACAGCTAGTAATCTTAATTGCATTTCATATTGGGCCAAAATATTATAGTGGAAAGCTTCCCTGCTCTGTAACAAGTTTTAGTTCCCTAGTTTCATTCATTATGTCTGGTACATCATAATTGTCTTCTTGACGAAGATATCTCTCTGATTTTTATACATCTTGGAACATTATTTGCATGCAGAAACATTTTTCTAATTCTGTTCAATGCGTGTGTGTAACAGTTTTGAGAGATTTTCCCATTCTTTCAAAACTCCTCCATGATTTATCAAGATCCCTCATTTGCACACTCATTTCTGTTATAATCAGAGGTTTGCATCCTTTGTTCAATTCTGGGTAATTGCTCATATCACCTTACTACATTTTACTTTAAAAAGGATTTATAAAATACAAATCCTTTTCCTTAATTTTCAGCCTGCAGTTTTATGCTTATACTATGAATATTTGTATTTAAAAATATCTCTTATTTTCAGTTTTTTTATATGCAGCTCATTCATCTTAACAACACACAACCTATAAAAAAATATGTAAAAGTAACTTTAAGTTTTAATTGGTGAACAGATTTATTTTAACCTTTGTGTGTGTGTGTTTAACATGTTTAGTCTTAAAGGGAGTAACACAACACCACAGAAAAAAATTCGGCATTGAACTATAATAACAGCAACTAAAAGACAAACTGGAAAGCTGACAGATGTAAACATTAATAAAAGTACTTAACTAGAAATCCCCAAATGCAATTCTGTCTTATGAAAGATGATTAATTATTAAAGCTGTGATTGAAATCCATAACTGAAAAGCAACTTGTTAAAAGCCCAATGACTAACTTCAAGAATGCAGAATCATTAAACATCTAATTTTGTTTTTGAAAGATGCAATCTTGAAGATAAATTCGCCATCATGATATGGATTTTAGTTCAAAATTTTATATTTTTATAAAGATAATACATTGATAGTTTTTAAAATTTTTGAGGTATTTTAAAGCAAATGTTTATCTTCTGAAATTTTTTTATAAATAATATGTGCATCTATGTATGAATTTTATAACAATCATTTATAATTAAAAAATTGATACAGAAACTTACAGCATTGTGTACTATAATAGTAGAGTTAATGGTCAGTATATAATGATCTATTAAGTTTTAAATTTTATTTTTGCTTTGTTTTTGTGTTGGTATTTTATGCATTTACTGATTGCATATATTTTAAATGGCATCTGAAATTTGATAGTTTCATAACATTCCATTAAAGTTTTCATTGTTTTTAATTATCCTTCAAATTATCCACACTACCAAACATAAAGAAAGATATGTATTTGTGTATATATAAATGTATCCTTGTCTCATAAAAGGATAGTATAAGAACGGTGTGTACCTGATTAAGTTTGAAAAGTGTGGTAATCTGAAAAATTTCTCTTTCCATATATACAGAGTCATTCATTTGAATAATGATTTTCATATTGTTGCTAAAGCAACTTGATATGTGTCAACATAATTCATGTTTTAATTTTTTTTTTCTTTTCATTTTATAATTGATTTTTATATACTTCTGTTAAAAGTTTCAATGCACATTTAAAGTTTCGGAACATCAAGAAATTATAACTAGCTGATTGCGTATTTTTAAATTACTTCCTAAAAGTTTCAAGATCATCATTTCCTGTTATAAATATGTCTCATGGGGGGGAATTTATCATTTTTGTTGATATCTTTCAGTATTACAAGTCTAATTGTATGCTGTACATCGTCATTCTAATTGTTTAAATCCTTTTAAAATAATGGTTTCTAGGGTTTCAGCAAAATGTAATTGCTTGTTTTGCAGAGGTTGGTGTTTACCATTAAGATTAATTATTGATCATTAATAATTTAACTGTTATGTCCAAGAGTTCTCATTCTTGCTGAAAATTTTGGAAAAGGTCTGAATTATGTAAGGAATTTCCAAAATTATCCAGCACTTAGTTTGTCAAATCAGGCATTTTTGATTTTTCAAAACATTTCTTGGAAGAGTAGAGAAATACCATCACCTTTATATGCTGAATTTGTTTGTTCAGAAGTTTCAAAAGTGTTTTGAGGAATTGAAACTGTGAACATCCTCACAGAGTGAACTTCTGTGAGGATGTTTGTTAATAAATTTCTGGTGCTGTAAATGTGCTTGTATATGTAGTAAAGTCATAGGTTTAAAGCAGTTAAAAGACAGATGATAATGATCAATTTTAGCTCATTTGATTGTGAAGTAATTTGAGTGCAAGTTCTGCTAAATTTCTAAAATCTTTTCTTGGAAAAGGAATGGGAACTCTGAAGTATCTGAATCTAGTGTGATATAATGATTTCTTATAATTACCTAATGGTATTTCTTGCCACAACCAATGTATCAGTTAGGGAAAGGTTTCATTAAATGTGCATCTGTGCAATAATATATTTTGAATGTGTTTATATGTAATAACATACATACTGGGAATCAATTATTATTTATATATATATAATTGTTTCTATATCCAATGTTGTGCAGCATTTACCCGGTGCATTTGTATAAATTTTTTCTCCTGTGTTGTTTTTGTATATATTTTTTCAGATTAGTGTGTTAATAAAGGTTTTATTCCTTATAAATGTAGTTTTGTTTTTACTGATATGTTTTTGAGATTGTTTTATTTTTTATTTAAGACTTTCATATCTGTTGAATAATGCCTATAATGGGAACAACAAAATTCAATTAGAACAATTACTCTGTGTAACTTATTTCCATCATTCCAGTCCACTGTAAAATAAATTGTCTCCTCTCCTCTTTTGAAAAATGTTCATAACCTGTAAAACACACAACTAATTTGAAACATCTAGCTGTGTATGGAAAGAGAGAGTACCCTTGCTGTGTTAGTGTTGTAAAACCAGTTAAAACCTTGCCTTGTGAGAAAAAGAAAGCTGACCTATTAATAAAAGGGAAACTTAGTACATTACTGCTGTCAGAATATTGGAGTATTTTGCTCCAGGTGGGCTTTATGCATTTATAGTGATATCTTTTTAATACTACTTTCATGTGACAGTTTATTTTGTCAATTTAGTGTTCTCCATAGAAGTATTTCAAGGAATAGCATGTATCATTGAATGTAGACAGATTCATATACATTTAAATTTCTGGTATGACCTGCCATTTAAAGCTAGTATCATTGGTGCTGTTAAAGCCCATGGGCTCGACAAGAAGTGGGGGGGGGGGGAAAGTTCAGTTTTCCATGTAAATATGGGATCAATAACCTGGTATCAGTGTGCTAGGATTTTTAAATCCACTATAGAGATTGTGAAGGTAGTCTGTATAACTGCTTTGTCACAAAAATTCTTTTTGTAGCCTACTGAACATAGATCACACTTAACTTCAAGGACCTCCAAACTACAAGCTTAAAACTGATCTTGAACTTGTAACAGGTGGGTCAGAAGTTTTAAATAAAGAAAAGTAATTTAAATCTTCAAAAGATAACGTCATAATTACCTAATATGTAAGCAACTTCAATTAATTGAAATTAGTTATTAAATCTGTCGCATTCGAAAATTTTAACTTTTAACCATACCTTTCTTTAAACATTTTTACCTATGATAGTAATTTAGTATCAATGTTTGTTGCAGCTTTTACTGGAGAATTGGATATCCTCGCTTTACTTCTTTTTACACATAAGGCCTTGTTCACATTGCGTTACTCGCATTGAAATATTTTTAGCCAATCTCAGACCTTCACACTTTTGTGGTTAATCGTTTGGAGGTCTGTGATAAGTTAAAAATATCTCGCCTCAAGTAGCGCTGACTCTACGCTTCAATTCGTAGTACTGGTTAAATCTGTGGGTCCAAGAGGCCTGCAAATCCGAAAAGTTTGGGAGGGGCGATGGCATTCGGTACAGAGCCTGAGTTTTTGAGTCCCGCTGTTGGTATGGGTGTTTATAGCCGCCCGGAATCGATTTTTTAAGCTGTAAGGGCCTGTTCACATAGAATTCGTCAACGTTAGCGTTACTCGTATTGAAATACACTCTGTCACAAAAAATATATATTCACCCAGAAGAAATCGAGCTACTATCGCGAAACTTGGCAGGAATGTAGTCTGGTAAGAGATATGCTAATGATTAAAATTTCGACACAATGAGACAAGGGTAAGCGTCCTATGCGCATATGAGTTGCGCAGCTGGGAGAGTTTAAAATCATGATTGCACGTGCCATAGGGTTATTCAAACAAATCTGTCGACTTGGATGGACGGTATTGTGACCAGAGATGCCTCTGAGACGTAACCGGCGACAGTACGAACAATTGTCAGACTTTGAGAGGGGGCGTATAGTAGGCCTCAGAGAAGCAGGTTGGTCGAACAGGCGTATCGGCCGCCATCTCGGTCGGAGCGATATGGTAGTTGCTCGGTGTTGGCAACAATGGATCACGGAAGGGATAGTCTACCGTCGCGGAGGGTCGGGGCGTCCCAGGAACACAAATGCGCACGAGGATCGCGCAATCATAAGAGCGGCCGCGTCCGCACCAACAACGTCGCTAGAATCTGTTCGACGCCATTTACCACCTTCCAGACATACGGTGGTATCAAGGGAAGTCGAGAATAAATTTCAGCGTCCCGCCAAGTAGGCACACGCCAATTTCTGATGTCCGGCCGTCGCGATAGTGACTTCTCTACTTCGGACTCTCATGTCCGAACACCCAACACAACTATCCTCTGGCCAAAATAACCCAGATTAATATCCCTAAGTCCACGTAATAAAATGCACTCTACCGTTTGCCCCTCACACGCGATACAAATCGGACATCCAAAAATGCCGGTCCGCGACTGACTATTAAACTTTAATCTCTCTTTACTGCAGATCCATTATATTATCACTCACTAAAAGGCAACGCCGACCACCACCATCATGCGCACAATTAGGCATCAAAACTCATCCCTCGAAAGAATTTTTTTTAACATCTATAATTACTTATTTTACAAGTAATACTTATAACAATTTCAAGAGTAACTTAAATTGGAACATTAATTATAAATACCCCCACCCTTATTTAAAGTAATCCTGTGTTACACTCAGCTTTTGTCCAATTTTTCCTTTTTTTCTTTCTTTCTTTTTTTCTCTCCTTCTTTAAAAAAAAAAAAATTAACGTAATATTACAACATGTATCCAGCTCAGATACAACATCTACATATTTTACAAACAGGTTTCCATAAGGACTTATACAACTCAAAGTAAATCTATGTAATACTATGTTTCATATATTACAAAGTAATATTTGAAATACATATATTACAAAGTAATATTTGAAATACATATATTACAAAGTAATATATGAAATAAATAAATTAACAAAGAATTTATAATAATTGTAACTACTATCTTACTAATAAAATCTATCAAATTGGCTTTCATTTGTTTCATTATTATATATTAATCCTTTCTGCATACTTGTTGCGCGGTACAGTTTGCTGTATTCGAACTGTTGAACCAAGGCTCCGGAAGCTAGAACGAAAGCTCCACGCCCCCCTGTCATGTCTTCCAATCTATTTTCATAAAAGCTAACCTCCAAACTTCATCTTAAAATAATTAGCAAATATTGTTTACTACTTTTACAGATAAAGTAACCCCTAGTTCTTTATTATAGTTATTTTAACTCATTTATTTTTTTAATGGTTTTAACTTAACTCTAAATCTATCATCTTTACGGCTCTCTACAATTTACACATATGCACCGCATCAACACTAATTACACAGGCCTGCGATGAAAAAAATACAAGGGCACTGACAGCTGAACTTTATGTATTTTTTGGTGCTGATTTCATAAAAAATAATGAAAAATTTCTATCACGTCACGTTTAAATGAAAAATTCAATTTTACTTTGATTTTTATGAACATTTACCATAATTTTTTTTCTGCGTTGAATTTCTTCCCTCCCTACCTGACCATCTTTCTACCGTGGTGAAACCTACAGAATACCCCTCTGTGACACATTCCCTAGCATTACAGACTATGTAAGACAACTTTATCTTGCGTATTTTGGCATGAAACTCGGAGATTAGGACAAATCGTGGGTTCCTCATAAAGTTTGTGTGCAGTGTCTCAATTATCGACGCTGATGCTCAAAGGAAAGAAGACTGCTGTACGATTTGGAATTCCTATGACATGGTGGGAGCCGAAAAACCACTCTGATGATTGTTACTTTTGTCCCTGCCATGTCCGTGGGTATAACCGCAAAAATCAAAAGCTAATCTCTTATCCTGATAACATTCCATCGGCCATACACCCCGATCCTCATGGACTTGATGTGCCAGTGCCATTGCCTCCAACTGAATTGCTAGTCATCTCTTTAGACTCGGAACATCCAGAAGTTCAAAGCTCCGCTACCGAATATAAGCCCTCTGGAGGCGAGGACCTCCAGAGGGGAATTTGGGAGGCCCTTTACCTTTCTCTCAGGTTGAACTTAATGATCTGACTAGAGATCTGAGCCTTTAGAAAGAAGCAGCTGTATTGTTAGGCTCCAGATCGAAAGAAAAAACTTATTGGTCAAAGGGACCTTTTTGGGGGGGTACAGGAATCGAGAAAAAGAATTTGTTTAGTACTTTGAGGAAGAGGAGTACCTGGTCTATTGTGCTGATGTTCCCGGATTCACGAGCAAATTTAATATCACCTAAGATAAAGATGAATGGAGGCTGTTTATAGATTCATTGAAAAGGAACCTTAAAGCTGTCCTTCTTCATCACGGAAGCCAGTGTGCCTCTGTACCAGTTAGACACAAGGTTCATTTAAAAGAACACTATGGAAACCTGGCTCTCGTCTTCAACAAAAGGAAATGTGCCCACCACGGTTGGACCATTTGCGGTGATTTGAAAGTTATCTCCATGCTTCTTGGTTAAGAAGGCGAATGGCCAAAAAGACAAAATCTTGAACCTGGAAAATTTCTGGGTAATTACAAGGATCCTGATTATAAAGAAATTGTTATGAATATGCTGGACAAATTTCAAGCGTTGGGTTGCTCCATGAGTGTCAAAATACATTTCCTTCACTCACATGGGGACTTTTCCCCCGAAAATTTAGGATCAGTCAGAGAAGAACAGGGTGAAAGGTTCCACCAAGACATCAAAGATATGGAGCGCAAATATCAAGGAAGATGTGACAAGATCATACTCGCCGACTACTGTTGGATGTTAACACGAGATAGGCCTGAGACTGGATATAAAAGAACGTCAAAAAGAAATTTCAAAAGAAAAAGAGTACATACTTAAATATAAACTTGTTTTGTTTTGTTTTTTGCCCAGATTAAAATTTGTTTCAAACTTTCATGTACACATACATAATATTTGCTCCTCTTGGTCAATCGTCTATTTTATGTAAGTTACCTTAATAAAAACAAATTAAAATAGCATGTTGGTGATTTTCTTCTAGAAACTGCACCATAATTTGGTGTAAAAAGTCTAAACTCAAGGGAACTTTTTGTTTTTCTCTCGATCAGAGGCAGCTCGTGCGATCTGGCAACAGTGGTTTTCATGCATTTAAACCTATAAAAAATAATCGATTGCTGAAAAATAAATTTGCTTCTCCAAGAATCGGTTATTTTACATAGATTTATATGAATAAAAACCACTGTTGCTAGATAGTACATGCAAAATTGTTGAGAAAATTCCTTTTCAAATAGGATTTTAGCAAAAATATCGATATCAATTTTACAAAAAATCCTGACGTGATGGAAAAAAATGGTGGTCATTTTCGAAATCAGCACACCAAATAACATAAAACTCAGTGAAAACTTCTCTTGTATTTTTCAAAAACTTCAATTTCGCAGGCCTGTGTTATTCGCTGTCACATTATTAGCCATTAGTCTGTTAAATACTGGCATCTTTTTATGTTTTATATGTTTGGTATTGGTTCTACAAACCAAGTTATAGCTAATTTCAAATCTGCACGTAAGTTTATTTTGCATATTTTTAATACCTTACCTCTATAAATGTTTCTTATATCGTATAAATGTTACATTTTATATTGCGCGTTTTAACCCTTCAAAGCAGAAAGTCACGTATCCTTACATGTTGCTTTTTATAATGACTGTGCCAAACTACTGATCATGTCGCTTATTTTCTTTCCTTTTTTTGTCACTGTTATTTATATTCTATACGGTAAAGCAAGTTCTAATTAACTTATATTGTCGAACATTTATGTACAATATACTTTGACTTACTATGCTATTTGAGCATATATATACCGTATGTTTGTAGATATATATATATATATATATATATATATATATATATATAATACTAATACACATCGTAAACATTTACACAAATATATGTGTCGTATGCACGCTTCATTTTGAGTTTACCTCATGGCATATAGTTTATCAATAAATATTGTATACATTACTATCTTGATTCGTTTCTACTGTTGAAACTTTACGTCAAACCTTCACTACAAAAACTGAGTGCTCCTTTTTTTTTAAATGATAATTGAACTTTAAATTTTATCCATTTATTTATTTGATTGTTCAATTTGTATTTACATGTATGTATATATATTTCTTTTCCCGATTTTTATTTCCGTCAATAAATTACATTATTCTAAACCTATTTGAGTATGTTATTTGTACATTTTAATTCACTCTGATTAAGCTGACTTTTCCCGGGGTGGTTTTTTTTATAATTTAACAGTTATACCAATATAACAAAATACTATTTCACAAAGCAGCTCCTGTTTACAGAAGAAAAAAAACAAAGGTAAGTAAACAATGCAATTAATCATGAGTAAAAGGGATATGAAAATTCATTAACACTTGTACAATCTTCATCACCTTCTTACAATAATAATCATTATAAATTTTAAATTTATCCCAGTTGACAAAATCATTAGGTAAGGTCTCTCTTATCTGTTTGAAGTTATTACAAACGAATAAACAATGTTCTACCGTTTGCGTCTGACCACAAAAGCAAAGATCGTTCTTATTGCGAAATCTCTTCTGATAGGCCGCAAAGCAGCTATGGCCAGTTATTGCTTGATTCATGAGGAAGTCCCCGCTTAAGCGGTCTTCACAGACAGTCTTATAAATTTGGTATGTTCATCTACCTTTTCCTGAGTTCCAATCTTGCTGCCATATATATAATTCATTTTTTCAATTTTCTTTTTAATTGCTTTCCTGGTATATTTGTAAGTAACATTAATACAGTCAGAAGCTGAAGCCTCTTTGGCTGCCATGTCGGCCTCTTCATTACCCAATATCGCGACATGGGCCTTCACCCAGTGCAAAAATATACCCATTTTTTTCTCTTTTTATCGTTGTTTTTATTTGGGTAACTAGGTCTCCGTTATACTTAATTGATTTAAGTGCCTCAAGGGCACTTCTTGAGTCTGTGAAAATATCACTACTTTTTATAATCTTTTTTATCATTATCTCAATAACCATTTGAATTGCTCGTAGTTCCGCGATATACGAGTCACCGCTCACTATACGTTCTTTATAGATTTCCTTTATGCCCTCTTTATAGTGCACTACTCCCGCACCGATTTTGTCTCCTGTTCTTGATCCATCTGTATAAAAAATGTCACTCGTCCTACATTTTTCCTGAAATGTCCAGTCGATACTCATCCACTCATCTACATCCTCTATCCTTCGGCTTCTTATAGTACAGTTTTCTAAATTGTAAATTTTATTTCCAATTTTAAATTCTTTGCCTTCTTCATATAACATATTTAACTGATACATTGCTCTTGCTTTTTGGTGAAGTGGCTTACAACTTGCCAGCACGTTTTGAGTAAGGGCCTGTTCACATAGGAGTCCGTTGCGTTGCGTTGCGTTAAGGAAAAGATGACGTTGAGACGAAAATAAACCAATCATAGGCCTCTAAACGATTAGCAATGAAATTTTTAACGCCTATGATTGGTTTATTTTCGTCTCAACGTCATCTTTTCCTTAACGCAACGCAACGGACTCCTATGTGAACAGGCTCTATCAGTAGCTACAGTTCTATAGCATTTGGTTATTGCTATTAACGATGGTCTTTGAAGCTGTTTTAATTTATTAAAAACCACTTGGTCTCTATACCATATTTCAGCTCCATACAGGAGTAACTTTTCGATTACAACTTTATATATCTCTTTAATTATTTTAGCATTAACGCCCCATGTTTTTCTAGTTATGCTTATAATTTTTTATAGTATTCTCATTGACTTTTCATTTAAGCTGTTCAGGTGAGGCTTAAAATTAATTTTGTTATCAATAATTATTCCTAAGTACTTAATTTCCGTGCTGTAATTGATATTTTTATTTTCTAATAATATAGAATGTTTCTTTTTAATGTTACCTTTATTCATAACTACTGTGTATTTACATTTCTCTATACTAATGTCCAGCCTATGTTTGGCTGCCCATCTCTTACATCCCGTCAACGCTACTCTTGATAGAGTTGCGAACTTATAAACTACTGGACTATGTAAAATTACCATTTTATCATCTGCAAAAGCTGCAATATATATTCATCTCTATTCCCTTCTAATAACTCATTGTGATCAGCCGCAGGACCGGTCCCAAGGACGAGCCCTGTGGCACACCCACGTTGTAGCCATAATCAAAGGCATTCAATATGACTTTCCTTCCTGTTATAAAACTTTTTATTACGTTATACAATTGTTTTTTAACTTTATATTTCTTCATCATTTCAAGAATGCTACTTTTTTGTACCGAATTGAAAGCATTTTTAATGTCTAAAGACCTTAAAAAAAAGTAAGTATAGTTTTATCAAAAATTTATATCCACATTAATGTGGATGAGAGTATAATGATGGAAACAGTCAAAGATTTTGACCTATCTAATTATAAAAAATTTGATTTTATTTGACTACTCTTGCAAAAGATATTTCCATTACTTTTAACAATATTAGATTATTTTTTTAGCAACATGAAGGCTGAGAAGGATTCAAATACTGATCATTTGATTGTTATCATCACTTCCAAAGTTTGTTTATAGGTGTTTTTTTAAATTCAGTTGCAAAATCAAGTCGGTATTGAGAGTATAGGATTATAGATACTGCTCTCCACACACACAAAAAGGTGTGATGCGATGTGATGTGAAAAGAGGAAAAAGTCCCGTACAGGTTGACCTCCTATAGCACGGCATCTTACAACATGGTTTCGTTCTAACACGATAAGATAAATTGCGGGAACCCTCGTATAACACTGCAACCTGTAACACGGTTTTGCTCTAACACTATAAAAAAAATTACAGCACTAGATAACATGATTTTTGCTTAACACATTTAAAAACTAAATTACCTTAAAATAATGACGGGAAGGAATAATGAACTATAGTGGCTTTACATGAAAATTTATAAATAAATTATAATTTATTCATTTATAACTCGATAAAATTACAAGTAGGCTTAAGCTTATCTGAAAATCTTGAATCATTTTTCCTGAATGCAGACCCTTCCGCTGAAAGAAGCCGAAAATTCAAAAGGGAGCTGCAAAATTGTCTATCTCCATATCGTGAATTTGCAATGACCTTGTAAGAGCCAGCAAACAAACCAAAATTACAGATTTTTTAAAGGGGATAGAAGGTGAAAAAAAAAAAATCTAAATGAATAAAAAGGTTCTGAAAGTGAAGGTGACATTGTTCAACCGAAAACATGTTCTCGTTTGATTGTACTTAGCAGTGATGAGGAAGAAGTTTATTAAATTAATGTCGCATTAAATGAAAATAATATTTTTTGTGTCTTTTCGTTTTGTGTTATACATACATTTATATTTTTAATAAGAATTAAGTTGCTTATATGGAATTTAAAAAAGATGTTTGTTTTCAATAAGTTTTCAGAACATAAGCCCTCTTTTTTAACTGTCTCTGGGTCTCATATAAAACGATTTCACGCAACGGTTTCTAGGAACCTATCTACCGTGTTGTAGGAGGGTTGCCCGTTACCTGTATTTGGATCTTTCCAATATTTTCTTTATCATTTGTGTGTAGTGAAATGTTACTTCTGCTTTCTGTTTTTATATTTAAAAAAGCCTCTCTTCCAGTCTACACTTTGCACCCTCTACCATCAGTTTTGGAAAAAAAATTCTGGCTATGTGCTTGACTTTGATGTTTGGTTAATACAGTAAAGGGGGACAGTGGCAGATACAGAAAAAAATCTTGGGTGGGGCAGGTTGCACCCACTATAGTGAAAGCATACTTACACCTGTAAGATTTTCTGGCTTATTTTATTTTATTTATTTTTTTGGTGGGGAGGCTTGTAATAAGTCCAGACTGTCATCTATTTTGAATTTCAAAAGAAAATTTCATGAATTTATTTATTAACATTAAAAAGTAAATTAACTAGCACTTATTATTATTATTTTCAAATTTTTGACTTGATCGAAAATTCTTTTGAATTTCTGGTCCCAATTTATGGGGTCTGGGTGAGTGTCTCACATGTTCATGTGGAAATCTGCTCCTGGAGAGCACGTGTTCCCCCCCCCCCCTGATCTGTCCTTTGTTGGGGCCCCCAAAGTCGGCTTTTATTCATGTCAGCGACGAGTTCTTATTTGTCAGGATTCGTCTGTAAAAGTATGTACAGAATGTGGAATAACTGAAACTGTGTCTAATTGGCCCCCTAACTGCAACCAGTTAACTGTTTTATAGTTGACTTGTTGATCAGTTGCTATAAGCTGTAGTAGCATGTGTTCGTAACTTACAATAAAGTATTTGGTAATGATGCTTCGTCAGAATACTTTATAAACTATATTCAACAGAATATAATCCAACACATAGTGGATTATAACACAGAATATTATCGTTTGAAAGAGTTTAAATTGCAAAATGGTTAATGGTTAATTTTAAAATGTTAAATGGTGTAAAATAATGTACTAAGTATAATAGTAAAGGTGTAAGTAATGGATATAAAAATAATGAACACTTGTATCCAATTGTTGTGTTTATAATGTAATCATAAGTAATTTTTAAATAGATTTCTTTGCTTTAAGAATACGTGACATAATGAATTAATGTATTTTGATTTTACTTGTTAATGCATACTGATTTTACTTGTTAATGCATACTGATTTTAATCGTTAAATATTACTAATAATGGAAATTAAAGTACACTGCTTTTCAAATTTCAGATTTTTGGGGGAAATATAAAAATATCTCTGGATGTTGATGTCCATGATGTTGAAAGCCTGTCATTTTTACTACAGCGTGTTAATGATTTAGTAATTTGCAAAAATGCTGAATCAGAGTAAGACTAGTTTTAATCTGTTTCATTGGGTGGTAACATTTGTTCTCGAACTTTACTTATCGTTTCATTTCATTTTAGGATGTCTATTAGTTGTCTTGCGTATCTCTCTGAGAAAAATAAGCTAACACTGTGTAGTGCTGCCGATCTATGAAGAGAAAAAATGACTTGAAAAGAAAAAAAGAATTGCGGCTTGCAGCCAAGGAAAAATTTTAAATTGCGTTACTGAGGAAAAATATTACAAAAAGGAATTCTCGTTTAAAGAAGAAGGTTAACCTTAAAGGAAAAATTTTAAATATAACATTTCAAATTTATTTTTAATTTGACAGTGTATTTATTTTTAACTATTTCTTTACTTGGGTAGTGCAGTTAAGAAATGATCTCTTGATATCTAAACGTTTATGTGCTGAAATGAAGGAAAATGTTTTGCAAGCCATTGCTCATTTGCCATACCAACAACAAATAGCAATAAAAACGTGTTTCAGCTGCAAAAGCAAAATGTAATGCGGCCGTGAGATACCCAAAGCAGTGGTTTTATGAGTGCCTGCTGCTGAGAATAAAAAGCAGCAAAGCATACAAACATCTACGGGAGCATAATATACTTTCTTTGCCTTCTACCCTTATGAATTATATTCTGTCTGTTAAGGGGGTGTATGGGTTTCAGAAAAGTATATTTGTGTGTATGAAAAAGAAAGCTGGTGACATGGAGGTATCTGACCACCGAGGTAGTACTTGTGCAAAATTTAATATGGTGTATCATGGCTGCAAAACCTCTCTTTATTTCTTAATTTCTTTATTGTCTTCTTTTTAGGAACGCTGCTCATTGGTGAGATGAAGCTGTCCCCTACTCTCGTGTTTGATCAGAGAGAACTTTCGGTAAAACGTTTTACTGATTTGGGAAAGTTCACTCCGGATCATCACAAATGTGAGAAGAGGGACCATGCTTTAGTGCTCATGTACCAGCCCTTTAAAGGTAAATGGGTCCAAACGCTGCCATGCTTTCTGAGCACAAGACCTGCATCTGGTACATTGCTCCATCCTTTGATTGTATAATGCATAATTCTGCTGGAGCATTCTGGTTTTTTTTTGTGAATGCTGTCGTCAGTGTTGGAGCAACATGAAACAGGAAGGTGTGATCCAATTTGGCATCAACTCAGAAAATTTAACCTGCAGTCATTTGTGATCCTGAGAGAAGATTGTGGTTCATTTCTGACTTCCTGCATCTTGTTAAGAACAGGCGAAATTTCATATCTTCTAATAAACAAATAATGGTATATTATTAATTTTCTTTATATTATGTCTGCTTTAGATTATCTGTATTAAATTATGAGACTTCTATATTCTATGATTCTTTCAGACTCGCGAAGGTCAAGATGTTGGGAAGCAGTAATGGAAATGGATAATCCAAAGGGCTTCAATCTGAAAGCTTGTCCCAAACTTTAAAGCACCTGGAATTGATAACATAACTATTTCTGCTATAAAAAACTTACTTATAAATTACTTACTTATAAACATTTTATGTGAGCTCAAAAATAAAATTTTCGAATTTAAGTACTTTCCGATAGCATGGAAAACTGCGATAATTATACCGATTAGGAAACCTAGCGAGGATCCCTCCATTCCAAAAAATTATCGTCCCATTAGTTTACTCTCCTCTTTTAGCAAACTGGTTGAACATATACTGTGTAAAAGAATTAACAAGTTCTTGGGTGATAACAATGTCATTATTAATGCACAATTTGGTTTAGATCCCAACATTCCACTACGCATCAGCTACTCCGAGTAACGGAATACATCCATGATGGATTCCAGAATCGGATGCAGACTGGTGCAATTCTTTTCGACTTAGAAAAATCATTCGAGCGCGTCTGGCATAGAGCACTAATTTATAAACTAATTAAACTTAAGATGTCATATGCTATTATTCACCTAATTCGCTCTTATCTGCTTAACAGAACCTTTAAATTCCGCCACACACAATCAATTTCCTCACTTTGTAACGTTAATGCTGGAGTTCCTCAGGGCTCCAAGGTAGGACCTATTTTATTTAATATATTTATAAATGATATCCCACATTCTACACTAGTCATGTTTGCGGACGACACGGCAATCTTAGCGAAGCATCGAAATACTAAATATATGCACAAGCAACTCCAAAGGCATGTTGACATTCTTGAACGTTGGTTCGAACGGTGGAGAATTAAACTAAATCCTGCTAAAACGAAAGCCATATTTTTTAGCTATAACAGGACTCCACCTCCGCCGGTCACAGTATATGGTCATCTGGTACACTTTGAAAGAGAGGGAAAATACCTTGGAGTTTACTTGGATAGCAGGCTAACCTGGAGAAAAAATATAGAATACATTATTAGAAAGTTCTTTATGGCACGTAGGGATATCGCACACTTGCAGTAGGGATATCGCTCTTGTATCAGAACCAAATGAGTATTGATAATAAACTTTTATTGTATAAGACCATACTTCGCCCAATTCTGACGTATGCTGTTCCGGTTTGGGGCTCAGCAGCTGACACTCATATCCAGAGACTGCAAATTATACAAAACAAGACTCTCCATGGTATCAGAAAGGCGCCATGGTACCTACGTAACGCTATTATTCATAGGGATCTAGCTATTGACCTATTCGGCATCATATTAAAGATCTGGCTACGAACTTTTACAATAGGATATACTCAATCACTAACGCAGAACTTGCTAACCTGCCTGATTATGATCCTAGGGAGTGCTTTAGGCGCCCGAAGGCTATTTTGGTTATGAACCCAGGCCTTGTTCCTGTTCGGTATTCCGTTCCTCCTTTTCAAAATTACAATAGCCCGGCTACTTCTGTTTTCTGACCTGCCTTTCTTTTCGATCGTTCCTCTTTCTACCATGCGATTCCCCCCTCGGACCATCTGTTTGCTGGAGAAGGGGATTGATAACCTGTTCCCGGAATTTCAATCCTGCTTGCTTTCCTCTTTGATTTCGCTACTCGCTTCTTACGGACATCGGACCTATCGCCCTTTCGTCCTCTTCCACTAACTTATTTTTTATCCGAATCATATTCCAAAGTTCCCGTCTTCTAGTTTTGAATTTTTTTAATAATTTCTTGTTTCACCCTTTGTTTAAATTCTCCATTATCATTTAAGTTAGCCATGCCACAATGGTTACTCGTAGTCGTTCTTGCTAATTAGTTGATTTTTCAACTAATTAATTTATTTTTTCTCCCTTAATCATTGTCAACACTATTTGTAACCTTGAGAACGGTAATCTTATGTCACGTACTAACCTTGATACTGAGGATAAGGAGCTCTTGCTCCCTGGTGCCTCTATAGTCTTTTATGTCAATGTCAAAATGTCCCATCTTTCTTGGGATTCAATTTATCCCAAATATTTCCAGAAGAGGAATGTGAAAGTGGCATTTCAAGTATGTTTTAAATTGATCTTAAGAGTTTACTTTAGATGACTGCAATTCACCTGTTTGCTATAGTTCTTTACAATTAACGTAATTTTTTTCATTTAGTTCTTCAGTAACAGTACAGAGGCTGTTCGCACATTTTTTAGACGATTTTGGTAAGCGGTAATAAAAAATCGTTCGCAGCAAAAGAAATAATTGCAACTGTACTATGATTTAAAAGTCAAAATTATGGTCTGTGGCTTGAAATTTTTGTTTTTATTCAAAATGGCGTTTTTAACAAAGCAGTGGTTCGAAGGCTACATTTATGCTCTTTCCGAAGAGAAATATGCATACTCCGTTATCCAAAAACGATGTGAGAGTCATGGTTTTGTGATATCTAAAGCGTCGATAGGTAATATCGTCAACAAGAAAGGAAAAAAAAACGTCAAATTGGAGCATCAAGTGGGACAAAAATTCCAAACAAGTATCCTAGGAAAAAACGGACATCTTCGACTATTGCAAAGGTACGTTGTTTAATGTTAAAAGAAAATCCCCCTAGTGAAAGGACAGTTGCAAAATCATTAAAATGCTCGGTGTACACTGTAAACAAAATGATAAACGTTGATTTAAATCTTAAGAAAGCGAAAAAACGCAATGTGCATTGTCTACTTCCAAATCATATCGCTGAACGCAGGACACGCTGCAGAATTCTACACGAGAAACACTTATCCAAAGAAAAATGGAAAACAATTGTCACAATAGATGAATCATGGGTGTATTTAAATGATTGCAACAAAAAAAGAGCCATTTATTATCATAAAAGGGGAGAAAAAAATTTAAGTACATGGTTCAAAGAATCGAAAGAAAGTTTTTCTAAGGGATTCATGATTGTTGCTGGTTTTTCTTATAATGGCAAGTTAAAAATAAAGAGTGGAAAAAAATGTCAAGATTAACTCCAAATACTATCAGGAACATATTTTATGGCCAATTTTTCTGAATGAAATACCATCGCTTTACCCACAGTGCCATCAATCTGTGAGACTCCATCAGGACAAAGCTAGCTGTCACACATCAAAATCCACTGTAAATTTTCTAAAAGAAATGGAACAAAAAACTGGTATCAAGGCCATACCCTTCACTGATATCCCTACTAAATCTCCCGATGTATCATCTATGGATTTTTGTGATTTCGGACTTTTAAAATCTGCATTATCCAAACGTCGTCCCAAAACTCTTACAGGACTCTGGAAAGCTGTTCAGGAGGCATGGGATAGAATACCTCTTCTGACACTTCAAAAGGCATTATTATCCTGGAAATTGCGGTGTCGAAAGATAGTTCAGAATAAGGGATGTCAAATAGAACATTTAAATTAGTTTTGTGAATACAATATTCATCGTCTAAAAAATATGTGAACAGCCTCTGTATTGCTGCAGCCATGAAGATGTATAAAGATAACCATTTGTCGCAGGAAAACTGTGGCCATTGTATAAAGTTTATTAAAGTTGGGTAGGCAGCCATTGATGCCATGAATTCGAAAGATATACCTGCATCATTGAAGTTAAACTCTCCTGGACATATGGTGATTAAATAGAATATCCGTTCTGTGACAAATTAATTTTAATTAAAAATATAATTTTGCAGTTTTTTCTATTTCTTACATTTATAACTGGCAGTATATGTTTAACATTTTAGGTAATTGAAGAACTTCTAAACTATCTTATAAAGAGGGAGGAGTTCACTAAAGAGAGAGACTATAAATTCCGATTGAATTCAACAGCTACAGGTCTCAAAGTAAACTTAAAAGGCACACTAGAGATTATGTCGTAATTAACTAAAGACTGAGGTTTTTCTTATTTAATAACAGCTAGACTGAACCAGGATGCTTTAGAGGTTTGTTTGTTTGATTTTTATTAAAGTTTTTAATTTTGGCTTATGTGTTACATTTCTGTTTCCTTGTCAGTATTTTATAATTATTTTTAAATGTTAAATTCTTTTAGTTTGAAATCAGATTATAGCACATAATAATAAAGGTAATTTAAAAATAGAAAACAATAAAATAAAATAATATAAAAGTACTTTTAATTTCAATGCAATTCTTGGATAATTTATTGGTTCTTATGTTACAAAGTTTCTATTTTTTCAGAGATTTTTTAGTATGATGCGTCATGCTTGTGGGAGTAACGACCATCCCCACTCCTCTACGTTTCTCCAGCTGTATAACCTTTTAAGTACACTCCTGGCCATCCAAATTGCAACACCAAGAAAGACAAGAGATATCACAACAAAATTTATTTTGTAGATAACATGTTGACCAAGTATCAAATGATTAAATTTATAGACTTCTGTGAAGTGTGGTTCCTGCCAAAATCAGTAGCCAGAGTAGCCGCCATTGTTGGAGATCACCGCTGCCACACGCCTCGGCATTGATTCAAAGAGAATTTCGATGAGTTCTTGGGGTACAGCAGACCAAGCAGCTTCCACACGTTGCCAAAGTTGATCTGCTGTGGCAGCTGGGGATGGAATCTGGGTCAATCGTAGAGCAACCATGGAGCACATATTTTCTATCGGCGAAAGATCCGGAGAGCGAGGCGGCCAGGGAAGCAATTCAATCTGGCGATTGACGAAGAACCGTTGGACAATGCGTGCCACGTGTGGTCGCGCATTATCCTGTTGAAATATGGCTGTGGGCAAACCCTGAAGGTAAGGAAGGACAACTGGCTCCAACACCTCGGAGATGTAGCGCTGGCTGTTTAAAGTACCGGCAATGCGTACTAGAGGTGTGCGAGAGTGATATCCAATACCGCCCCATACCATAATACCCGGTGCAGGACCAGTGTGGCGGTGCATAATGCAGCTGTTCAGCATCCTCTCTTTACGGTGTCTCCAGACTCGAAAGCGATCATCGTGGTGTTGCAGACAGAAGCGTGACTCGTCAGTAAAGACAATTTCATTCCATTATGCCGTCCACATCCTTCTGTCATCGCACCATTGGCGGCGGAGACGTCTGTGGTTCTGCGTCAAGGGTAGACAAAGCAATGGACGTCTTGCGGACAGACCACTCTGCTGTAAACGGCGTCGAATGGTACGCACAGATACTGGATGATGCGTTACAGACTGCATGTGCTGTGGTATGGTTCGTGATGTGACTGAGCGATCCGTCACTGCCATGCGCACAATTTGCCTGTCATCACGTAAAGTGGTGCGCTGAGGTGGATGCGATCGAACACGCCGGTCCGTCGTACCCTCCTGCATCCAACGATCACATATCCGCATTACAGTTGTTTGGTTTCGTCCAACATGACTACCGATTTCCCTGAAAGATAATCCACAATCTCGGTAGGCCACTATCCTTCCTCTGTCGAACTCGGATACTTGATCAAAAGATGATCGCTGTTTTCGACGAGGCATAATTGATCGTTTTTTTTTTGAAAAAACCACAAGAAAAACACAATTGCCGAACTTGAAATCGTCGAAATCTCCAAGCCTTAAATAGCGCTTTGAAGTGGCGCCACAGGCGCGCGTGATGTGCGTCTGCGCTGAAATTCTAATCATTTGCATATCTTACCTCCGCTAATGCATGTTGTAAATTTCATGTTATTTGCATGTTTCCTTCAGGGTGTTGCATTTACAGTGGCCAGCAGTGTACATATTCTTTGGTCAAGCCCCCTAAAGAATCCGATGTTGCAGGGGAAGAATATATTACAGCCTACCTTAATTTAAGAGATCATGATGGATCTTCATATAAGAAGATGAATAGGCTGAATGGCTTGATAAAATTATTGACAAGGGACTTACAGATGAAGTCATACCTTCCGTGGTCAATGAGATTGACGACCACGATTATTTAATGATATCGTCTTCAGATTTCATAGTAAATTATGTTGCTGGTTATGTTGTTGGGGGGATCAGCAGATTTTCTAAATGTGACCAATGTATACAAAGTTAACCACTATAAACAATAATACTGATCAAAATAATTTTTTTAAAGTAAAGGTTCCTCACTATAACCTTCAGATTTGTTTTTAAAAGTCATTTATATTCTAGAAATTGCAATAATCAAAACACTAAATTTTAATAAACTAAATAATAAATTTTTCAAGTGATAAAGAAATTTATACTGGTCCTCCTATGCCAGTAATAGGTTGCAATGAGTAACATAACTTTCATTTAATTTAAAATGTTATTAACTTTTTCTCATTACGCGCATGCATTTTATATGCAAACAGGAAAATAAAAATTCTCAACTCTGCGCTAATGTTAAAAAATTAAGAAAACAATCAAAATTAAAAATCACATTATTTATTGTTAAATGTAAGCTTTTATTTGTATTACTTTTGAATAGGCCCTGGTTTTCCATTAGGTCCGGGTATAAGGGCCCCGAATGTTGGGGGCCCAAAAAAAATTTTAATTTTAAAAGGAAAAAAAATTCCAATTCAATTTGCTTTTATTTTACATTTTTAATAGTAATTTTTTATATTTCCTTTCAAATTTGATTGATTGGTTCATCATATGTATAGCTATATGTATAGTTCATTATATGTATGTTATAGTTTATATAAGGGATTAATAAGTTTTTCTGGTTGCATGGTATTGGTGTTTTAATGATGATGTTAATATGTTGTATCGCTTTTCGTTATTGGATAATGTTCTAGGCTTCTACGCTTCTAATAGCCAATGCTTGGTAAAATGGTACATTCACAATGATTCACGATTTTTTTTTTCTTTTGTGTGTCAATTTTGGAAATTTTACGCCCGCATCAGTATTAGGGGGGGGGGGGAGGCATCCCGAATTGTGCCTATAGTCAAGAATGTTCTAAATCGGGCCCTGCTTTTGAATTGAATTATTCTACTTATTTAAGAATTTAACTGAATAATATCTTTTATTATACCATTAAAATTAACTATGATATTAAATTTAACTGTATTTCTATTCAATTTGTAAAGTTATTCCCTTGTCAATATCAATGAATAATGTTGTAAATATCTGTAAAACCTGTCATGTATAATTTTTCGTTCAAATTTATCTACAGTAAATTGTATATCAAGCATTTAATTTTTATTTTATAATAATGTATTAATAGAGTATGTTGTTAATTTCAGTTCTTTATAATTATGAAATACTTTTCTTCTATTCAACATATTTCGTGGTTATGGCAAATTAAAATACATGTCTCAGCTAAAGCCATAATTTTTTTTTAAAACTGATCACAGAAATAAAATATTTCCAGTTAATATTACTACTTAAAATTAATGTTTTTCTCTGCTAACTATTAGTCAAAAATATTTAGTATCTGTTAAAATTTTTTTTTTTTTTTTTTTTTTTACTGTGAAAACTTCATAAAACTGGTGAATATGCTGGAAACTTAATATCGAATTTAATCACTATTAAGTTAGTTTCGATAAGTAAATAAGTTTTCATTGTGTGATAAAGAATGTCGTCACCATAAATGATTATGCAAAATCTGTTGTCCATAATTTTTTAAAAAATTAATATTTTCCGATCTTTTTACTGTGAGTACAATAAAACCCATACTTTGTGAAAATGTAAAAATACAGCTGATTTGTCCTTGTCAATGTTATTTGGTTTTTTTTTTAAATTCGCTGAAAATTGTTATAATCGGTAATTTACCAACTTGAAGGTAATTTCCTGACAATGCTGGAACCATAATATTGAATTGAATCACTATTAAATTAGCTTCGATAAGTAAATAAGTTTTCATTGTATCATAAACAATGTTGTCACTATAAATGCTTATGCAAAATTTGTTGTGTATAATTAAAAAAAAAATTTCCGATCTTTTTACTGTGAATACAATAGAATCCACAATTTGTGAAAATGCAAAAATATAGATCATTTGTCCTTGTCAATGTTATTTTTTTTTCTTTTTAGTTCGCTGAATAAAAATTTGTATTCAGTAATTTACCAACTTGACGGTTATACCTCCAGTTTTAAAAAGTGTAATCTGAGATGCTTTGATTGATTTTTTTTCCAAAGGAAGATAATTCAAAGTATTGTGTGATTAAATACTGAATTGACTTCCTATTTTATTAGTCCTGATTAGAGTTTATTTGTGATTGATAGAAAATGTTGCTTTTCTTTTTAAAGGTTGTTATGTATGATGTATTCTTCATACTTATCTGCAAATAAAAATATTCTAATATTACTATGTGTGTGTGTGTTTTGATTAATCAGTTGTATTTCTCACAATTTTTTTCCATAGTACTGTGAGTACAATACTATGGAAAAAAAAATTTCCATAGTATTAAGAGATTTCCTTCACAATTCTTTTCTGTAATTTCATATCCTTAATTATTCAATTATTACAAAATTCTGAACTCATTTATTCTGAA